>WOVY01010246.1:165000-699001 GCA_013436015.1 Rhipicephalus annulatus | reverse complement strand
CAAGGTTTTTTAATAAGCAAATCTTTTTGATAGGAGACCTAAATTGCCAAGTCTAGACTGGGAGGGGCTGACCTGTTCCAGTTCAGTAAAAATGTTAACACTTTATTTGTTTTTTTTATTATGCTCGCTCACGATCTAACTCAAATAGTCAGGCAACCAACACGCGTACAGGGACATGCAAGCTCTATCCTAGATTTGGTATTCGTAAAACGTGCTTTTCAGGATATACAGTAGTCGTGGAACAGGGGCTTTCAGATCATGAACTTGTAAGCGTGACAATTCCTCTGTATCAATGCAGTAGCCACAAAAATCACCCATGCAGTATTTTAAGGATTATTCGAGAGCTGATGATGACCGTGTAATAGAATACATGGAAGCTGTACTTGCAGAATTTAACGATGACGCTTTAGGCACGTGCGCTCTTTGGGAAAAATTTGTTGAGATGTGCCAATACTGTATTAATAACTTTATCCCTAGCAAACCCAAACGAACGCATAAACGTACGCAATGGATGACGCATGAAATTGTTAAAAAAAGAAAAGTTAAACGGCTAAGGAAGCAGCATGCGCAGCGCACAGTTATCAAGGAGCACCAAAAAATCCTTGCTGAAAAAATGCATCGCTCAAAAGAATACTACTTTAAACCTTAATGCCCGACTTTATAAAGAATGATCCTTCCAAGTTCTGGAATTATCTTAAAAATAGGAAGAAACCCATTTCAAAGATTGTACTTGACAGCCGCATAGTTACAAATCCTGGCGACATTGCAAATCATTTCAGCACATACTTTCATAGCGTGTTTATGTTTCCGGAGCATCTACGTTTTCTGTAGCGTCATTTCAACCATTCGAGGTCAATTTCATTTCATATGCTGGTTTGGTTTCCACGCTTGTAAACCCAATACGAGAAAGAGTTGCGGTCCTGACGAACTGCCCAATGCCTTTCTCCGACGTTATGCCGAATGCGTTGGCAAATTCCTCTTTATAATCTTCCATGCTTCCCTGTCAACAGCAACTTTGCCGCGTGACTGGAAGATGGCCCGAGTGACGCCTATCTTCAAAAAAGGCGACGATATCAGTACCTAATTACAGGCCAATATCGCTAACTTCCTCATGCTGTAAACTAATAGAACACATTATAGCGAACCAGATTACAGAATTTCTTGAAACACACTCTATACTAACACATTTCCAGCACGGGTTTAGAAAAAAGTATTCGACCGTGACGCAGCTTGTTACCGTTACGCATGCATTTGCCAGCACCCTCAATGACAACATTCAGATAGACACCATTTTTCTAGACTTTTGTAAGGCCTTCGATAAAGTTCCTCATAAGAAATTAATCTACAAATTAAATAAAATAGGTTCCGAGGTTATTGGTAGCGTGGGTAGCTGAATACCTGAATAATCGGGTGCAGTACGTCGCCATCGAGGGTCAAAATTCGAGTCTTTTGCCAGTCACGTCGGGTGTGCCCCAAGGCAGTGTATTGGGGCCCTTGCTATTCTTGTGTTACATAAATGATATTGTAGATGTAATTGAGCCAAACGTCCAGATTCGTTTGTTCGCAGACGACTGCGTTTTATTTCGTGAAATTCATAACAAACAAGATCAAATAGAGCTACACAAAAATCTAGACTACATATACAAATGGTGCAACAAATGGGGTATGATTGTAAATACAGAAAAAACAGTTTCCATGTGTATAACTCGAAAAAATATCCCCTTCACTATGCTTACTCCCTTGGTTCATCTACACTTAAACAGGTCAATAACTACAAATATCTAGGTGTTACGTTCACTACTAACCTGTCTTGGAATTCACACATTGAAAACACTTGTGCATCTGCTTTCAGAAAATTGTGCTTCCTGAGACACAAGCTCCGCAATTCACCACCAAGTGTAAAACTTCTGTATTATCAATCCTACATTCGACCAAAATTGGAGTACGCATGCGTAGTGTGGGATACCTACACCAAATGTAACATAGACAAATTGGAAAGAATTCAGAGGAAAGCAGTTCGCTTTATATATTCTAAATTTCGTCACACGGATTCTCCATCTGAACTAATGTCAGCTAACAACATTCCACTACTTCAGTCTAGAAGAAGGCACCTGCGCTTAGACTTCCTGAGTTCCTTGCTTAACCATAGAATTGCGATTGACCCTTCATTGTATTTAACCCCTTTTGTCAACCAGATATACACGACATCACCAACCAAACTCTTTTACACCATATTTTGCTAGGACAGATACATATAAATTTTCCTCTTTTCCGCGAACAGTATCTGAGTGGAACACCTTGTCTGAGTGTGACCGCCCCTGCATAGTATGTATGTTTGTCTCATAGTGTATATTTGTTGATGTAGCACTGATATATATTTCCTCATCTTGCTCACTTAGTTATTTATTACGTTCGTGATCAATCTTAGTCCTCTGTTTTGTGATTTCTGATTGCCCGTCCTGTTTGGACCACGTTTTTTAGTCTGCAGTATGAATAAAATAAAAATAAAATATGATTAGAGGTGCTACACAAGAAGCGACTTAACATATTCAACATACTTCAGAATATTGTCAACATCAAGCGGAATTGGAACGGCTCAGAATGATCCGTCGTCGCGCAGAACGAAGATATAGGCGCACTAAGTCCATTCACGACTTCAGGGAGGCAAAGCGCCTACAGAAAAAAATTCAGCGGCGAATAAATTCACTTCAGTCCCTTCAATTGAAATCTCTGTGCAAATCGTTGAATCCACAAAAGCCTTTGACGCAGACATGAAGGATTGTTCGTGGCCTACGAACATCGCCACATCAACATCGTTCCTTCAAGTGTCTTTCTCTCCATCAAGGCCGCACTGAAATTGAAGTAGCAGAAGATTTCTGCATGAAAGTTGCCGGTCAGGTGACCGTGTGCACCACGCGTCACCTAGAAAGCGCTCCAGTCTCCAGAGATTCAAGAATGGGCACCTTTTTCTCTCTAGAGAAACTACAAGCGGCCTTGACGGCATGCAAACGATCTTTATCGCCTGGTCCGGATGGGATCACGTACATGGCTCTTTGCAACCTCGGTGAAGCAGCTTGACGGGCCCTTCTATTTATGTACGACTCGTGGAGCAGCCGATTTGTCCCTCATTCGTGAAAATCCAGCCGCCTCGTCCCAGTGCTTAAACAAGGTAAATCTCCTCTGTACTTGACATCTTATCGCCCCATCGCGCTTACCAGCTGTTTCGGGAAAGTGATGAAGAGGATGATATTGACTCCCCTAGAGGGGTACCTGGAGCACCACGAGGTATACCCTCATGCTATGACGGGCTTTCGGCGTGGGCGGTTCGCAATTGATATTGCTGCGACAGGTTCGCCACATTCAAGTAGCCCGCCACAATCATCGTCACCAGCACCAGCAAGACCCGGCTCGGCTGGCATGCGCCACGCGTTCGGAGGTTCCAACAACGAGGAAGAGGAAGATAGTCGGATCTGTGCCACTCGGCCACTCGAACTTGACGACCATAGTTTTTTAGAATCGTGGGAACAAGTTCGCCCTAATAAAGACGCTTCTTTTTTTAACCTGTCGGCGTCAGCATCGCTACATTTCTGGTGGAGGTGCTGGGTAATGAACCGAAGCCCCGCGAGCTCAAGACAGCGTAGCCCCGACGACCAGCGTATCAACCCCGTGGAAGTGACTCCTGTACACCAGAGGGCAAGTCGCCGTCTTCGAGGTGACTCACCTGAGTTCGGTCCTCTTCACTTCACACCAAGGGGAATTCAAACGATGGATGCCACCACTATGACTAGCCAGGTAACACCGGCACAAGTGCTCATTAGCCAACCGCACCAGCCACCAGTTTTCCACGGCGACTCGTACGAGGATGTTGAAGATTGGTTGGACCTCTTCGAGAGAGTAGCGAGCTTGAATGGATGGGACGAAAGAGAGAAGCTCCGTCGCGTATACTTCGCCCTGGAAGACTTCGCGAAGACATGGTTTGAGAACCATGAAACCTCGTTGTCTACCTGGGAGGTATTTCGACGACAAGCAGTGGCTACGTTCGCGAACATAGACCGGAAAGAAAAAGCGGAGGCAGCTCTTCAATCGAGGAACCAGCTAACGAACGAGAGTGCTGCTATGTACATTGAGGACATGGTCCGCCTGTTCAAGCGTGCGGATTACAACATGGCTGAGGATAAGAAGGTGCGCCATCTAATGCGCGGAGTGAAGCAAGAGCTATTCGCCGTTCTCGTCCGCAACCCTCCGAGCACGGTTGCTGAGTTTTACTCGGAAGCGACGGCCATCGAAAAAACACTGGAACAGCGGGCTCGGCAGTACAACCGGAATCTTAACTGCGCATCTGCACAGGTGTTCCCCGGGGGCGTGCGAAACGACGTTGAAGCCCTGCGAGAGCTAATTAGATCAGTTATCAGAGAAGAACTGAGCAGACTGCATATGCCCCAGACTTCAACTGCACTATCTGTTACGGACGTTGTTCGTGACGAACTGAGGCAGGTGATACGAGAGCCAGAGCGTGAGCTGCAGCCGGTTCGACCTATCCGAACATACTCTGAGGTTGTCAGACAACCCACGGTACACAGCAATGCAGCAGTTGCGATGGCGACGACTCCTCTCCCACCTGTGGCACGCAGCGCACCTCGTCCACGGGAACCGACAGCTACCTATCTGCCCCCAGGAGCACGTAGCACACATCACTATGTGGAGCGTAGGCCCAGGAAAAGTGACGTCTGGCGTGATCACGAGCGCAGGCCTCTGTGTTTTCATTGTGGGGAAGCGGGTCATCTGTACAGATTCTGTCCTTACCGACAGGCTGGATTAAGAGGCTTCCCGTCATATGCACCATGCCCCCGAAACGGCGAACGACCAGCGGAGATTGAGGAGTACTTGTCGACGCGCCCAGAACTCGCCAACTCTACGCCAACACCGGTCACGGTCACCATCGCCTATGCGCTACCGGTCATCCAGCCCACGTACACCTTCAAGGCAGCCTGGTCATCGCTCTCCAAGTCCACACCCGGAAAACTGAAGCAAGCGACCTGTGGAGGTGAGGCCGCTGATAACGTCAGTTACGAAGATCCTCCAGTTTGGTTTGAGAGTGATGACGGTGTATTTCCGGTAGATGGGTGCAGCAACGAAAACGTTACTTCAGATTTGCGGTTGAGAATGGAAGGATGGGAGCTGAATGCCTTAGTCGACACCGGTGCTGATTATTCAGTGATAAGTCACAAGATGGTGAAAAAGCTAAACAAAGTTGTGACACAGTGGAGTGGATCGCAGATACGCACGGCAGGCGGTCACATTATTACGCCCCTTGGCAGATGCACTGCAAGACTTGAAATACGGGGCTTTATTTACGTGGCCGATTTCATTGTGCTGCCAGAATGTTCAAGAGAACTCATTATAGGAATGGATTTTTTGCGAGCTAATGGCGCCGTAATTAACCTGCGTAGGTCCAGCGTGTCGTTTTCGACTGAACGAGCTATACCTGTGGAGGAATCTGAGGAACGACGCCTAACTGCTCTACGCGTTGTTCATGATGACGTCACTGTGCCGCCACGCTGCAGTATAATGGTGCTCGTAGAAAATGATGCATTGTACAACCGCGAAGGCATAGCGGATACAAATGTAGGACTGTTTTTGAACAAAGGTGTCTGCGTAGCTAGAGGTCTTGTTCACTTGACGAAAGGCCGTGCAGATGTCCTACTCACAAATTTCTCCAATGAGCTTCAACACATTGCTCAAGGCACGGCTATCGCCTATTTACACGACTTCTGTATGGCGACTGAACTATGCAGCTTAACGACATCAACCACTCGACCAGTGGCCTGCAACATCGACACATCCGTGACCGTCAATCAGAGCCTTCCGGACAGTCAGAAGAAACAGATTTACGCCTTGGTAAAAGAATTCTCTGATTGCTTTTCAAGTACCTCGAAGGTCCAGCGCACGTCAATCACGAAACACAGAATTATAACGCAAGACGATACGAGGCCTATATGCCAGCATCCATATCGGGTGTCACAGAAAGAACGGGAAATTATCAAGAAGCAAGTAGAGGAGATGCTTTCTGATGATGTCATCCAGCCTTCGAATAGTCCATGGGCGTCTCCCGTAGTGTTCGTTAAGAAGAAAGACAACACACTTAGATTCTGCGTCGACTACAGAAAACTGAACAGTGTAACTAAACGAGATGTCTACCCCTTGCCACGTATCGACGATACACTAGATCGGTTGCGATCCGCAAAGTTTTTCTCCTCCTTAGATCTGAAAAGCGGATATTGGCAAATAGAGGTCGACGAGCGGGACCGTGAAAAAACGGCATTCGTAACACCAGATGGCCTCTACGAATTCAAAGCGCTTCCATTCGGCCTCTGTTCCGCACCAGCGACGTTCCAGCGAATGATGGACACTGTCCTCGCCGGATTGAAATGGCAGTCATGCCTAGTGTATTTGGATGACGTGGTGGTATTCTCTGCAACGTTCGACAAACATCTAGAGCGACTACGCACAGTATTGGAAGCCATCCGGTCAGCGAAATTGACAATCACACCCAAAAAATGCCACTTCGGCTTCGAAGAGCTGCGATTCCTTGGACATGTCATTAGTTCCGATGGTGTTCGTCCCGATCCCGAAAAGACAGCCGCTGTTCAGAGGTTCCCTACACCCAGAGACAAAAAGTCAGTGCGTCGATTTTTGGGTTTATGTGCCTATTATAGACGATTTGTGGAAAACTTCTCAAAGATTGCGGAACCTCTTACAAAACTGACAAAAGACGACGTGCCCTTCACGTGGGAAAGCGAACAACAGAAAGCTTTTGACGAATTAAGGAAACGACTACAGGGTTCACCAATACTTGCCCATTTTGATGAGACAGCCGACACTGAAGTCCATACCGATGCCAGCAATGTAGGCCTCGGCGCCATCCTTGTCCAGTGGCAAAATGGTCAAGAGAAAGTGTTAGCCTATGCCAGCCGCAAACTATCAAAAGCTGAGGCAAACTACTCTGCAACTGAAAAAGAGTGCCTCGCCGTCATCTGGGCCATAAACAAGTTTCGACCCTACCTTTATGGTAGACCGTTCAGAGCTGTCAGTGACCACCATGCTCTATGCTGGCTGGCAAATCTCAAGGACCCGTCAGGTCGACTAGCAAGATGGAGCCTTAGGCTGCAGGAGTATGATATTACGGTCGTGTACAAATCTGGAAGGAAACACAGCGATGCCGACTGCCTGTCACGCTCTCCCGTCGATCCAAGTGTACCTGAAGAGGAAGACTTCCCGTTTCTAGGCGTTGTCGACACATCCAAAATCGCTCAACTACAACGAGATGACCCGGATTTGCTGGCACTTATACAACACCTGCAGGGTCGCGACGTTCAAGTCCCTCGCATATTCTCCAGAGGGCTCTCCGCGTTCTGCCTTCGAGGAAGTGTCCTTTACAGGAGGAACTTCGAACCTAATGGTGAAACGTTTTTACTAGTCGTGCCCACAGCCATGCGAGAGGAAATTCTGCACGCATGCCACGACGAGCCAACATCTGGACACATGGGTGTGAGCCGAACATTCGCCAGGATTCGCCTGAAATACTATTGGCCTAAGTTGCTCGCATCAGTGCAGCGCTACGTGAAAACTTGTCGTCAATGTCAACGGCGCAAAACTCCACCCGTAAAACCAGCCGGCCTTCTCCAGCCAATAGACCCTCCAGATGCCCCATTCCAACAAGTCGGCATGGACTTCCTAGGACCTTTGCCGACATCGTGTGCAGGCAAGAAATGGATAGTCGTAGCCACAGACTATCTCACCCGTTATGCTGAAACTGACTCTCTATACAGTGCGACAGCTGCCGAAGTCGCCAAGTTCTTTGTGAAAAACATAGTGCTCAGACATGGTGCGCCCATCGTCGTTATTACGGATCGGGGCACCGCATTTACTGCAGACCTAATGCAATGCCTGATGCGCATGACAAATACCGATCACAGAAGAACAACGGCGTATCACCCTCAGTCAAATGGCTTAACCGAACGCCTCAACAGAACTCTGACCGACATGCTATCAATGTATGTTGATGTTGAACATAAACAGTGGGATGAAATATTACCCTACGTAACATTCGCATATAATACAGCCATTCAAGAAACAACCCACGTTGCCCCTTTCGAACTAGTATTCGGCCGAAGAGTGACCACCCCGCTGGATGCCATGTTGCCACTACAGGACGAAAGCAGCTATCCACCTGACTTAGATGACTTCTTGCAAAGAGCCGAAGAAGCACGGCAAATGGCAAGATACCGAATACGCCACCAACAGCACGTCGATTCTAGTCGCTACAACAAGCGACGCAGTGACACACTTTATCATCCCGGTGACAAAGTGTGGATATGGATACCAGTGCGCCGCCGCGGACTCTCTGAAAAGCTTCTTTGCCGATACTTCGGCCCTTATGAAGTAGTCAACCGTATCAGCAACGTCACATATGAAGTTAGATCTGCTGGACACGTGAGTTCAAGACGCCGAAATCCCACGGAAGTGGTCCACGTAGTCCGCATGAAGCCCTATCATGACAGATCATCGAAAAACGAGTGAGAGTGCGCGTGTATCTTTTCACTGTCTTAAGCATCGGGACGATGCGTCTGAGGAGGGGGGCAATGCTGCGACAGGTTCGCCACATTCAAGTAGCCCGCCACAATCATCGTCACCAGCACCAGCAAGACCCGGCTCGGCTGGCATGCGCCACGCGTTCGGAGGTTCCAACAACGAGGAAGAGGAAGATAGTCGGATCTGTGCCACTCGGCCACTCGAACTTGACGACCATAGTTTTTTAGAATCGTGGGCACAAGTTCGCCCTAATAAAGACGCTTCTTTTTTTAACCTGTCGGCGTCAGCATCGCTACAATATTGTTATAGACCTGGTCTTATCTGTTCAGCATCAAAAAAGGCTGAAATATTCATCTGCGGCGTTGTTCTTGGACGTGAAAAGTGCATACAATAACGTATAACATGAAGCCATTCTGGATGTTATGGAAAATGTTGAATTAGAGGGTCGGGTTTACCAATTGACCCACAGCTATTTCAAAGGAAGAGCTTTCTTTGTACAGACGAAGAATGGCATAACAACGCATCATTGCATCCGTCGTGGTGTGCCTCAAGGTGGTGTTCTTAGCCCCACACTTTTCAATCTAGTGCTCCTCGGCCTGGTTGACGCACTTCCAGAATCTGTTCATCTATCAATATATGCAGATAACATCTGCATCTGGGCGTCAGGCGCAACACGTTTTCATTTGCGTGCCCGGCTTCGGAGAATGGCTACACTAGCGACAAAGTACCTGGAAGAACCGGGACTAGAGCTGTCATCAGAGAAGTGCTCGCTTATAGCATTCACGCATAAGGCTATGAGCCCATATGTTATTAAAATCAATGGACACACGATCAACTACGTGAAGACACACCGATTCCTCGGAGTCATAGTTGATCGCGACCTCTCCTGGAGCCCTCACATCGCCCACATGAAAACTAAGCTCACCATGATCACCCATGTGCTGAGGTTTCTTGCTGGAAAAACGTGGGGTGCATCGGTACGAGCAATGCGTCAACTCTACACTGTCCTGTTCCTCGGTTATATGCGATACAGCTTACCCGTGCTTTGCGGGATCCGAAGAACAAACTTGCGCGTATTCCAGTCGATCCAAGCCCAAGCACTGAGAATATGCCTTGGTCTCCCGAGATGCGCGTCTACAGCAGCGACAGTCATCATTGCGCGTGATTATCCAGTCAACGCATACATCCGCGTAGACGCTTTGAGAGTGCACATAAGACATTTCGCTCGGCTTCCATATCATCACCTCGCCTCACTTCGAACTTCTAGGACCCACTCAGCGTTCAGCGCAACATTCGCTCAGCATTGCGCAGTGCTTCCATTAAACTTTACGCATGCAGCACTGCCGCCGATACCATTATGGTGCTTACACCCCTTCAAAGCCCTTCTTAGAATTCCTGGCATATAAAATAAGAAAAAGTCGTCGCTATAGCCCTCAAACAGGCCACATTACTCTTCCTGCAAGAGAAGCACGACGGACGCCTGCACATTTGCACGGATGGCTCGGTGTCTCCAGTGAGCTCTGCAGGGGCGGTGGTTATTCCCGAGAGACACATCACAATTAAATTCATGACATCGCATTTGACGCCGTCGACAGCTGCAGAACTCGCCGCAATACGCGTAGCTCTGGAGTTTATAGTTGAAGAACCTTCGGGCACTTGGTCTATCTTCTCCGACTCGAAGGCAGCTCTTCAATGTTTTATGTCACCCTTTCGCCGTGCACCTAATGAACAGTTAGTAGCTGAAATAAGGCTTCTTCATCACCAAGCAATGGAGAAATAGCACAGCACAGTGTATCAGTGGATACCAGGTCATTGCGGAATATATGGCAATGGCCGTGCAGATGAGGCCGCTAGATCTGCATGTGACGGTACCCAATACACAGCCATCCCGTTCTCGAAAACCGACGCAGCTACAAGACTTCGTTCGCTTGCACGTGACCTCACACTGGTACAGTGGAACTCAACAGACTTCACAAACGCGCGCCTGCATAACTTGGATCCCGATCTGCAGCTTCGTCTTCCCCCAAGGATATCTCGAGCTGAGAAGACTCTTCTATGCCACCTGTGGCTTGCAGTGGCCTTCACGAACGCATACTCTTATCTCATTGGAATGACCAGCTTTCCTACATGCACTTACTGCAGGTGCAAAGAAACCATCGCGCACCTTTTGTGTGAGTGCACCCATTTCAACGCGCAAAGACAAGAACTCACTGCAGCTCTGGATAGACTGGACGATCGGCCATTGTCGGAACAAAGAACTTTGGGTCATTGGCCGAGCCCATCCTCAGCCCAGAAGATGTTGAAAGCTTCGCGGCGCTTTTTGCGGACAAGTGGCCTCAGAGACAGACTTTAGTGTAATATACTCTTCGATGTTGCCTTTCCTCTGTCGCATTTTTTTGTAATTTCTCTTTCTCTTCGCAACATTTCTTTTTAACATCTTTTATTCCCCTCTCCCCTTTCCCCAGCACAGGGTATCCAGCCAGTCTAAGAACTGGCTAACCACCCTGTCTATCCGCCTAAACTTCCTTCCTTCCTCCAAACATCAATTTTGGGAAATAACGGCTTTCTTTATGATCTCACTGACTTCGATTTGTTCTTCTGTACTGGCAATGAACTTCATACTAAAGACTTCAGTATAAGTTTACTAATGTGTATACCGAGTATTTCAGCTAAAAAGTATCAAGCAATAAAAAATGAAAAGGATTGCGACGCGTTTCCAGCTAGTGCAGTATTGTTCGAAGTTGTATGTAGCACGACAGAATATGTTTTTTGATCCGCCAAGAACAGTGGTTACCAAACATTGCTTAAGGAACTTTTTTAAATACTTATTCTAGAGAAAAATATTCAATACAAGTTTTGTAGCTCTTATCCAGAAAATAAAACAAAATACGCTTTTGTTGGCAGTTGGCAGACGGTATTCGCAAAGGCCCATTTGCGAAGTGTGTGCTTGGAACACGCAATCAAATTGCATTGTCCGAGAGATCTGATTTTCTCAGCTGAACTCATGTATAGGTACTATACATTACATTTTATTTTGTTTTTGCTTGTATTGTGTAATTGTCACTCATTGTTGAAAAAATTCTGACTGTCCAACCCAAGCACGTTACTTCTGCCACCTCCACCCCCTGATGACCCTTAAAAAACGGGAGCCAAAAGCTTCTCAAGCTGTCTATATATATATATATATATATATATATATATATATATATATGTATATATATATATATATATATGTGAGCTTCTTCCTTGGCCCCTACTAATGTATAACATTGTTAACATGGGCGAATAAGCCGGGGGGGCAAGGGGGTCGCAAGCCCCCTCACCACTTTGAAAAGTTGGGGCGCACCTGAACCCCCCACTTTCTACAGTGGTCAGTGTCGACTGCGCGCTGAGGAAAACAACAACTAAGCCACACTTTTCCTACATCACTGTAATCACTCACTTATATTGTTACAAGAAAAAGAATTTATTACGAGGCAAAAATACACTGTAGTGATAGTTTCCCAAGTGACGATTTTTCTTGAAGCTCTCTGTGACGCTTTCCGCTCTGTGCAGTAGCACTGTAGAACAGGCTAACGCTGCTGAGCAGGGGCACTATATATTACATCACTTCTTTATGTTTCAATTCTGCAGCGATGGGCCGATGCAGTTATAGATGGGAATGAACACACTTTTTATGGACCGATCAAAGCATTTGCTGCTTCAGGAAAATCATTTTCTTCCGTCAAAAAGGATTACTATCACCGCTGCTCTGTTGAAGCTGCTGTGAGCACATGATTGCCACTAATCTTTCTAAATATATTAGTTTTACAATACAGGAAGCACCAAGAAAGGTTTCCGCTTCAATCTCCGATAAATCTGATCAGCCTTACTTATGGCAACTTGTAGCGATGAAGGCAGCTTGCAAGACGACGACGAATTAAGCAGTGGACTTGAGCTCAGTGGCAAGCTAAAATAAGTAGATAAAAATGCTCAAAATGCCTTTGGTTATTCAGGGAGTGCTTCACTATAAAAATCTCAACTCTTTGTGAGCTGTTTGAAATCATAAAAAATTTTATTCAATGATAAATGTTTCACTGTTGAGGAAGCCGCTATCAACACAATTGTATTCATGTGAAAAGTTGTGAGGTAATGCATACAAAGCGTCGCCTGTAATATATATACATGCACCATGCATGTAATATATATACATGCACCATGCATATATATATATATATATATATATATATATATATATATATATATATATATATGTATATATATACGGGTTGACGAGTGCTGTAAGTTAGCCCCACCTCCCACCACCAATTGCGAAAGAGTTGGTACGCCACTGATTGTTTACAATAGAAATAATGAATGAAATAATGAAAATCGGTGTTGTGGTGCTCAAGTGTAAACGCGTCTTTATTCTAAGACCCGACGAGCCAGATATCACCAAAATGAACCAAATATTTGCGAGCGATTTGGCTGGTAACCTCCATGATTTTGCTTATCAATCAGCTAACGACAACTGGCTCTTATTCCTATTTAAAGAATATCTCAAGAAACTGGAAGAATACTGTGTGCCGAAATTAATCCTTTTGTTCAAAGTAAATGATCCTTGGCTCACTCGGGACGTGAACCAAGCGATAAGCAAAAAGAAACAGGCGTTTAGAAAAGCTTCGAGGTCAAAGGGTGGTTTAGACTGGATGAAATACAAAGAGCGGTCTACATTGGCAATATTAGCAATGAATGATGCTCAAAACAAATATTTTACTGCACTCTACGCAATCTAATTAGGACTGACTCTAAAATTTCGGCGGGCTATCAACCGGATAAGCAAACAGTCTAGCGGCCATCCTAAGGCCCATGTTCACAAATCAACCTTGGCCTTTCCTCATGTTTTCCTCAAGTTTCTGTACTCTCTACGTGCGTTATAAGAGCATAGAAATGGTGACAGCGTAAAATATAGCAACCAGATTTGTTCAGGTTCACTAGCCTACTTTGCTCAGCGCGCGCAATAATGGCTCAGATCTGATGAGGAAAACCCGAGGTTAGGTTGAGGTTGGCTTGTGAATACGGGCCTAAATGTGAAAGTGATACCTTACAGCCGGTAGAAGAGCCCACCGAATTTTTCAATCACCAATTTGCTTCTGTTTTTTTTCGATGAATTGACCCCACAAACACCGGTGTCTCTACTTCATGCAGTTTTACACGAGTTTCAGTGTGTCACGATAATAGAAACTGGCGTAGCGTGTGCTACAGAGAGCCTACCACGCAAAACTTGTCCTGGTCGGGATGGTATCAGCGCAGTGCTTTTGAAGCTGTCGTCAATAAAATAATCGTTCCTCTTATCTCTAATTTTTCAACAGTCACTGGATTCTGGGAGCCTTCCTGATGACTGGAAAATTTCTAATGTTATTCCTTGCTTTAAATCCGGTTAAATGCACATCACTAACATTTACCGTTCTATTTCCGTGACATTCGTTTGTTGTAAGATACTCGACATATTTTATACAGCCGCATACTGTCACACCTTCAATCCAATAAGCTACGTTTTGAAAACCAACACTGCTTTCAGAGACATAAATTCTGTATCTCAGCTGTTCGAGCTAGTCACTGATTCGCACGATTCTATCAATAGGTCATTTTTATTTGATGCACCTATTATTTTATTGATTATTCTAAAGCATTTGTTTGTGTTCCTACTGATATGGGGTTAACGTCCTGAAAGTGATCTTGTTTCTCATCAACGTTTTCTATCAAAACTGCATAGTATCCCCTTGATAAAAACATCTCAGTGGATGGAAGGCTTTCTAACAAACAGATTTCATGGTGTTGAAATCGACTCCTTCATATGTAAACAGACGAAGGTCAATTCGGGCATTACACAAAAGTGAGTTCTAGGAGCACTGTGATTTCTAATCTATATCAACGATACATCAGTTAACATGCAGTCTACCGTAGGACTTTTTGCTGTGGACTGCGTGATATATAAAGAAATAGGCAACCAGAACAACATGTTAACCTTACAATCAGACTTATCGGCACTTTTTTAATGTTGCAACAAATGGCAAATAAAAACTGACGTTAAAAAGATCAAGCATGTTACATTATGTCGAGATGTCAATCTTGCCGATTGTATATCTCATCAACATCTATCCTGTTCAAACAGTATCGCCCATTAAATACTTAGTTGTCACTTTGCATTACAATTTTAAGTAAAACAATCGCGTAGAATTATTCACCAGCAAACCATTTTGTAAGCTTGGCCGTTTAAAACGCCGCCTACGTCTGGCTACTTCAGGCACTAAACTTGAGGCACCTAATTCTCTAAATAAACCATCCTTAGATACGCTTCTAACATATGACATCCGTATCAAACATACCTTTCTGACTTGACTGAGTCAATTCAAAATAAAGCCGCAAAGTTCATTGCTTACTCATATTAACGTTTTGACATTGTATCATCCATAAGAGAACTCTTGGTATATTAGCACTCATTACACGCAGAAAATATTGGAGATTATCCTTAGATAATTCTTCTTTCACAGCATCTAGTTGAACAACAGTCCTTTCTCACGGAAATTCATTCATGCAGCCGTAAACATTTCAACCAGATGTGATCACGATCACAAGGTGCGTCCACTGCTTGCTCCTGGAGTAAAACATTCACACTCTCATTTGGTTTTATTAATAAAAAACAGGAACACCCTCCTGCTAACATTTCAAATATTAAAGAAATAACTGGTTTATAGTCATCCGTAAACTATCTTATCAAAGTGAGCAGTCCTGCCATAGAAGTTTAATCTTAGGCTTCCAAGTTTCCATTTGCACTATGTATATTTTTCGCTAGATTGTACTCTGTAGCATATTCATTGATCGCTTATTTTACTCTACTGAACCTTGTGTTACTCAGCCGTGTTTGCCTTTTTTTCATTGTGTTTACATTAAGTTTGCTTGTTATTGGATTATCTTCTCATGCTCTTCTCTTCTTTTATTTGGTTGGCTTCATTCGTTTTAATGCGTATTCTATTTCCCCCATATGTAATCCCCGTTCTCAGGCCCTTAGGGTCAATAATACAAATGAATCACTCCAAAGGTTATGGAACACTGCTATATAATGTTGATTGGTCTTTAGTGGCTACAACACCCTTAGATGTTTATGCATTCATGTTGACACTTGGTGGCACATATTCTCCACCACGACAACCAACGACTCGCGACCGGGATACACTTTCCGGAGACACTGCACGCACCGCAGCATCGCGCAAATTACACTTGGACTTTTGTAACTGTGTAAGTGAAACCGGTCGAGTTTTCACTCAATCGTTTATCAATTCACGGTCAGCTGCAAAGAAAGATCGTGATTTGCTGATCACTGACCATGCTGTGGATGTTTCGTATAAGTAAATAAAGCGAAAGAAAAGACATCAGACAGCGACACGAAGAAGGGTGCTGACTTCCGGCTGAACTTTATCGTGAAGAACCATTTATGGAAATTAGAACGCGCAAAAAAACCATAGCCTGTCATAAAAAAACACCTCCTTCGAAACACGAAGCTAATATAAGCAAGCACTTTAAACCAACAAAACAGGAATAGCCTGCTCAAAAACAAGAGCTCAGGTGCGGGCGCAAGAATGAAACCTCGTTGTCAGATAAAGGTATAGTTACTAAGCTTTCAATGGCGCTTGTGTTGGCGTCATCTTAGGCGTTTGTGCCCGTTGTGTGCTTTAAAAATCAGGGCAAAAAGTCTTTAGTTAACGAAGTAATGCACTGTTTTTAATGAATACTGCCTACAGGAAAATGGTTTGATGGTCATGTGAACCCTACTCGTTTGATCAAAGTGGCCACAACGCTGCCCAAGCATTGCATGAAGCATGAACTTGGAAAACTGAAAACTGGACGTGCACCACGGGCATTACCATTTCCGCGCGTCTGGTTTGTGGGGTCCGCAACCGGTCGGACGGGTGCCGCTGACACCCCGCGACTAAGCAGGGTTGCAATCGTGGCCCAGCTCCGAGAGCAAAACCGGTATTCGCCCCCCTTTTTTTTTTTCCTGACGTGCACGCAAAGCACCCCTTTTTTTCCTCCCATATTTGTAGATGAATGGAGCACGCTGCTTGAACCAAGGCAAGTCGTTTCGTCGTAGCGTTGTCTCCCTCGACCACTTCGAGCCATTTTACCCCAAACTTCTTTTTTCATGAGTAGACGGGCTCGTATCAGAGCGTGATGTGCAAAATCGGACTGGTTTGTTTGTTATTGTTGTTTTTGTAGAGGCATGCTCTTCGATGTAGAAACATTGTGTGCTTCGTGATCCGCCTCGTCAACTCTTTTTGCGTCATTCTTAACCAGTCCTTTAGTAAGTTCTGAGCTCATCCTCTAACCCAGCATTCATATTGTTATAGCACAACACGACACAGGCACAAAAGAAAGAGACACACAGCGCTAACTTGCAACTAATGTGGTATTTGTGACTACACATGCTCTTTGTAGAATAACTGTAGACCGATAAAACGTACAAAAACGTCTTGTAGATATACAGCACAGCTCATGCGCGTGTCATCACCGATCAAAAAAATCTGCATTCGTTAATGTCAAAGCGAAGGTTCTAGATACCTTTTTTTGCGGAAAAAGCTAAAAAAAACCACACTCACCGATTTTATTTCATTTTGTCAATTTCATGGGCTTCAATGATTTCATGCGTACTTTTGTCACTGGCCCCGTAGAGAAGACAAGGTTTTGAAACACCACTTCTTCTGGGCGGCATGTTGGCCATACTGGGGACTATTAAGCACTTGAAGAACAGCTCAATCGCGCTGCTAGCGGCAGATAAAGATGGTGGTTTTGCGGTTATGTGTAAATCATTCTAAAGGCGAAGACGTCGCAGGCCATTGATTCAGTTTGTGATACTCACATTGTTATTTCGTTAGATAAAGTGTGATCTACCGCGAAAAAGCTATGCAAAAGCTTTAATCTTGAATGACTCGTTGGATGCATGAAGAAGGCAAAAAAAGTGGACGTTGATATATTTTTGCGGAAAAAAGCATCAACATGGCTGCCCTATCTGAGTGATCATCTCGAGGAACAAAACTTGACAAAAGTGCATCCGATTGATGTGAAAGATATTTATTACACCAAGGAGCAAGAAGGGAAGGTTAACCAGGGCTAAGGCCCGGCACGCTACCCTGCACTGAGGAAGGGGAGATGGAGTAGGAACGTTATATAGGAGAAACAAGTCACTGACTGGGCCGACGTCTAAGATTTTCGTGTTTCACATCACAAGCAATGAAATAGGTTGGCGTCTTTGAGGCAACGCAACAGTACTTTCATTGCCTTTCGGAACTGGGATGGGTGGTGCCATGGTCCCTATACCTTCTCGATAGTGAAATCACTACTGTCCAGTTGATTTAAAACAATGCAGAGGGAAGCCTCTCGTTTGTGTATGCCGCCTAGTAACATAGGAGATGTTCGATAGTCTCATCAACGGCGCAGTCGTTGCACTTCGAGCTGTCGATCATCCCAATCTTAAATGAGTAGCCATTGATCAAAGCTATAGCAAAGTATTTTAACACCCTTAAGGGTCGGTACTGGCCTGTCGCCAGTGGGTCACCCCACGGGTGTTTTCAGATACACCCTACACGAAGAGTGTCCAGCCAAATCTTAGGGTGTTCACATACTTCAACACCCTTCTAACAGGGTGTTGAATAGGTGTGTGACAGCTTCGCAGGTTCGGTTCTTGTCCACGGCTAGTTATATTTTCACCCACTTTTCTTCCTTCACATTTACGTAACAATTCGGTCTAATACCTACCCTTTACTTTCCTTGGCATCATTGTCTGTTTGAACTCCTTATATATATATATTCATATTAGCAAGCTTACTGAAATGCAATGATATTACTGAAAACCTTCTTTGTAAAGGCGAATATAGAAATTTACACTGCATTTTATGGTTATACAATTAAATATGAATATTTAGTGTTAAATTGCATAAGCATCTCGGGTATATCTATTGGTGGCTCAGTGAGTCGATACAGCAAGGGTGATTGGTATGCATACGTTTGTGTAAACACACAAACACATTATATTGAATACATTAGTACCCGTACCAGTGCACACGTCTCATGCAGGATGCAGACATATATATGTTTCAGCAATTTATTTCGCAGTTAAACTTAGTATTGCGAAACTGTGTGAGTTCAGCCTCACCTAGTGCATTTCAAACTTTCCGATTATGGAAAATAACAGAGCTGCTTTGGTAGACATCCTTTCTACTTATTGATAAATATCTTTTCACACCTTCTAAAAGTAGATAAATATTCACGTAAGATAAATGTCAAGAACATATACCACTACACAGGTTTTCTCTCAACTGAAAACAAACACATTTATTATAATATTTCAAACATTTTATTTTCATTGACACTACAGTTTAGAGCATTTTACCGCCAATATTCGAACAGGTAAGGTCAGTGGCGGAAGATAGATAAGATTAACAGATCAGCCTTCACCCCATGAAGCTTCACCACATCTTAAAATTTTATGTTTTAATTTTTCAGCATCTTTCTAGGTAATAGAAACTGCACCATTTCTCAAAAACACACTCCTCACAACAAAATAAAAAGGGAGCCAACAGGTAGAAACACGTAGTAAGATAGTCAGGGTGAACAGTGGAAATGCCTTAGTTAGGCTGACCAACGTTTCGAAGGGAGGACCTGTCTTCGTCAAAGATGCCTATATTTCTCATCCTTGGCATGTTAGTTTCAAGGAGGTTAGTAGAGACGTCATCTGCTAAGGGGGGGGGGGGGGGGGTGGGCAAGTGTACTTGTATGCAACCGTCATCTAAAAAAACTATAAAGCTGAGGAGTGCAGTCCTTGCTTCATTACAAGTTGGGTGTTAGCGATTCAAAATGTTCTCGGAGGGTGGAGAAAAAAAGTAAAATAGTAAACACTCAAAGTAGGAGTGGTATGCTGCCAAGGGGTGGCCGCTACAGACACAAAAAAAGCAAAGAGCTTGAAAATTCGAAGCCAGCAGACGGTCCCCACCTTTGGCCATCACAAAGGGTTGCCTACGATAATGGCTTATGCCTGTTCTCGAACATCTATGAATGGTACTCATAAGAAAGCGGCTACAAAAAAGTGCGAGAGCGAAGCAGGCGGCTACTTTTAAATGCCAAGATGTGAAAAGTAAGCGACACCAGATGTGTTCGGAAGAGCACGTGTTTAATGGGGAAGGTCATTGGTTAAGATATGCTTTGACTATCCCTGTAGGTGGCCCGCTCAACGGAATTGCCTCAAGAATTTGACAGCATGTCGGCAGAGAAATAGGCAAGTTCAGAATGTAAAGGAAATAAGCAACGACGAGAGAAACACAAAAAGAAAAGAAAAAATGGGAAAAAAGCGGGTTGGTGATAGGTAGCGCGCTAGCATTAACAGATGAGGAAAAAAGAGAGACGCAGAGAACTTTGTTGGTTGGCAATGACTTAACGATGCATGGTAGGAGTGTTTTTTGAAGCGACAAAAGAGGTAAGAAAGCCGAACTTGCAGGTTCTAGAAAATAAAAACTTCGTAGTCGTATGTATATAAACACATCCATCATCATCATCAGCCTGACTACGTCCACTGTAGGACAAAGGCCTCTCCCATGTTCCGCCAGTTAACCCGGTCCTGTGCTTGCTGCTGCCAATTTATACCCGCAAACTTCTTAATCTTGTCTGCCCACCTAACCTTCTGTCTCCCCCTAACCCGCTTTCCTTCGCTGGGAATTCAGTTAGTTACCCTTCACGACCAGCGGTTATCCTGTCTACGCGCTACATGCCTGACCCATGTCCATTTCTTCTTCTTGATTTCAGCTATGATATCCTTAACCCCAGTTTGTTCCCTAATCTACTCTGCTCTCTTCTTGTCTCTTCAGGTTACAACTACCATTTTTCTTTCCATTGCTCGCTGCGTCGTCCTCAATTTAAGCTTAACCCTCTTTGTAAGTCTCCAGATTTCTGCTCCGTAGCTAAGTACCGGCAAGATACAGCTGTTATATGCCTTTCTCTTGAGGGATAGTGGCAATCTACCTGTCATAAATTGAGAGTGTTTGCCAAATGTGCTCCAGCGCATTCTTATTCTAGTTACTTCAATCTTGTGGTTCGGCTCCACGGTTATTACCTGCACTAAGCAGACATAGTCTTTTACAACTTGAAGTGCACTATTACCTATCTCGCAGCGCTGCTCTTTTCCGAGGTTGTTGTACATTATTTTCGTTTTCTGCAGACTTATTTGAAGACCTACCTTTCTGCTCTCCTTGTCTAACTCCGTAATCATGAGTTGCAATTCGTCCCCTGAGTTACTCAGCAATGCAATGTCATCGGCGAAGCGCAGGTTACTAAGGTACTCTCCATTAACTTAGCACGCGGTAAATAGCATTGGGGAGATTGTGTCCCCCTGCTTTACACCCTTCTTGATTGGTATTATGTTGCTTTCTTTATGAAGCACTATGGTAGCAGTTGATCCCCTGTACATTTTTTCCACGATGTTTATATTTAATTTATCGACGCCCTGATTCCGCAGTGTCTGCATAACGGCTGATATTTCTACTGAATCAAACGCCTTCTCGTAATCTATGAAGGCTATGTATAGTGGTTGGTTATATTCTCAGCATTTCTCTATTACCTGATTGATAGTATGAATGTGGTCGGTTGTTGAGTAGCCTGATCGAAATGCTGCTTGTTTCTTTGGTTGATTGAATTCTAATGTTTTCTTTACTCTGTTAGCAATTACTTTTGTAAATAGCTTGTATACTGCAGAGAGCAAGCTAATCGGCCTGTAATTCTTCAAGCTCTTGTCATCTCCTTTCTTATGTATTAAGATGATGTTAGCGTTCTTCCAAGACTCTGGTACTCTTCCCGTCAGGAGACACCTCGTAAACAGTGTGGCTAGTTTTTCTAACACAATCTGTCCTCCATCTTTCAGCAGATCTTATGTTACCTGATCTTCACCAGCAGCTTTGCCTCTTTGCATGCTCTTCAAAGCTTTTCTGACTTCTATCAAACTCGAGTCACAACGTTGGACTGCTTTTTGTGAGTCACTTGACCCACGAAAACCTTTATCCCAATTGTGGAAGACGGTACGAGGTCTTCGCACAAAACCCACTCAGTGGTCACCATTCAGGGCTCTCGCACTTTCTGAACAGAGACGCGGCATCGACGTGGCAGAAGACTTCTGTGCAAAAATGTCTGGGCCACTCACAGTGCCAAATAGCGTATTGCCCTCGACTAACTGTCCACAAACACTGGATTCCCGCATGGATATGCCTTTTTCCATCGTGGAGCTCAGAGCAGCACTAGCTTTGTGTGGACGCACGTCGGCACCAGGGCCCGATATAATTTCTTATAGGGCCTTGTGTCATCTGGGTGAACGCGCGAGAATCGTCCTTTTGGAGTTGTACAACAAATCCTGGCAAGATGGAACGCTCCCGACAACCTGGAAGACAAGTAGCCTAGTTCCACTTCTGAAGCCAGGCAAGTCACCGTTGGACCTCTCATCTTATCGTCCGATCGCACTGGCCAGTTGTGTATGCAAAGTTATGGAGTGGATGATCCTTGGACGCCTGGAGTGGTTCTTGGAGTTTAACAACATCTACCCAGATGCCATGGCAGGATTTCGGCGTGGTCGAGCATCGATTGACAATGTAGTCGACCTGGTCACTTATGTCCAACACGAAAAAGGCCGAAGCGTCTCTGCGCATCTTTGTTCCTAGACGTCAAAGGGGCATATTACAACGTTACGCATTAAGCTGTTCTCACCGCTCTCGAAGATATAGGAGTAGGTGGTCGGATGTATCGCTGGATACGTAGTTATTTGTCAATGCGATCCTCCTTTGTCAGCACTGAAGATGGTCCAACCTCTCGACATTACAGCCACTGTGGCGTCCCCCAGGGTGGTGTACTCAGCCCTGTGCTGTTTAATCTTACGTTAATTGCTCTCAGTGAGCATCTGCCAAGCACGGTCAGGCTATCAATGTACGCAGATGATATCTGCGTTTGGGCATCGGCTGTAACACGCCTGCAGTTACGAGGGAGAATTCAAAAAGCTGCCACTGAAACATTACGCTACCTCCGAAATCGAGGCTTGGAAACTTCTTCCGAGAAGTGCGCCCTCGTAGCTTTTACACGAAAGCCTATGGATAAATACACTATAAGCATCAATGGTCAAACTGTACCATACGTTCGATCGCACAAGTTTATGGGCGTCATAATTGACAGGAATCTATCATGGAGCTATCACGTTTCGTACATGAAGAAACGGTTAATGGACATCTGTAAAATACTGAAGTTCTTTGCAGGGAAGACTTGGGGAATGTCTCCCAGTGCAATGCTACAGCTGTACAGAGTACTTTTTCTCGGTTTCCCGCGGTACAGTTTACCGGCATTGACCAATGCAAGCGAAACAAGCCTTCGAACGCTACAGAGTGTTCAGTCCCAGGCACTCCGGATTTGCCTCGGCTTGCCTCGTAGTGCGTCAACAATGGCTACTATAGCTATCGCCGGTGACCACCCCATCACGACACATATCGACGTTGAGGCACTCAGGACACATATAAGGCATATTGCTCGGACACCCTGCCACCACCTAGCCTCTTTACCAGCAGACAGACCACGTTCGTCATTTCGCCAAACGGTCACTACATACCGCGATTCTTTGCCAACATGCTTCACACCCGCCGCCAGGCCTTCGACTCCTCTCTGGTGCCTGACTCAGGCTAACATCAGGCTAACTATACCTGGCATCAAGAAAAAGGCAGATATGTCGTCACCTGCTCTTAGACAGCTTGCTCTGCTCTTGTTATACGAGACGTATCAAGGCTGTATACACGTATACACCGACGGCTCCGTTTTACAGGAGAGTCAACGGCATCATTTGTTATACCAATAAAAGACACGACAAGAAAATTCAAGACCTCCCACCTCACGACATCAACGGGAGCAGAGCTCACAGCTCTTCGTGCCGCATCGGAATTCATCAGTGACCAACAGCCACAAAAATGGACAATTTTCAGTGACTCAAAGGCGGCACTGCAATCCCTTTTATCACCTTTACGTCACGGCCCGTACGAACAGCTGGTATTTGATATTGCAAAAAAGACTCACAAATTTATTGAGGAAGGACATGAAATTGCCTTTCAATGGCTTCCAAGTCACTGTGGAATAATTGGCAATGAACGGGCCGATCGAGCTGCCCGTTCTGCCTATTCTGAAAGCGATGAAATATCCATTCCGCTTTCCAGAACTGACGCTGCACGGAAACTCCGCATGCTTGCTCGCAAGCGCACCACGTCCCAATAGAACGAGTCACATTTCATCCATGCACGGTTAGGTACTTTAGACCCAACCCTCAGTCTTCAAATTCCTCCGGAATTACGCCGACGAGACGCTACTATGCTGTGCAGATTATGGTTGGGCGTCGCATTTACCAATGCGTACGCGTTCCGCATAGGAACGGCTGACACTGCTGCATGTGACCATTGTGGAAGTGATGAAACAACTTGGCACATTATGTGTGAATGCCCACAATACTGCTCGCAGAGACAGTCCCTCTGCAGTGCACTAGATGAACTGGACAATCAGCCTCTTTCGGAAGAAAGACTCCTGCGCTGCCGACAGGACTTTATGTCGCAGAAGAAGGCTGTGAAGGCGCTCCTGCGCTTCTTGCGTTCAACCGGCCTGTCCAAACGACTGTGATCGGAACTCCTTGAATGTGTGTGCATGTGGTTTTTTTTTCTAAATTATTTTATATCTATCCTCTTTCCGACCCTTTTTCCCACCCACGTACAGGGTAGCAAACCAGTTCGTCTAGGTTAACCTCCCTGTTTCTTCCTTTTAATTATTTCTCTCTCTCTCTCTATCATTACTGGTTGGGTGTCATCTGGGTTACTGCTAGTTCTTATAGTATTAAAGTCGCGGTGGTCCCGGCTACTGTACAGATCACTGTAAAACTCCTCCGCTATTTTAACTATCCTATCCATACTGGAAGTTATTTTGCCTTCTTTGTCCCTTAGTGCATATATCCGATTTTTGCATATCCCAAGTTTCCTCTTCACTGCTTTGACGCTTCCTCCGTTTTTCAGAGCGTGTTCAAAAAAACATGCATATCTATTCATCTATTCATATCTAAACACATGCATATCTATTAAAGTTTTAAAAGTTTATAGTTAATAACATTAGTACAATATGTAGGCTAGGAGTGATTCCATGTAATACCAGTTATGTCTACTGGAAGGTCGAACGTTTCTAATCACCAAATACTGCCTTAATTATGCAATGGCTTTCAGCTATTCCAAAGTGCCACGTGCAACATTGATTCCTGATGGGTGTAGGGACATAAATGCGTGTATTAGTATGATGCCATGTATTTCTTCTCTAGTGGTGACCACAAATTATTTTGTAGAACATAAAGCTTTGCTTTGTCCAAATTGTGGTGTTGTTGGTGAAAGTGACTGGCTACTGCTTTCGGTAAATTGTGCTTTGTGTCTGCACGATGGCCGTTCAATCTTACGTAAGTTGGCGGCCCAGTTTCGCCAATATACTGTTTTCTACAGCTGGCGCACTCAGGAAAGTATATTAGGTTGTTTAAAAGTGTAGGTGAAGCTCGATGTGACCTCGTGAATGTAGTCAGATAGTGTGTTTTTGTGTTGGTAGCCGGCTGTATATGGTTGCAGTGTGAGCACCTGGCCGGCCACAGGGACCAGACTTCCTAGTCTAAGTTTTGCGTGAACGAGCATGTCTTTGAGTTAGCGTTGCGAATGCCACGTGCCACGAATTGAAAATTCTCGCAGAACTTAAAGCAAGGACTAGAACGTCTGTGGTTGGCCCAGATGCTCTACCTGCAAAAATATAGAGCTGGCTAACAACTTAAAAAGCACAGAATCTGACTACATTCACAGGGTCCCATCAATCTTCACCTGCACTTCATACAACCTAATATACCGTCTTAAGTGTGCCACCTGTAGACAAAAATATATAGGCAAAACTTGGCAGCCAATTTACGTAAGACTGAACGGCAACTGTGCAGGCACAAAACACAATTTACCAAAAGCAGTACCAAGTCACTTCAACGAACACGACCACAATTTTGACCAAGCAAAGCTTTATGTTATACAAATTTCCGCTCACCATGAGAAAGAAAATACATGAAATCATATTTCATACACAAATGTAAGTCCCTACACCCATCACGAATCAATGTAGCATGTAGCAGCTTGGAATCGCCGAAAGTCATAGCATAATTACGGCAGCATTTAGAGACGAGAAAGGTTCAACGTTAAAATAGACATAACCGGTATTACATGGAATCGCCCCTAGACTACAAATTGTACTATTGCTATTCTATCTAAGTTTTTAAAATTTTAAATATAGATATATATATATGTCTATACACACACAGCTACGAAGTTTTTATTTTCTAGAACCTTTCAACCTCGGCTTTCTTTCCTCTTTTGTCGCTTCAAAAAACACTCCTACCGTGCAACGTTAAGTCATTGCCAACCCACAAAGTTTTCTGTGTCTCCTTTTTTTTTGCCTCGCCTGTTAACGCTAGCGTGCCACCTAGCCCCAGGCCGCCTTTTTCCATATTTCCTTTCTTTTTGTGTTTCTCTCGTCATTGCTTATTTCCTTCACATCCTCAATTCCTCTATTTCTCTGCCAACATGCCGCGAAATTCTTGAGGCAATTCCGTTGAGCGGGACACCTATGGGGACAGTAAAGCATATTTTAACCAATGACCTTCCTCATTAAACACAGGCTCTTGCGAACACATGTGGTGTCGCTTACCTTTGACATCTTGGCATTTAAAATTACGCCGTCTGCTTCTCTCTCGCCTCTTTTTGTAACAGCTTCCTTTTTATCAGTCTCATTCATAGATAGAGTCTCATTCATAGCTTTCCACAGGAAACAAAAGCCATGCGCAGCTGCTGTGCACGAGAAGTCAAGTTTTCCACGAGCCATTAATGAAGATAGCCTAGTCCAGACGTCTTCGACACTCTCTTCCTACGACGAGCATGTATAGGCTGCGAGGAAAAAAACAATTTACTGATGTGTCTGTTAGCGAAGCGGAATCTGGAACTCTGTTTAGAATGATCAGGAATGTTGTGTTTTAAAAGAGCACGATGTGCAAAAACTGGACATGTTACAACAAAAACATCCTCAATGCTTTTGGCGAACATAGTTGCAATTTTACGAAAAAATATGCATTTTTCACATAAAAGATGTGTCACAAATATACTTTAGTAGCGCTCTGGCATAGTGCGTATACACGCGAATTTACTGATAGGACAGCACGTACATGACGGTATCCGCTTTGATCAAGTATCCATTGAAGGTAGCATATACCATTAAATAAGGAAGTTTATTTTGAACACAACTAATGTAAATTTCTTCCGGCTGCCTACATTAGGACAATTATACCTATAACATCAAAAATTGATTTCACTTTATTACTATTGTCAACTGCTAAATTATGGTTAATAATTCAATGATTCCAGGTGGCTAAAAAGGCAGCGCCCTTCCCTCATCCCTCACTACAGGCTTTCTATAGAATAATAGAAAAAATGTGGACGCACCCATCTTGACTACATACCATCCCAATAAAGCATGCAAATTTCTCCAACAATCTGCAGTAACAAGAATACTGGAAGGCATTGGTCACGGCTTAGCTACACACAGCAAACATTTGATGAGACTGATTTCCGAAGTTGCGTAATTGCTTCAATGCCAACAGCTTGAAAACATGCAGTCTATATTTGTGATTATCAGATGGATATACTGTCCAATTTTACATTTTCACAGTAACACCTGCATGCCTTATGTATGCATACTATGATGTATAACATTATTGCAAGTTTTCAGCGATAAATAATATATTCGTTTCATCAAACACCACAGATCCCTTCTACAACTGTAGCGCATGTCTAGAGAATTTATTTAAGCTTGTCATCTAATGTGAAGACAATAAAACAACATGCTGACCCTAAATAAAAGCAAATAAAGGTATGACGTCTTGGCCCCCACACAGGAGCCTTATTCACAAGTGACAAAGATTGTGCTCTTATTCGTAGTCAGTGTTTTTTTTATGTTTTCATGTGTCTTTCTGACCAGACGGGTGTAAGCTTGTCATTATTATTAAATGCCAGTGAAGGTGGTGGTCTAAACTGTTCTTATAGTTCGTAGAAGTAAAAGTGCTTAGCAAATTTTGAACACAAAGTTTCGGTGAGGCACATGCAATATTTAATAACATACAACAAAATAATGAAATGTAAGCATAGTGAAAACAAGCAGGATAAAATAAAATGTGCTCTATCCCATGAACTACTGATCGAATTAGGGCTCGCACAGTTAAGCCAGGGCAATCAGGCTACAATGAGCCATGGAAATTTTCAAAAATACAGTTCAAGTTTAAGGATTGGCTCAAAATTCATGGGTTTTGGACGCATCATGCAACCTATGTTGCGGGTGTATAAAGTAAGCTCAGATTTGACTAAACGGGCTGCATAAACACCTAAGCGTACGTGCAAGCCTTGCGAGTTGTATGTAAGACGAGGCGCGTGCTGCTGGCGAACTCGAGTAACACGGTAGTTCAAAGATGCGTGCCGGCGCAGATGCATACACCGGCATACGTTGGGCTACTCGCAGCAATTTCTGATAGCAGTTAAAAAAAGGACGTACAACATATGAAAACGTCTTAGACACGTTGACTCCTATAGCACACAATATGAACAGGCATGCAAAAAAAAATCCCCGAATTAACAGATCCAAGCATACGCGCTTTAGGCGTGATCAACGCTTACAGCTAACAAACGCCGTGTTCACCCAACAATTATTTAACCAAAATATTGGTACATCGCGAGCAGGTCTGCCTGCCAACACCACTGCCGACAGAGGCGGACGCCGTCGCAACTCGCTCAAATCCGCCGCCGAATTTTCCCACTGCGCACGCACGCACCAAGTGCTTCACACACCGAAGCATGCTTCAATCGAAAGAAAAAGGTCACCCACGCTTTAGTTCCCACAAAAACGCCTTCACCCAGATAAAATGACACACACAAACAGGTTCGCTACGTTAAAGAACCGCACTTATTGTCCACATGTAACGAAAAACGTAGCACGGCGTCTTTATCATGCTCTAGGTGTTAACAAAGCACTGACAGCCTGAATGTGGTACATACCTGGCGAGTGCTCTAAAATACGACGCCACACGTTCTCGCTTGAGTAGATTTCGTCTTCGTATTAAAGCAGCACTGGCAGAACACAAAATAGGAACGCACAGCGCAAGCACACCTCAAAAAAGAAGAAAAATCGATGCAGAACCTACCAGCTGCGAGGCGCCCGACCAGCCAGCAAGCACGTCCAAACAAGTATCATGGTGACAGCCCCGCAGACGTACATTGGCGCACTAAAACACCCAATGATGCATTTAAATACGAAAAAGTATACGTAAATATATATATAACTATAATACGTTAAGTGCAAAATAACTTTATGTTCAAGAAAAAATAAAGTAAAATTTGAGCGCGCGAAATGTGAAACGTTTTCAGGTAAGACATAATTTTCAACAAATCAGCAACAGCGGAAATAATCACCTTAAAACACCCATGTTTTTCTATTCAAAGTATACTTGTGTTGACGCACACCGTTACACACGAGATTTTATTGCAATCAAAGATGGTGCCTATGCACAGGCGTGCCCACCAAAGGGGGAGGAGGCAGCCCCTGGTCACTGAGGGGGCAATGGAAAGCCCTATAGGTATATAGGAAGTAGAGAGGCGGCACTGTAACTCTAAAGGGGTTGCAGTGCCCCCTGCTGATCACCTCATACACCCCCGCATATATATATATATATATATATATATATATATATATATATATATATATATATATATATATATATATTGTGTGTGTGTGTGTGTGTGTGTGTGTGTGTTGTGGTTGAGTGGCCGTAGCGTTGCATATAGTCAAGTAGATCCTCCGTTAGCGGTCACAGCGTGGTTTATTTCGACGTTTCGGCCTAGAGTCTGGCCTTAATCAATCCCAATGAAGGCCAGACTCTAGGCTGAAACGTCTAAATAAACCCATTCACGGAGGATCTACTTGATTGATTGATTGATATGTGGGGTTTAACGTCCCAAAACCACCATATGATTATGAAAGACGCCGTAGTGGAGCGCTCCGGAAATTTCGACCACCTGGGGTTCTTTAACGTGCACCCAAATCTGAGCACACGGGCCTACAACATTTCCGCCTCCATCGGAAATGCAGCCGCCGTAGCCGGGATACGAACCCGCAACCTGCGGGTCAGCAGCCGAGTACCTTAGCCACTGGACCACCGCGGCGGGGACGGAGGGTCTACTTGACTATATATATATATATATATATATATATATATATATATATATATATATATATATATATATATATATATATATATGCGTGTGTGTGTGTGTGTGTGTGTGTGTGTGTGTGTGTGTGTGTGTGTGTGTGTGTGTGGCTGTATGTGGGTGCGGGGCGGGAGGCGTGTCTCTCTCTCTCTCGTCTCGTACCCGTCTCACCTTCGCTTCCAAAAGGCGCCTCGTGCGCTGACCGTGCCATTCTTTGACCTTCATTTTTTGACCTAAAGAATCACTTCCGGTGCTCCCGCGTGGTTGCAGAAGGTAGTGCATTGTTTTCCTTTTCGACCAAGCACGTCTCGTCTTCGATAATCCTGTGAACACAACTTGCACTCGAACAGCTTTTAACCGAGAAAGGGTTTTTGTAATAAATTCAAGCTTTTTTCATCAATTAGTTCTACACATGAATATGTGCTGTCTGTAGATCGTGACAGTAGCTCATTCATTTATTTACATTTCATGTGGCTGATATAAATTGACAAAGCATGTCGAATCATATAGTGCAAAAACAAGTTAGTCTCTTTTACGTTTTCTCCGTTTGTCTGTAAAATGTGCCATTGCCTCAATCATTTCCTAGATTTTTTTTATCCCTACGACATTGTTATTTTAGGAAAGGCAGTCGTTGCGCTATATGTCGTATTTTGTTTACATGCATGGATACAGCTCAATTCTTGAACGGGCACCCCCGCGCCGGTGGTCTAGTGCTTAAGGTGCTCAACTGTTGACGCGCAAGTCGCAGGATTGAATCCCCGCAGTTCATGGTGGCCACATTTTCGGTGGAGGTGAAATTGTCTGAGACCTGTGTAGTTAGACTTAGGTGCATCTTAAGTGACACCAGGTGGTTTAAATTTTCGGAGTTCTTCAGTACGGCGTTTATTATGATTATGTGACGACTTTGGGACATGAAACGGAACAATTTTTATTGCAACTATAGGTGTGCACCCTTCAGTTCTGCAACACTCTCACTAACGGCGTGATAACACCCTTATGCCATATACACCCTTCCCTCAGGGTGTACCAGCAAAGAAAAGAGTGTTGCATCCATTCGAAAAGGGTGTAAATTTAGAAAATACTCTTTTTACATTCATAAGGGTGCAAACAATTTTACTGTGTGCGCCCAGATGCAGACGGCATAACACTGTACCTGCCTCCCTTGAAAGACCAGAGGGTAGCCGCAGTTGTAGAGATGGGTAGAGAGAATACAGGTGATGATGTGTGAACTGTGATGACTGCTAGTTCTGGAGTGTCAAGTTCTGCGCCAACTTACTTAAGTGTCGGGCCTCGTCAATCCAAGATAAAGGTATAGAAATAGGGTTTGTTTGCATGTGCGCATTCCTGGCTGCTTCATCTGTGAGATCGTTGTCGGAAATACCGCAGTGACTTGGTTTTCACTGGAACTCAACGCTGTGTCCCACTGCTTTTTTTCAAACTTTTAATGCGAATCGCAGCGATGCGCGAAACTAATGCCCCATTTCACACGCGTTCGTATTCTCGAGCTTCGCGTCGTGCAGACGCCATCCGCTTTCCAGTGCTGGTAAGGCTCATTTGTCCTCCCCGGTGACGGGGAGACGCCACGGCTGACACTGTGCCAGAGGACCAAATTAACACCGGTCCCCGCGATGATGCGGCATTAAAGGCATTCGCCCTAAATAGTCATGAACAGTGCACGTGACGTAACTTGTGATCATACTTCCTGACCGACAGATGACATGAGCAAAATTCCTTTCTCAAGCAAGGCAAACGAGGGTTGGTTAACACGCTTTACTTTTTGATTGTAGGTGCAAAAGGCCTTCACTCACTCTATCTTACTCTATAGACCCACATTTGTTGTAACGCACGAATTTAAGCCTAGCGTTGTTCAAGCGGACGAAAAAGGTTTGTCGGTTGTTCTACCAGAGACACTAGATGTAGCTGCATATCGCAAAACTTCTACGGCGATACGAAAGTTTTCAGAGATTGTTAAGTGAGCGTGCAAAGCGTGAGAACAAAGGCTGTTCAGCTACTAAAAACTGTAACCTACGAGAGCTAGCTTATGAAGCTAAGAATTGTGAAAAATGAAATTTATGGCCTTTCTCAGAGCAAAAACCCAGAAACAAGAATTGCCGTTGATAAAGATTGTTTCTAAAATAAAGGTGTGGCAATTTCTTGTTGTGGGGAATTGGCAAAAGATTTATTTTAGGACATAAAAGAGCCACTTTGAATAGTGAATTTGGAAACACATTGGAATAAGCGTTTTTTTTTGAACTACAGCACTTTTATAAGTATCTCTGGTTCTCAGTACTAACATATTCATAGGCAGCATAGATGAAGTTTGGCAAGCGGCTGAGAAGGTGTAGTCTACAAGGTTTACAGATATGCAGATGACTGCTTTATTTTAGGCTGTGATGTTCACAAGGAAGTCTTCAAAACAGTGTCAGCTTTAATTACCTAGGCAATGGAATAACTTTCTTTTGCCCCGCCGCGGTGGTCTAGTGGCTAAGGTACTAGGCTGCTGGCCCGCAGATCGCGGGATCGAATCCCGGCTGTAGCGGCTGCATTTCCGATGGAGGCGGAAATGGTGTAGGCCCATGTGCTCAGATTTGGGCGCACCTTAAAGAACTTCAGGTGGTCTAAATTTCTTGAGCCCTCCACTACGGCGTCTCTTATAATTATATGCTGATTTGGGACGTTAAACCCCACATATCAATCAAGGAATTACCTTTGACTTCTGAGGTTGCAGTAGAATAGAAGCTGCAATTCATGGATCGGAAGCTAGGGGTTTTGGTCATAGGTCGAAAAAACTTTTCGAACTATATCAGATTCACTCACGAAATACATTCTGTGCTTTCGACTCACTCGGACTCAGTCTCGCGAAACTTTTCCTGCGCCGGACTCACTCGAACTCACACTCACTATAATTTTCTTCAGCCAGAATCACTTGGACTCAAACTTACCAAAACATTACTCACCTGGACTCCCTCAGACTCAGAGTCATGGCTCAATCTAAGTGTGAGTAAGTCCGGGTCAGTCGACCCTTGAGTGTGTCAGCCTAGAACTAGCTTTCTCAACCGTCGTAATCGGTGCTTTTCGTGGTGGTGTTTGACATAGTATATTCTAAAACGTGTTCTGAGTGCTTCCAAATTATTAAGGTGATACTTCATGGAAAAGATTGCAGCAGAGGATATAATAATCATTAAATTCCCTGGAGGGAGTTCAAGGCACCCCCCTACGTGACACCTCTAATTATTAAATTTTGAAACAGTTCATAAACGAGACTGTTTTGGAATACCGGTGAGTAGACGCAAGTGTAAACGTGAATCCAGGTAGAGCTAATGTTAATGCTGAAGATGTCTAGATAGAGCCTTATGTCGGCAAAAGAAAATAGAATTCACTCAGACTCATTCAAGAAATACATCTCGCGCGCTCGTTCGCACTCAGACACACCGAAATTTTCCTGAGCCGTACTCACTCGGACTGAGACTTACGAAAATGTTACTCACCCAGACACGCTCAGATTCACAGCTTCATCTTGGTCTGAGTGAGTCCGAGTGAGTTCGCCAACCCACGGTTTTGGCAGACCACTTGTGTTGGACCTCTTCACTTTGGACTAAAAAGACGCTCTTAACTTCTAAACTTTCCAAGCTGGTCAGTAATAAAATTATCAGAAACTGTTTTCAGTCATCACTGTTAAAATTTTGTTTTCACTTGGCTCACAGTGCGTTTCATGAAATTGTGGCTCGCCTGGAGGGCGCGAGGTACCCGTTGTGTGTGATGCAGGCTTATAAATAAGCTGAAACAGGAGGAGGCGCCATGTTTGGAGAAGGATAGACAGATTCAAGTTCCGAAGTGGTAGTGATCTCGTATGTACACGGGCTATCTCAAAGAATAAAAAAGGTAGCAAGAAGTCTTCTTTGCCAAAAGCAAAATTGGAGGTGTGTGCACAATGGTCACTGAGAAATGTGACGAATGGAGCAGCACACATGAAGGCTGTAGTGTTAAACACGAGCAGTCGTTTGTTAATAGGCAAAGAATATAGTGTTGATGCGTTGTCGTTTGGGGAAGGAGCACACTGACAGATGTATCAACACGAGGCTAAGGAAATAAATGGGGAATCTGAGAGGTCGCCTTGCTACAAATTTAGCATTGCATTTAAATGAGTGCGTGTACAGGCCTTGTTTTAGTAAGACAACCATCGGATGCTGACATCGCAATGAAACTAAGAAAAATATAGTGAAGGCCTCTTACAATGATGAGCAAACAAAAAAAGTGAGCCGTACGAAGCTGTGTGTGAAAACGCCAACCCTAGTCTTATCAGGAAAAGAGCTCGATTGTCTTGGGTGTCGCGAGGGACTTGCTGATATAGAATTGTCCCCTGAGTCCCCTGAGTTACTCAGCAATGCAATGTCATCGGTGAAGAGCAGATTACTAAGGTGCCTCCCAATGGCTGGTATTTCTAACTCTTGCCATTTTAGATCTCTGAAAATTTCCTGTAAGAACGCGGTAAGTAGGATTGGAGAGATCTGATCCTCCTGCCGTAAACCCTTTATTAGTTTTGTGTCGGTTTTTTCATGAAGCGCTATGGTGGCAGTTGATCCGCTATAGATTTCTTCCAGGACGAAAGTATATGCTTCGTTTAGGCACTGATTACGCATTTTCTCCCCGGCTGCTTATATCTCTACTAAATCAAATGTCTTCTCATAATCTATGAAGGCTAGATGCAGTGCTTTGGTGTATTCTGAGCATTTTTCTAGTACTAGATTGATAGTTCGAGTGTGCTCGATTTTTGTTTAGCCTGTATGAAGTCCTGCTGATTCTTTGGTTGATTGACTTCTTATGTTGTCTGAAAGGGCAGTGAACAGGCTCCGACTTTTTCTACACCCCCCAAATAAGCTCGCCCGTGTTTCCTACGCCTGAGCAACCTCCTTTCACACGCAGTGACGTCAACTCGGCGATCGGTGGCGTCGACGTCATTACTGTTTGTTGATACCTGGCTCCGACCAATTGACAAGCTGCGTGCTGCGTCGCGTCATAAATCGCTGAGCTGACATCACTGCGCGTGGAAGGAAATTGGTCAGGCGTAGGAAACACGGGCAGGCTTGTTTGGGGGGTGTAAAACAAGTCGAAGCCCGCTGACTGGCTTTTTCATTCTGTTCGCAAATACCTTTGTGAATAACTTGTATACGATGGTGACCAAGCTGATCTGCCTTCATTTCTGCAAGTCCTTGTCCCCTTTCGTATGAAATATTATGAAGCCAGCATTCTTCAATGAGTCTGGTAACCTTCCCGTCAGGAGACCTTTCATAAACAGGGTGGCCAGTCTTTCTAACGCGAACGCGGTCCGGCGCCTTTCAGCAGATCTCATGTTACCTGATCCTCACCAGCACCTTTGGCTCTTTGCAATTCTTCCAAGGCTTTCCTGACTTCGGTGATTACTGGCAGGTTGTCATCTAGGTTACTACTAGTTTTTACATTACAGTTCGGGTTGTCCCGGCTAGTGTACAGATCTTTGTAAAAGTGAGCGCTTGTGGCGTACCCTTTCTTGTCCATGTCTTTTTCACGCCACATTTACGCTGTAATGAAACTTTCTCGCTATTTAATTATCCTATCGACATTGGTAGTTATATAGTTTTCCTTGTCCTTTAGCATATTTATGTGGTATTTGCCCAGGCCAAGTTTCCTCTTCATCGCTTTGACGCTTCCTCCGTTATTTAGAGCATGTTCAATTCTTTTCACGTTATACCTGCTTCCGAACGACACCATGCGCTTATTATTCAACTTCGAAAGCCCTGCAAGTTCCGATGTATCTATAGACTTGGAGGTTTTAATGCTCTGGTATTTTATAATGAAGTTCTTCGTCTCCTGCGGTGCTTGCTATAGTGTTCTGTCTAAATACCGTGCGTCCAACTTGTATTGCACACTTCTTTGTAAATACAGGCGTAAAACAGTCGTTGAATACAGCTGCTAAATCTCTGTGCGGAATGGCATTACAGCCAGCATCAGAAAGTGAAATGTGACGTTATTTTTTGAAGGTGACACTGTTTTTAGGAGTTTCACAGGATGATTCATGATTAATGATCGTAGGTCATCTTATCAAAACAAATTTTTTGCCTAGCTTAGAGCATACAGACATTCTTTTTCACTAACTTTGTGTCGCACCTTTCACACTGGAAAACCAGAATTTTTGAAAATTTATATAGACATTGGTTTTTACTTCTGCGTGTGCAAACTGACTTGGTGATAGACTAAAACGAGTGGAAATCTGTGAGGTGATAAGGCAAGAGTTGGTGTATCTTGCAATTTTCATGAACCGACCTCAAAGAAAACGAAGCGAACAATTCTTCACGAAAATGTTGCGTGTTTATGTTATTGGCTGCAACATCAGCTCTCTTCCAATTTATTATTTACTTAGGCGTGTAAATTCGCAAGAAATGTTTTTGAATAGTTGCATGACGGAGGGCTTGATCAATGAAACCGTCATCATCATAATAACATAAAGGACTAACTCTTTCCAGTGGGGACGTTAAAGTAACATCAAAATTGTTGTTACCACTGCTAGGTTTGTTAATCAGTCGGAGAAAAGAAAAGTCAGTTGCGAGTTCAGGGACTTCAATAAAAGCATCCGTTTGGGAAGTCAAGGGAAGATTGCCAATGTTGGGAAAATTGAAAGTACTGAACAAAACATATACTCTATGCGGAGTATTTCTTCTTTACAGCTGAATAATTCACATGTAGTCCTTGAATAATATCTGTGGGAGAACTGGGCGAGCGATAACGAATGCCGGAAACTGTGTTGGATTAGTGCGACGTCATCGCAACCCATTAAATCCGATGGGACCGTATAGGTCATTTGTGGGGACTGACATGCTTGCTAAGAACCTTTAAAACCTTGCTCCTTCTTTTACTTTTCGTGTGTTCTCCATATATATATATATATATATATATATATATATATATATATATATATTGGTCCACTGCTGAGGGGACGCGTGGAAGAAGAGGAGAACGAGGTTGGCATGAGCGATGATCAGCCCGATCCCTGGACTCTCGCATTCATCATTTCCCGTAAATAAAGGCATCTCACCATAACAAGATTGCTGGAAGGTGCGGGGTACAGCGGAGCGATCCCAGGCGAACGATCACGGAAGCGCTACCTCAAGAACTACGCCGAAGCCGTCGACTGGCTGGTATACCACCGCTCTCTAAGGATCCCATTGCCGACGGCAACGCCACGCACTCTTCGTCTGGCGCCACGTGGCCCCAACACATAGTACCACGAAGCTCCTCTAGGAGGGTCGGAGAAGACGTCGACGAATGGCTGAAACACTTCAACCGTGTCAGTAAATACAATTGTTGGGATGCGCCGTCGTGGTTGTCCAACGTTGGATTATTTCTTCAAGGGATGGCGTTGGTGTGGTTTGAAAACCACAAAGAAACAATAACGACCTGGGAAGCGTTTGAGAAAGAAATAGGGAGCTGCTTCGGGGACCTATTGATGAAGAAGAAGCGCGTTGAGCAAACTTTGATGCAGCGTGCTCAAGTCCCCGGTGAAACATGCACAACGTACATTGAAGAGATTCTTAAATTGTGCAGGTTTGTAGACCCAAGCATGAAAGAAGATGACAAGGTAGGGCATCTCGTCAAAGAGGTTGCTGAGGGTGTCTACAATTTTCTCATCGGCAAGGACACGTTGGCGTCTGTAGCGGACGTAATACAACACTGCCGCACGTTTGGGACCCTGAAGGCTAGTTGCATCACTCCCAAATTTGGTAGACTTGCCAACGTCACCACCGTTGCAGCCGTCGACGTCCCTCCAACATCTTCCTGTGATCTTGCCTTAATGATCAGGCAAATCGTACGCGAAGAACTTGGACGAAGTGATGCTATCAACTCGCCGAGAGTACCTGCTATCAACACCTCCCCGCCATATGACGCAATGTGTGCTGCCGTTGATGCCACGCTATACGATATGCCCCAATCGAGAGCACCAGAGCCCCCAACCGACAACTTACATCATCGCCGTGGTTTCCAGAACGCATCCCGCCAACCACCTACAATGGCATCTTCGTGGGACGATCATGGGCACATGGCGCCTCGTGGAAGGTTTGGCGACGTGCGTGAGGCCCCTGTGTGCTATAACTGTGGTTTCCGTGGACATGTGGCTCGATTCTGTGGTCAAAGACGTCGCCCCCAGCAGCGCTACTACGAGGGATTATCAGCTTCTTTTCGACAAAACCGCTGGCGCGGTGTTATACGTTCAAAGCGGGACGCGTACGTTGGGGACGGCTTTCAGCAAACGACTTACAGTGATACACATGTAGGACGCAATTTCCACCGAAATTTACGCAACGACTCGCCTTTCTCCGTGCGAAGCTTCACGCCCCCCACAACACGCTGGTTCCGTTCCCCATCTCCTGGTCGACACGTCACACCCCCGCCTCCGGGAAACTAGGTGGCGCGGCCAATGGAGGTGAGGTCACCGAACATTTGTCACTACATCAGCCTATGCCTCAACCCGTTTTTATGACGCGAAATAGGGTCCCCGTGCTTATTGATGGACTTGCTACGATGGCTTTGATAGATACTGGAGCAGCTGTTTCAGTGACGAGTCTTAACTACAAATTGCAGCTAGGACATAAAGTGATGTTTCGCTGGGACAGTTGTGCATCATTTCGTGCAGTGAGCGGGAAGACACTGTGCCCGATTGGTGTGTGTGTTGTTAGTGTCACTTTGGGTGACAAGGTCTTCGAGGCTTAATTCGCTGTCCTGACCAGCTCCACCCATGACATCATCTTGGGGATCGATTTTTTACGCGAGTGCGGGACTACTGTAGATTGCGGTGCTGGCGAGATTATGCTATCGGCATTTACTGACGATCCTAGGTGCTGTCAAGAATCTATCACCGTCATTGAGGATGTTGTCTTGCCGCCCAACTCGATGAAGACCGTAAGCGTTGACGCCTCTGCCTCCGACGCCGGAAATTTTGATGTTCTTGTGGAGCCCATTCCTCTCAATTGCGCCAAGAATAATGTGCTCGTTCCACATTGTGTGCTGTCGATCACTGATAGGCGATCGGACTTATGGGTGTCGAACTATTCAAATGAACCTGTTATGCTACCCTGCGGAATGCGACTCGCCCTCTTCGAACAAAATGCGACCAGTTTTGTTGCATCTTTAAGCGACGAGCGAATAGATCCTATTCGTGCAACGTACCATACAGAAGCCAACTTTCTGAGTATGGTAAACAAGTCGCTATCATCAGAAAAACGTCAAGTTTTGGTCGAAGTCGTTGCGAAGCACGCTACTATATTTGACTTTGCGCAGAAAGAAGAGCAAATAAGTGTACCCGAATCGCGTACTCGCCATGGGATTGACACAAGATCCGCTCACCCCATCCGGCAGAAACCATACCGTGTCTCATCTGTGGAGCGCAAGGTCATTACTCAACAGGTAGAGATATGTTAAAGAAAAGGGTCATCCAAGAGTCGTGTAGCCCTTGAGCTGCCCCTGTGATTCTTGTTCGAAAGAAGGATGGTACATGGCAATTCTGCGTGGATTACAGACGGCTCAACTCTGTTACTAAAAAGGATGACTACCCGCTTCCCAGGACTGATGATGTCATCGATTGTTTACATTCGGCATCGTACTTCTCCTCCGTGTATTTGAGATCTGGTTATTGGCAAATCCCCATGCACCCGAATGACAAAGAGAAAACGGCCTTCATAACCCCAGATGGTCTATTTGAATTCAATGTAATGCCGTTTGGCCTATGCAACGCTCCAGCCACGTTTGAGCGCTTCATGCACTCTGTGTTACGTGGACTAAAGTGTGAAGTTTTTCTTTGCTACCTGGATGACTATATAATTTTTGGCCGTACATTCGATGAACACAACCATCGTCTAGACATTGTTCTCACCAGCCTTGAGAAAGCTAAGCTCACCCTGAACTCTAAGAAGTGTCACTTTGGCAGCCGTGAGACTCTCGTTCTCCGTCACCTGGTGGAAAAGCATGGCGTTCGAGCCGACCCCCAGAAAGTCGCTGCAGTCAGCAGCTGCAAACAACCTCACTCGGTACGAGAGTTGCGAAGCTTTTTGGGCCTGTGCTCGTACTTACGTCGCTTCGTGCCCAGGTTCGCCGACCTCGCTTACCCTTTGACGTCCCTTCTCAACAAGAACGCACCTTTTCGGTGGTCAGCGGAATGGGAGTCGTCTTTTTCGCAACTCAAGTTTGTTCTTACGTCAGGGCCTGTACTTCGCCACTATGACCCATCTGCTGCCACAGAAGTTCATACCGACGCCAGTGGTGTAGGTATTGGCGCCGTTTCGGTCTAATGCCATGGAGCTACTGAACACGTCGTTGCCTATGCCAGCCGCTGTTTAAGTAAACCGGAGCGAAACTATACTGTCACAGAGCAGGAATGTCTCGCGGTCATATTCGCCGTGCACAAGTTTCGCCCTTATGTCTCTGGACACCGATTCTCGATTGTCACGGACCACCATTCTTTATGTTGGCTCACTGGACTACGGGACCCATCTGGTCGTCTTGCTCGTTGGGCGTTACGATTGAAAGAACACGACTTTGAAGTATGTTACAAGAGCGGTCGTCGTCATGCCGACGCCGATTGCCTTTCACGACTTCCCCTTCCGACAACCGAGTGTGACGCTGACAACTTTGATGAATATTTGGCTGTAGTGGATACTCTGTTTCCTCACCTAACAACTTTTCGAGCAGAGCAACACAATGACAACAGTCTCGCTTCTTTCTTTATTTCCGGAACGAACGGTCAACGTGGTTTTGTCGTAAAGGATGGCGTTCTTTACAAAAAGAATTATTCCGCCGTAGGCCCTCGCCTACTTCTAGCTGTGCCTACAAGTCTACGACAACACGTACTTCGACCAATGCACGACGAACCAACATCTGGCCATATGGGTTTTTCTATGACAATTCATCGCACGCAAGAACGCTTCTTCTGGCCGAAGATGCGTAAAAGTGTGACTGCATACGTTGTGAGCTCTGAGCAATGTCAACACCACAAGCGTCCTACAACTCTGCCAGCTAGACTACTTTATCCCATAGCACCCCCGAGTTCACCATTTGACGTCGTAAGTGTCGACCTGCTCGTCCCTTTTCCGCGATCAACGAACGGCAACCGATGGGTTATTGTGGGCGTTGACCACCGCACACGTTACGCCGAAAACTCGGCGATTCTTGCGGCAACGGCCACTCAAGTATCCCAGTTCATGCTGTCACGCGTTATATTACGCCATGGATCCCCCCGTGTCATCATCAGTGATCGCGGCCGGCAATTTGTTGCCGAAGTAGTTGAATACCTCCTTCGTCTTGCTTCGTACCATTTTCGTCACACTACCCCGTATCACCCGCAGGCTAATGGTTTGATGGAACGAACTAATAGGACTCTCGTCAACATGATTTCCATGTATGTTGATTCTGGACCCAAAGCATGGGACGCGACTGTGCTATTTATAACTTTCGCCTACAACACTGCACAGCACGAAACAACGAGATACAGTCCATTTTATCTGCTCTACGCACGCCCATCCCGCACAGCTCTTGACACTATCCTTCCTTTTTTCGAGACTGATCAACCTACTCTCGCCGAAACCATTTGCCGCGCAGAAGAGGCCCGGCGCATCGCCTGTCTTCGAACTGTCGTCTCCCAGAAGCGCTCCAAGAACCGTTACGACAGAAGTCACTGGCACGTATTGTTTGAGAAAGGGGATTTGGTGTGGCTTTGGACGCCGCTTCGCAAGCGCAGCCTCTGCCAAAGGTTTCTGGTCAATTACACCGGTCCGTTCGTTGTCCTGTAACGTCTCAGCGACGTCACGTACGTGATATCTCAGGTGTTGTCAACTGGCCGCTTCTCAAGCAAGACCAACGTCGTTCATGTCGCCCGTTTAAAACGCTATCATCATCGTAACGAAGCCTAACTCGCCCGGTGGGCATCGTCTGCAAAAGCGGAATCGCTACGATACTGAGGGGACGCGTGGAAGATCAGGAGAACTAGGTTGGCACGAGCGGTGATCGGCCAGATTCCTTGACTCTCGCATTCATCATCTCCTGTAAATAAAAGCATCTCACTGTAACAATATATATATATATATATATATATATATATATATTGCCACAGCTTGACCATCGCAGAAGACGCGTGCCACAATTCGCGTTCGTAAAAGCCGCCACACAAGTAGCAAGAAAGCCGCGCCATGGAACGCCGTCCTGCACGCGCCACGATGCTACACCACGGAACCGCCACGAGACTCGAGGGGCAGAGGAACAGACCGACGAAGTTCGAGTCGGCGAACAAGAGACATTTTTGGCTGACCATTTTTAGTTTTGAGTTTACGGCACAAGTTCGCCCTAAATAAAGAGTTTATGTAGTACCAGGTGCTATATTTATTCGTAACAATCTGGTGGATGTGCTGGGTATGATTCCAAGCCCACCACAGGCAAAGGAGAGAAGCCCAGATCCCAGAATATTGAAGCCAGCAGAATTGACACCTGTGCACCAACGCACGAGTCGCCGACTACGTGGTGAGCAGCCCGAGTTTGGCCCCCTAATTGACCCATCAACACCTGTCGAGACCTCAAGCACAAGCGTCACTGCGATGGCCACCCAGTCGATGCTATCTCCATCTCAACTCATTGTGGATTCGCCACGTACACCAGAGGTCTCCCACGGTGAGACCTTTGAAGATGCCGAGGACTGGCTTGAAGGCTTCGAGCGCGTTGCACGTTTGAATGGTTGGGACGAAGCCCGAAAACTTCGTTACGTTTACGTCGCCCTGCAAGATTCGGCACGTACGTGGTTTGAGAACCACGAAGCGTCCTTGCTGTCGTGGGACTACTTCCGATGAGAGCTAGAGCTAATCGCAACCTATCTGAACACGGACCGCAAAGAGAAGGCAGAGGCTATTCTTCAGGCGAGGAACCAACGGAATAACGAGAGCGTGGCCATGTACATAGAGGACATGTCGCGGCTCTTCCACCGAGCCGACCAAAACATGGCCGAGGAGAAGAAGTTGCGGCACATAATGCGCGGAGTAAAAGAAGAAATTTTTGCAGGCCTGGTGCGTAATCCACCGCGAACTGTGGCGGAGCTCCAGTCCAAGGCAACCACCCTGGAAAGGACACTACAACAACGTGCGCGACTGTACAACAGAGACTTCAGCATCTCTTCAGTCAGGGTGGGGTCAACAACCCTCCCCACCAACGTTGACGTCCTCCGGAAAATGGTGAGGGCTATTGTTAAGGAGGAGCTCCAGAAACTGCAACTCCCCCAAAGTCCTCCAGCGATGCCCTCGATCGCGGACGTTGTACGTGAAGAAGTGCGACAAGCAATTACTCAACCACAGCCTCAGGTGCCACACCACACGCAACCGGAACCTCAGCCACAGCTGTCGTACGCGCAAGTCGTACGGCAAGACATGAGACGCCCAAGCTTTGCACAAGCTCCCGTTATGCCACCAACCATTCCTCGCAGTACGCCACCACCGATGCCAGAAGCGAGACCCCGCAAAAGCGATGTATGGCGCACGGCAGACCGGCGGCCCCTCTGCTACCACTGTGGGGAGGCAGGTCATCTTTATCGGACATGCCACTACCGTCGGGTCGGGCTACGTGGCTTCCCAGTGAATGCACCCTGCCCTCGTAACGGTGAGCGCCCTTACGAAATCGAAGAATTTTTATCTTCGTGCTATGCCTCTCCAAACACTCAGCGACATGAATCGCGGTCGATTGCACCAATGCGCAACAGGTCGCCGAGTCGACACCGATCATCCACTTTCTCGAGGCGTTGTTCAAGCCCGTGACGGGAAAACTAAAACCAGCGACCTGTGGAGGCAGGGCCGCTGATTTTCAGAAAACTGAAAACCCTTCATCGCTAACCGGATCAGATGACGACACTGACACAATGGCGGACAAGCGCAGTAATGGTGACGTGACATCCGAGCTGCAAGTCAGAATCGACGACGTCAAAGCCATAGCGTTAATAGACACAGGTGCAGACTACTCAGTAATAAGTAGCATGCTCGCAAAGAAGCTGAAGAAAGTGACCACTCATTGGACCGGACCGCAGATACGCACTGCCGGAGGGCATTTAGTCAGCCCCGTAGGATTGTGCACAACGAGAGTGGGAATAAGAGGCCATGTGTACGGCTGCGGTTTTATTGCTCTCCCCGAATGTTCTCGTGAGGCAATTCCGGGCATAGACTTCCTGCAAGCAAACAGTGCCATTATCGACTTGCAGAAATCCCAAGTTTCTTTCTCTACAGAGAACGCTGTTGCCGTGTGTCATGTGGAGCAACCAATTGTTTCGTCTCTTCGTATTGTGAATGAAGGTGTGATAGTGCCGCCACGTAGCAGCGCGACATTTTCTGTGAGAAGCGACGTTTTTCGTGAATATGCCGGACTAGCTGATGGAAATATGGAACTGCTATTCACAAAGGGGATACGTGTGGCGAGAGGTCTAGTGAACCAGCGGAACGGATATACTGATGTGCTATTGACTAACTTTACCAACGAGGTACAGCATGTGGCGAAGGGAGCAGCCATAGCATCACTTCATGACTACGTACAAGTCTCAAATTTTTTCACCATAAAAAAGTACCCACAACGCCCTCAACAGTGGACAGTGTCCTCGAGAAAATAGATATTGACCGAGAGCTTTCATCTCTGCAGAAAGACCACATTGTGGAGTTGATTAAAGAATTCGCAGAGTGTTTTTCCTCTTCATCGAAAGTCGGACGTACGCCTGTAGCAGAGCACCGCATTGTAATCGAAGGGCATGTTAGACCAGTATGTCAGCACCCATACCCAGTAGCTCCGAAAGAAAGGGAGGCGATAAAGAAGCAAGTGCAGGAGATGCTCGACGATGATGTCCTACAGCCCTCCAAAAGCCCATGGGCATCGCCGGTAGTACTAATGAAGAAGAAGGACAACACCATGCGGTTCTGTGTTGATTACAGAAAACTCAACCTTGTCACGAAGCGAAACGTGTACCCACTCCCACGAGTCGACGATACGTTGGATAAACTGCGCAATGCTCACTTTTTTTCATCGTTGGATCTAAAGAGCGGGTACTGGCAAATAGAAGTCTACGAACGAGATCGTGAAAAGACGGCGTTTGTGGCACCCGACGGACTCTACGAGTTCAACGTACTCCCATTTGGTTCGTGTTCTGCTGCCGCTACCTTCCAGGGGATGATGGAGACTGTGCTCTCCGGCCTGGAATGGCAGTCTTGTCCTGTCTATCTTGATGACGTAGTAATTTTTTCCGCTACGTTCGAGCAGCACGTACAGAGATTGAGAATGGTACTGGACACTATTCGTATGGCTGCACTTACGATCAAACCCGAAAAGTGCCACATTTAATTCCGGGAGCTTCGGTTTCTCGGGCACATTGTCAGTTCTCACGGTGTCCGCCCAGATCCGGATAAGATCACTGCGGTTGAAAATTTCCCAAGGCCAAGAGACAAAAAAGCTATGTGACGTTTCCTGGGGCTTTGTGCCTACTATAGGCGCTTCGTTGAAAACTTCTTCAAGATTGCGGAACCACTGACGCGGCTTACGAAGGAAGGTGTGCCATTCATCTGGCACCAAGAGCAACAAGACGCCTTCTCTAAGTAACGACGGCGTTTGCAGTCACCTCCCATACTCGCCCATTTTGACGAAGATGCCAAAATAGACATTCATACGGACGCCAGCAACGTTGGCCTTGGCGCTATTTTTGTTCAATGGCAGAACGGGGAAGAAAAAGTTATTGCTTATGCAAGCCGCACTCTGTCGAAAGCTAGTATAATTATTCAGCAACGGAAAAGGATTGTCTCGCAGTTATATGGGCCATCAGTAAGTTCGTCCATATTTATACGGTAGACCATTCCGAGCCATCAGTGACCATCATTCATTGTGCTGGCTTGCGAACCTCAAGGATCCTTCCGGAAGACTTGGCAAATGGAGCCTGCGTCTACAAGAATATGACATCACCGTAGTCTACAAGTCTGGCCAGAAGCACAATGACGCGGATTGCTTGTCACGAGCACCAGTCCAGACCTCGTCTCCTGAGCATGAACAACACTCTGCATTTCTTGGAGCTGTGAATGTGTCGGAAATGGCTCATGATCAGCGAATGGACCCAGAATTACTTCTGCTCATTTAGTGCTTATAGGGGCAGCAAGTCGAAGTACCGAGAGTTTTCGTCCGTGGACTACATTCCTACGTCCTCCGCGACGACGTTCTCTACAAGAGAAACTTTCAACACACCGGTGAAACGTTCCTACTGCTGATACCATCATCACTGCGAGCGTAAATTTCAGAAGCGTGTCATGATGACCCATCGGCAGGTCACTTGGGCATTAGTAGGACTTCGGCAAGAATCCGCCAGAGATATTACTGGCCAAAATTGATGGATTCAGTACAGCATTACGTAAGATCATGTCGAGAATGCCGAAGACGCAAAGTACCACCCTTAAAACCAGCAGGTCTTTTGAAACCGATAGAGCCACCGAAAGTCCCGTTTGAGCAGGTCGAAATGGATTTGCTAGGACCATTTCCTACGTCATCGTTTGGGAAGCGCTGGATAGTTGTAGCAACCGACTACATTACCCGGTATGCTGAGACGTCATCTCTCACAAAAGGTACGGCAAATTAAGTGACTCAGTTTTTTGTGAACCAGATAGTGCTGCGACATGGCGCACCTAAATTCCTTTTAACTGACAAAGGAACTGCGTTCACTGCCAGGCTAGTACAGTCTGTCATGAAACTAACGCACACCGACCACAGAAGAACTACCGCGTACCATCCGCAAGCTAACGGGTTAACTGAAAGGCTGAACAGGACGCCTGCTGACATGATCACGATGTATGTGGACGTCGAGCATCGGACTTGGGACACCATATAGCCGTATGCTACATTTGCATACAATACCGCAGTACAAGAGACAACCCACTTCACGCCATTTCAACTTGTTTATGGTCGGACAGTAATAACGACATTAGACGTGATGCTGCCTGTCAACAGCACGAATGAAAAGGACCCTGACATAAGAGAATATGTAGAAAGAGCAGAAGAGGCACGACAACTAGCACGGAACCGCATCATTCAACAGCAGGACGTCGACGCGCACCGTTACAATCTAAGACGAAGGGACGTTCAGTACTCCCCTGGAGACCAAGTGTGGGTCGGGACGCCTGTACGTGCACGTGGCCTATCAGAAAAGCTTACGCGGCGCTATTTTGGCCCTTACAGGGTTCTTCGTCAGCTAGGCCCATTAAACTACGAAGTGATCCCTGAAAGTCAAGTACGCACAACACGACGCAAGAATCTCCCGGAAGATGTACAGGTAGTACGGATGAAACCATACTACGACAGGAACTGAACAAGTGAACTGACTCACGACGTCTAACACAAGGACAAGTCCTATTGTTTAGAAACTGTCAGCCGGCTCTACGCATCGGGGCGATACGTGCTAGGAGGGGGACAAATGCCACAACTCGACCATCGCAGAAGACGCGTGCCACAATTCGCGTTCGTAAAAGCCGCCACACAAGTAGCAAGAAAGCCGCGCCATGGAACGCCGTCCTGCACGCGCCACGATGCTACGCCACGGGACCGGCACGAGACTCGAGGGGCAGAGGAAGAGACCGACGAAGTTCGAGTCAGCGAGCAAGATACATTTTTGGCTGACCATTTTCAGTTTTGAGTTTACGGGCACAAGTTCGCCCTAAATAAAGAGAATAAAGAGTGTATATATTACCAGGTGCTATACTTATTCGTAACAATATATATATATATATATATATATATATATATATATATCATCGACATCATCATCAGCCTGACTACGTCCACTGCAGGACAAAGGCCTCTCCCATGTTCCGCCAGTTAACCCGGTCCTGTGCTTGCTGCTGCCAATTTATACCCGCAAACTTCTTAATCTCATCTGCCCACCTAACTTTCTGTCTCCCCCTAACCAGCTTCCCTTGTGTGGGAATCCAGTTAGTTACCCTTAATGACCAGCGGTTATCCTGTCTACGCGCTACATGCCCGGCCCATGTCCATTTCCTCTTCTTTATTTCAACAATGATATCCTTAACCCCTGTTTGTCCCCTAATCCACTCTGCTCTCTTCTTCTCTCTTAAGGTTACATCTACCATTTTTCTTTCCATTGCTCGCTGCGTCGTCCTCAATTTAAGCTGAACCCTTTTTGTAAGTCTCCAGGTTTCTGCTCCGTAGCTAAGTACTGGCAAGATACAGCTGTTATATACCTTCCTCTTGAGGGATAGTGGCAATCTACCTGTCATAATTTGAGAGTGCTTGCCGAATGTGCTCCACCCAATTCTTATTCTTCTAGTTACTTCCATCTCGTGGTTAGGCTCTGCGGTTATTACCTGCCCTAAGCAGACAGTCTCTTACAACTTCAAGTGCACTATTACTTATCTCGAAGCGCTGCTCCTTTCCGAGGTTGTTGTACATTACTTTCGTTTTCTGCAGATTAATTTTAAGACCCACCTTTCTGCTCTCCCCATTCAACTCCGTAATCATGAGTTGCAATTCGTCCCCTGAGTTACTCAGCAATGCAATGTCATCGGCGAAGCGCAGGTTACTAAGGTATTTTCCATTAACTCTTATCCCTAAATGTTCCCATTCTAGGCTTCTGAAAACCTCCTGTAAACACGCGGTAAATAGCATTGGGAAGATTGTGTCCCCCTGCCTTACACCCTTCTTGATTGGTATTCTGTTGCTTGCTTTATGAAGCACTATGGTAGCAGTTGATCCCCTGTAGATTTCTTCCAGAATGTTTATATATACTTCATCTACGCCCTGATTCCGCAGTGTCTGCATGACGGCTGATATTTCTACTGAATCAAACGCCTTCTCGTAATCTATGAAGGCTATGTATAGTGGTTGGTTATACTCTGAGCATTTCTCTATTACCTGATTGATAGTATGAATGTGGTCAATTGTTGAGTAGCCTGTTCTAAATCCTGCTTGTTCCTTTGGTTGGTTGAATTCTAATGTTTTCTTTACTCTGTTAGCAATTACCTTTGTAAATAGCTTGTACACTACAGAGAGCAAGCTGATCGGCCTGTAATTCTTCAAGTCCTTGTCATCTCCTTAGTTATGTATTAAGATGATGTTAGCGTTCTTCAAAGACTCGGGTACCCTTCCCGTCAGGAGACACCTCCTAAACAGGGTGGCTAATTTTTCTAACGCAATCTGTCCTGCATCTTTCAGCAGATCTGATGTTACCTGATCCTCACCAGCAGCTTTGCCTTTTTGCGTGCTCTCCAAAGCTTTTCTGACTTCTATCATTACTGGTGGGGTGTCATCTGGGTTACTGCCAGTTCTTATAGTATTAAGGTCGTGGTTGTCTCGGCTACTGTACAGATCTCTGTAAAACTCCTCCGCTATTTTAACTATCCTATCCATATTGGTAGTTATTTTGCCTTGTTTGTCCCTTAGTGCACACATTCGACTTTTGCCTATCCCAAGTTTTCTCTTCACTGCTTTGACGCTTCCTCCGTTTTTCAGAGCGTGTTCAATTCTCTCCATGTTATACTTTTTTACATCGCATACTTTACTTCTATTAATCAACTTCGAAAGCTCTGCCCGTTCTATTTTGTCTGTTGTACTTGACACTTTCATGATTTGACGCTTCTTAATTAGGTTCTTCGTTTCCTGGGAAAGCTTGCCATTGTCCTGTCTAACTAACCTGCCTCCAACTTCCACTGCACACTCCGTAATGATACTCGTCAGATTATCATTCATTGTATCTACGCTAAGGTTGGTTTCCTCACTAAGAGCCGTGTACCTGTTCTGCAGCGACACTCTCAATTCCTGTACTTTCCCTCTCAGTGCTAGCTCATTGATTGCCTTCTCGCGTATCAGTTTCTGTCGTTCCTTCTTCAAGTCTAGGCGAATTCGAGACCGCACCATTCTATGGTCACTGCATCGTACCTTGCCAACCACTTCCACATCCTGCACGATTCCTAGGTGTGCAGTCATTATAAAGTCTATTTCGTTTTTATTTTCGCCATTAGGGCTCCTCCATGTCCACTTGCGGTTTTCTTGTTTTCGGTAGAAGGTATTCAAAATCCGCAAATTAATGCGTTCTGCGAATTATACTAAAAACTCTCCTCTGGCGTTTCTAGTGCCGATGCCATCTGCCTGGTTTCCAGCCTGCTTCTTCCCTACCTTTGCATTAAAGTCGCCCATCACTATAGTATACTGTGTTTTTACCTTACTCATTGCCGATTCCACGTCTTCATAGAAGCTTTCAACTGAAGCGTCATCATGGCTGGATGTAGGCGCGTAAGCCTGTACTACCTTCATCTTGTATCTTTTATTCAGTTTAATTACAATACCTACCACCCTTTCATTAATGCTATAGTATTCCTTAATTATTCATTAATGCTATAGTATTAATGCTATAGTATGAATTAGGAACCCCACTCCCAGTTCTCTTCTGTCTGCCAAGCCCCGATAGCAAAGAACATGCTCATTCTGTAGCACAGTATAGGCCTCATCTGTCCTCCTAACCTCACTGAGCCCTATTATATCCCATTTAACACCCTCTAGCTCCTCGAATAGTACAGCTAGACTTCCCTCACTAGATAAGGTTCTAGCGTTAAACGTTGCCAAGTTCAGGTTCCAATGGCGGCCTGTAGTCCAGAGATTCTTAGCACCCTCTGCTGCGTTGCAGGTCTGACCGCCGCCATGGTCAGTTGCTTCGCAGCTGCTGGGGACTGAGAGCCGTGAGTTATTTGACGTATGCATGTGGGAGGTAGTGGCCAGATACTGGAACAGGGTGGCCAATCCTTCTTTAATGAGGGAGTGCGTTCCTGGCGGTGGTTACCGGTGAGGCCGCACCCCAGGCCTCTTAATGCAGTTCCATCAACCCGCGGATTTTTTTTTTTCCGGTTGGGAACTGCGCGGCACCGGGATTTGAACCACGGACCTCTTGCATGTGAGGCGGATGCTCTAACCACTATGCCATCGCCGCACCCCAATGCCTTTCAATATATTCTTTATCCTGTCAGCCGCCGTCATCCTCGCATCAACTCGCGTACAGAGGCTGATCACATCCTCAATGCAGCTCGTGAAGCTCTCACCATTTCGCTGAAATCGTCCCCGCAGGCTCAGTTCAGCACGAAGCTTACGCATGGCTGTACGACCGAAAAACGAGGTGACGGCCTCTTTAAAAACCGACCAGGTGGGGATGTCGGCTTGGTGGTTGGTGAACCATAGGTTGGCCACATCCGTCAAGTAGAAGATGACGTGAGTCAGCTTCGCAGGGTCATCCCACTTGTTAATCGCGCTGGCATGCTCGTACTCTGCCAGCCAGTCCTCGACATCTTCATCTTCAGTGTCGTTGTATACTGGTGGGTCACGCAGACGAAGTACACCAGAACACATGACAGGTGGCAGCGTGGAAGAGCCTTGTGGGGGGATCGACGCGCTTGGTCATTGCGGACTGAGATGGTAGCTTACGGCTGCGGAGCTCCAGGACGTTACCCAGCACGTTTCCACCAAATGCAACGAGCAAGGTTGCGTAAAGACACAGGTTATTATTTGATAAACGTTGCCCCGCCGCGGTGGTCTAGTGGCTAAGGTACTCGGCTGCTGACCCGCATGGCGCGGGTTCGAATCCCGGCTGCGGCGGCTGCATTTCCGATGGAGGCGGAAATGTTGTAGGCCCGTGTGCTCAGATTTGGGTGCACGTTAAAGAACCCCAGGTGGTCGAAATTTCCGGAGCCCTCCACTACGGCGTCTCTCATAATCATGAAGTGGTTTTGGGACGTTAAACCCCACATATCAATCGATCAATTATTTGATAAACGTTAGCCGCAACAAGCTTGTACAGGCAGGAACCCGGCAAGCACGAGCCACACACGGACGTCAACGTCTTCTTTCACGCTGGCACAAAGCTGGCGCCACTATGCTTCGGTACAATATATATATACATCGCTTGACAATCGAGGTAGGTTGTTTGCCCCCCACTCGCGAAAAAGTTGGTATGCCACTGGACACCAGTCGTACAACGCCACTATAAGCCAATGCGCCTAGACCAAGGTAGGCTATTTGCACAGGGTTAACCCTCGCCGCCAGAAAAATTTGAAGTAAAAGGAAGAAACAAGAAGACAGGAAAGCTAAAAAGTGATGCCTAAGACGAAGATGTAGAGAGAGAAAGAGGGATAGGAAAAGGCGACTGTCGATTTCCCCTGGGTGGGTCAGCCCAGGGGCGCCGTCAACATGAAGCCAGGGTCAAAAGGGTCTGTTGCCTCTGCCGGGGGGCCTTTAGGATCCAATCTTCCGGCGGCGTCTAAACCCCAAGGATCCCCTTTCCCCCGGACACAGCTCAGCCATGCATGACTAGGCATGGGAGGGAGTCGAAACTCCCCCGTTAGCTTGGGTCCATCGCATCGCTACGCACCAAACGCCTTTTCTCACAGATGCCTCAGCGGGGGCCTTTGTTTTTTGCCCATGGGTACCAGAAAAGGCACCCCCGCAATGGCGTAGATATCGCAATAATTTGTCGGCTGAATCAGCACTTTTGCAGCAGCGCAAGGGCGAAAGATGGCGACCTTCATGTTATATCCGCTAACGATGCATGCTGTCAACATTACTTTCGGTTCCGAAACCACCATGTGGCACAACAATAATGCAAAACAGACAAAAAAGACACTTTTGGAGCAGTATGGCACAGCGATTTCCAGTCGGCTCAGGTTTCTTACCACTGCACTGGCACAACTGCCAACTAAGTTCTGAATAGTACAGGGTGTCAAGCAGTGAAAAGAGTTTTGAACAAATATGTCGTATGCAAGAGGCATAAGACCGGACCGACCGCTCGAAACATGCCTCAATTTCCGGCAGACAAAGTTACTGAAGCAGAGCCATTCAAAATCACAGGAGTTGACTTCACAGGAACTCTTTATCCAAAGGACAAGTACGAGATCGTGAAACAAATATGTACTGTTATTCAACTGCGCAGTATTGAGTAGAGTAGACTTGGAGGCTACCAATGACATGTCATCATCAAGTTTTGTATAAGCATTCCGACAATTTACTGCTCAACGAGAAATGCCTGCAGTTATCTACTTGGGCAACACCATAACATTTATAAAGACTGCGAAAGAAATCAACCGAATGCTTGAAACCATTAAACACGAGGTTGTAACAGATTACTGCAGTGGCAACCGAATTCTGTGAAAAACAGTAGCTGACTGTTCCCTGTGTTGGGGAGTATTTGGCGACCGCCTCATGACAGGCGTGAAGCCGTCGATGCAGAAAAAACAGTCGCCGATGGATTTTCGAAGTTCAAAAATTTGGACTTGTTGGTTATTTCAGACTTTACAAATGGACCGTCAAGGTTTCAATTGCACTAATGCATTTTCGCAACTCATTTTCCAGATGAATTTAGGTTCGAAAGTTTGATATTCTGGACTGAATAATTTCTTTCGAGCTATGCCACTTGATCTGTGCTCGATTTTCAAAATCCACTTTTCAAGGCCACCATGTTAGATTTTTTGTGTGCTTTGTCCAGTTTGGCAAGGAATGGCTAGTTGTGTGACCTCCAAGATTGGAAGCACACACAATTTTACAATTTCAAAGGCCATGTTTGATCCTTCTTGACCAGCAAAGCGGCAATACTTTTCTGTTTCAGTCAGACTTATCATCATCATTAATATACCAGTAGGTTGTTATTTTCTGAGCGCTTGGCTTTTTTGTCGTCATTGAGCACATAGTCGTCTTAGTGCCAAGCGTGTTTGAACCATTGTGCGCGTCACACGCTGACTGCAGTTCGCAGTCGTTTAGTAGCACTCGGGGGGGGGGGGGGGGGTCACAATGCTTAGCTACTGACCTGGAACACGCGGGTTCGATCGCGGTTGCGAAGGGGTAGCCTTTTGATGGTGGGGAAATGTTCGAGGCTCATGTACTGTGCGGTGTGGGTGCAGGTAAAAAAAGCATGCACCTTTTTGTGACCAGTATCAAGTTTTGTTGGCTTGGTTCCATAGAGCCAAAAAATTTTGCCGCCCGCAACGGTCGGCGGCAGCAACTGACAATGGCGCTTGCCAGCGATATTACTGTAGCCCAAAAAGAATTCAATTTGCTCATCCCCATGAACAGCATGAAGCATGGCATTATTTGAAATTTTTTCAGGCTTTTCTAATATAAATGAACATTTTCACAGCTTGACTATAATTTTGAAACTGTTCAATTTTTCGGACTATTTTACGGACCTTGCCGGGTTCAGAAAATCGGTAAACGACTGTAATTTCGAAAAGGACAACTTCGTTAGAGAAACTACGCTCTAGTGTAGCAGAACTTGACGGAGCACTCAATAATCGACCATTCACACTTGCGTGTATGAAGAACCTAATGAGCCAATCCAATTAACGCTAGCAGACATCACACGGACCGAAGACGACAGCTTCAAGACGCAGAAACAAGGCTGCACAACGGTGAGGATGAAGACGCATTGCGAGCTTGGTAGAAGAGATGGCATCGACAATACATCAAGGAAATAGGAGCTATGGTCAAAGCCAAGACGCGACAAACCAAACCACTGTCACAGGGTGATATGTTTTTTATGAAGACAAGGGTCCAAGAACATTTCGTAAAATGTGCCAGATTAAAAAACAATACCCTGGGTGAGACAAAATAACAAGAGCTCGTCTCTTTCATACAGGCCACAAAGAACTCAGAAAATCTGTCAACAACATACACCCTCCGGAGGGGTGTTGTAAATAGCCCGCCAAAGCTTATCCTATTGCAACTTCGGCAGCTGAGAGTCTATAAAATATCGTCATCCAACGCCAGATAAGAAGTAAAAAGACTGCACTCTGGCACAGGCACGCCCTGCTTCACTTTTTCTAATAACATGTTTTGGTTCAAAGCAGTTGCTGGTCTCAACTGTCGTATCAGTGTACGTGAGGGTGTCTGTACGAATAATCAAGCAGGCGCGAGATCAGGCACTGGCAGTATTTTGTAAATAAATCCTATCCTGTACGGGTGCAATAAAGAAACAGTTATATCATTGTTTCTTTTACAATTGTAAACAAGCTCATAAAACCAAACATTTTAGAACCATATCACGAACATAGTGAGCTAGACAAAAACTACATTGTGCACCTACCGAGACAAAGTTGGTCTTCAGATAGTCCACTTCAAAGCGGAAAGGAATTCCTTGAAAGTTGAACGACATAATGCCCTTGTCGTTATGAGCATTGCAAACACGCACCAGACTGTGGAAGCGGTTGGGCGACACTGGTGGCACTTGCACAGCCAAGATCATGTCTTTTGGTGGCTCTTTCTCATTGGCCTCATATATATATATATATATATATATATATATATATATATATTAGAACAGGCTACAATCAATTGCTCTTCATCGTCATAGACTCTTGTATGTAACCTTGTTTCTGCTAGCAATATCGCTCTTTACTTTTCCTTCTTTCTCTCTGTACCTGTCTTCCTGCCTGCCTTCTCACTTCCCTTTTCCTCTCTCTACTTCCAATTCGTGAATTGTCTCCTTCTCTCTTACTGTGTTCGTATTCTCGCTTCCTTTCTCTCTTTCCTTTTTTGTCTCTATTTCCACCTTTTCTATTTTCTTCCTCTCTCTCACTGTACTCGTCCTCGCACCATCTTTCTTGCTCACCGTTTCCTGTCTCTATTTACATCTGTTTGATTATCTCTCTCATTCGCAATGTACTCGTCCTCTCGGCTTCTTTCCCTCGTCGTTTTCTCTGTCTCTATTTCCATCTCTTCAAATACCTTCCTATCTATCGTTATACTTGTCCCCTCGCATTGTTTCTCTCTTCCGTTTAACTGTCTGTATTTCTACCTCTTTCATTATTACCCTCTCTTCCTTCGTACTCTTGCTGTCATCTTCTTTCTTTCTTCCTTGCCTGTCCCTTTCTTTAGTTTCATCCTTTTATTTCTCCTGCGTCTCTCTCATTGTACTAGTCTTCTCGCCTTCTTTCTCTCTTCCTTATATTTTCCTTCCATTTTCTGTCACGTACGTGGGAATATATATTATGCGAAGCATGCGAATGAAAGGTGGCTCTGGTGTAATTTTTTTATTCAGCAAAAGGTGACGAAGTGGTGCTAAATATACATTCATATCAACTCACAGATTTACGTCAAACAGCTGCATATGTTTTATATTAGCAGTTCTTTACAATCGCGCATCGATGCCAACAGCAACATGGATATTAGCAACACGAGGAACAGTAAGCTGATATGAGGCACTGGTAATTGCGCTGGTGTTCGCGATAATGGTAGCCCGTGAACACTGCTACATAAGCCAAGTTAAACGAATAGCACCTAACAACAATATCCGCTAACGCGACATAGTGGCTCTAATATAAAAGCACAGATATAATGTTTCTAAAATTTGATGTCAGTACTACAACAACAATCGACGTTTCACGAATATTAGGGTACATTTGAAAAGTACTTCGGAGACCTGGCGTGCCTCTGTGGTTGAATACTCCACTAGCACGCGAAATTCAAGGGTTTGATTTCTGTTGGCATGCTTACATTTATTCTTCGCATTCGTCCGATCAACGCGGGCCATGTCAGCTTTTACAGCTCTCGCTGTATATGGTAAGAATAAACGAGAAACCACCCAGCAATGGTGTCACGAGTTCTTTCCATCGGCTGCGTTATCAGTTAAGTCGCTCGGAGCGTCGTACCCAAGCACCGTTCACTGTGTTGTGAGTGACCTAGCTTTTCCATCCCGTCACAGCCGTGGCGACCAGCACGCGCGAGTTTCTCGAAACCTTCCACATGGGTGTGCCACGGACAACTCCAGAAAAGCGCCGACAGTATAAGAGTGACCAAGCTCGCATTCGCTGTGCTCATGGCGCAGTCCTGGCACAAAAGCAAGCCCGGGAGGCTCACCCCCGTATTCTAAAACGTCCCTTCACTCAACGCTTCACCTTCATTCGAGAAAGCCGATGGAAGCGCCCTCCCTTGGCATGGCAAGTCACTGCATATCACCGTTAATGTGGTGCGATTCTCGAGCAGCGCAGCGTCATTTTCAGCCGAGAAGTGGCGCAGTGCTCAACCCTGTCAAGTGAAAGGTGAAAGTCGAGTCGAGGAGCGTTTGTGAATACGGGGGTAAGTGCCGCAAGAACTGCGTACCGATGATCCGGCAGCCTTTCAAGCCGTGCTGAATCACGAACGGGAATCGAAGCGCCTGTGACGAATGAATCCTGCAAACCACGACGCTAAGTTATCTTGCAGTGGGAAAAACTTGCAACAAAGCAGCGTTGCGGCGTAAATGTGATGAATGAAAGAGCGCGTTCACCGGGGCGAATGCCCACTTTCAGCGAAATTTTCTCCAGCGGCACTTTGGCTTCGGTTACGATGTCTGTGACTGCCTGTGACTCGAGAACAACTACTGTAATTAACGAATTGCGTAACCCATTTACACGCTCATTACACTCCTCCATGACCGTCATCGTGCAGAGTATAAACAGAAGCCAAACGTGTGGTGTCTAACCTCATTAGGAAGCACGAAAATGTAACCAATAGTTGTGAAAGGCATCAGTGCGGTGTCGACTTGAACCCAGTGCGAAACACCGGGGCCGCACGTTTCAGCTTTCGCCAGTTACATATCCATATGCGGATTGCTTGAGTGGTGATTTTAGGAGCTTGCTTCTTTTTCTGGTAGGGGCAAAAGAAGTAAGTGAAAGTGAATTAGCATGCTATTACTCATTGCTGCCGCTAAAGGCGCAGCTGTGGTCTTTAAGAGCGCTCACTAGATGGCACGCCGCTGCTCAGGCGACGCTCGCTTTTCTTTGGTAAAACACCACTAGGTGGCCACGCCTATATATAGCGCTCGCTCTCAGCACGCTTCCTTTCTCTTTCGCCGGACAACACTCAGTGCGCGTCGATACCGCTACCAACAAGAAACACCGCACAAAATAAGGTGGCAGCGGGGAGGCCTCGCAATGCGGCTGCAGCGTGGGCTCGCCGTCAGAACACTTCTCGAACTTTCCACTACATCCTATAATTCAAGATTATCTGGCTTTCTGCTTTACGGATCACAGAGCCATTGTACCGAAAGGAAACCATCATCCGAGCTTATGTGATCCGTAAATAAGCTCTAAAAATAACTGTATATACTGCATTACTATGTGAATAGTAGGTCAATAGATAGAATAGAATAGATAGGTAAATAGTTCATTATTGTGTAAATAACAAACATTTTGTGTATAATATGTATATACAATAACACCACAACTCTCGGGTCACGTCTTTATATAATGAATGATCACTGAGCTTATGTACAAAGTATTCACGGTGTACCGGACCCAACCTCTGGAGGAAGCTCCTTCATCATCATTGACTTTGTGGATATGCGGAATTTTTTTTTTGTGTGTGAAAGCTCGCACGGTAAAATTACCCATGTGCTTTCTTCGCGTTCATCAGTGATGAGTAAATGTCAATGACCATTTTCACATAACTGCGCCCCGATGGCACTTACTCACCCGTCGGTACATGCCACTGTTTGGTGGAAAGTGTTTGACGACGTATTTGCTGAGGTTGCGGCATTATTCATGTCATGACCATTGAGACGTATTCATCCAACCATCATAATAAGTTTGATTTTTTCCAAAATAAAATGGGTTGATTACAGGAGCACAAAAACGTAGGATAGATATATAGATAGATAGATATATAGATAGATAGATATATAGATAGATAGATAGATAGATAGATATATAGATAGATATATAGATATATAGATAGATATATAGATATAGATAGATAGATAGATATATAGGTATAGATAGATAGATAGATATATAGAGATAGATATATAGAGATAGATAGATAGAGATAGATAGATAGATAGATAGATAGATAGATAGATAGATAGATAGATAGATAGAGATAGATAGATAGATAGATAGATAGATATAGAGATAGATATAGAGATAGATAGATATAGAGATAGATATATAGATAGATATTGCCACGTTCCATTTCCTAAGTTTTTGTTATCGTCCCAAAACAGCACACGATTCTTAGCGCAAACCGCGCCTGCAGTTTTCTAGAAGGTTCCGGACTGTAGTAGATCATTTCGATAAGATCACGCCCACTGTGCGAACGGTACAGATTGTTCTGGAAGCTACGCCACCGCCAGCGATAACGCTAGAACATTCGACGGCAAGAGTATAAATGCCGACGCGCTTCGCCGCTTGTCAGTTGTTGATCGAAGGCCGACGCTCCGTTCGCCGCTATCAGTCCGAGACTGCTATCTGTGCGAGACTGCTGCTGTAATTGGACTTTCCGTTTACCGGGCACAGGTTCGCCCAAATAAACAGTTAAACCCCAGCACGAAGTCTCCTGTCTTCGGCCACGTCACGACCCCGTGACATCTGGTGGAGGTGCTGGGTACCGATCCCAGTACCTCTCGCCGATAACGTCGATCCACAGAAGAAGCACTACCGACGCGCACGCCGTCAGGACACCATGCCTTGAATGTGCTGGAAGAACAAGTCACCATTCCGCCTCGCTCAAGCGTCATTATTTCAGTCGGCGCTCCTAAATCACCTGACTTGGAAGGCGTCGTTGAAGGCAGTCAGCATCTGTTGGTCACCCGAAATATTTGCGTCGCAAGAGGAATTGCAGAGCTGCGGGGAGGCAAAGCAACGGTTATGCTCACGAATTTCAGCAATGAGTACAAACATGTGAACAAAGGAACAACGGTCGCATACATCGAAGAAATTGTCGAAGCCACCAGTGCTTTCGCCCTCGCCGATTCCGCGGAACCTGCTCAGAGGAACCAAGCCCCTCCTATAGCTTTCGACGTCAATCCCAGACTTCCGAACGATAAGCAAGAACAGCTCAAGGCCCTGCTCCTGCAACACGAAGATTGCTTTTCGTCGTCATCGAAAATTCGGCAGACCCCAATCACGAAACATCGCATCATAACCGAAGAAAATGCCAGACCACTCCGTCAGAGTCCGTACAGGGTTTCGACGCGAGAACGTGAGGCCATGAAGAGACAAGTTGATGAAATGCTGCGGGATGACATTATCCAGCCGTCCAAGAGTCCATGGGCATCCCCCGTGGTGCTAGTGAAAAAAAAGGATGGAACCCTACGTTTCTGCGTCGATTATCGCCGCCTGAACAAAATCACAAGAAAGGACGTGTATCCTCTCCCACGAATAGACGACGCACTTGATCGGCTCCATAACGCCAAGTACTTTTCGTCAATGGACCTCAAGACTGGCTATTGGCAAATCGAAGTCGACGAAAGAGACCGAGAGAAGACGGCGTTTATAACACCGGACGGCCTCTTCGAGTTTAAGGTGATGCCCTTCGGCCTTTGCTCAGCGCCTGCCACCTTTCAACGCGTTATGGATACAGTACTGGCAGGATTGAAGTGGCAGACTTGCCTTGTGTACTTGGACGACGTCGTCGTGTTTTCCTCGAGTTTCGACGAGCATCTTCGGCGCCTTGAAGCTGTACTTCAAGCCATCAAGACTTCCGGACTCACACTGAAGCCAGAAAAGTGCAGATTTGCGTATGAGGAGCTCTTGTTCCTGGGGCACGTTATCAGCAAGTCTGGAGTTCGTCCCGATCCACGGAAAACAGCCGCCATCGCCGACTTCCCGCCGCCCACTGACAAGAAAGCAGTGCGCCGATTTCTGGGCCTGTGTACCTATTATAGGCGGTTCGTGAAAAACTTCGCCCGCATCGCCGATCCTCTCACTAACCTTACCAAGGCCGACGTGGAGTTTAAGTGGGAAACACCGCAGGAACACGCTTTCCAGGAGCTAAAACATCGCCTCCAGACGCCTCCGTTACTTGCCCATTTCGACGAATTCGCCGAGACAGAAATACATACTGACGCAAGCAGCGTAGGTCTTGGCGCCGTTCTTGTGCAGAGGGCTGACGGACTTGAAAGGGTTATTAGTTACGCCAGCCGATCGCTATCCAAAGCAGAAGCAAATTATTCCACAACAGAAAAGGAGTGCCTGGCCATCATCTGGGCTACGTCGAAATTTCGCCCCTACCTCTACGGCAGGCCCTTCAAAGTTGTGAGCGACCACCACGCATTGTGTTGGCTAGCCAACTTGAAGGACCCTTCAGGTCGCCTCGCACGATGGAGCCTGAGACTTCAAGAATATGACATTGCTGTCATTTACAAGTCCGGCAAAAAACACTCCGACGCCGACTGTCTCTCTCGTGCGCCTGTCGACCAACCGCTACCCGACGACCCGGATGACGACTACTTCTTAGGAACGATAACTACCGACGACTTCGCTGAACGACAGAGGGCCGACCCGGAACTTAAGGCCCTAATAGAATACCTCGAAGGCAGGACCGCCGAAGTCCCGAAGGTATTCAAGCGCGCACTTGCGTCGTTCTTTCTACGAAACGGTCTTCTACAAAAGAAAAACTTTTCACCGATTCGAGCTAAGTACCTCCTTGTGGTGCCTTCAGCTCTGCGACCAGAACTCCTGCAGGCCCTGCACGACGATCCGACGGCAGGGCACCTCGGTGTTTCTCGCACGCTCGCGAGGATACAAGAAAGGTACTACTGGCCACGTCTTACCACCGACGTCACTCGTTATGTGAGGACATGCCGGGACTGTCAGCGACGCAAGACACCGCCGACAAGGACAGCGGGACTTCTGCAGCCAATTGATCCACCTTGCCGACCTTTCCAGCAGATTGGTATGGACCTACTGGGGCCGTTCCCGACGTCGGCCTTCGGAAACAAGTGGATCGTGGTAGCTACCGACTACCTCACCCGCTACGCCGAAACAAAAGCCCTGCCAAAAGGCAGTGCATCCAAGGTAGCTAAGTTCTTCGTCGAAAATATCGTCCTACGTCACGGCGCCCCGGAGGTCCTTATCACCGACAGAGGAACGGCATTCACTGCCGACTTAACTCAAGCGATCTTGGCATACAGCCAAACAAACCACCGCCGGACGACAGCGTACCACCCACAGACCAACGGCCTCACCGAGCGGCTTAACAAGACGATCGCCGACATGCTGTCAATGTACGTCGATGTCGAACACAAGACGTGGGACGCCATTCTTCCGTATGTGACCTTCGCATACAACACGGCGGTGCAGGAGACGACGCAGATATCTCCATACAAATTGGTCTACGGAAGGAGCCCGGCAACGACGCTCGATGCCATGTTACCCAACGTCACCGACGAAGAAAACCTCGATGTGAGCGAGTACCTTCAACGAGCCGAAGAAGCCCGACAACTTGCGCGTCTCCGTATCAAGAATCAACAGACGACCGACAGCCACCGTTACAACCTTCGACGACGCTTCGTGGAATACCAGCCCGGTGAACGTGTTTGGATGTGGACGCCGATACGCCGACGTGGACTAAGTGAAAAGCTTCTGCGACGGTACTTCGGACCGTACAAGGTGGTTCGACGTCTCGGCCCACTTGATTACGAGGTTGTCCCCGACGGCATCACGAACTCTCAACGACGCCGATCGCGACCTGAAGTCGTCCATGTCGCGCGCCTCAAGCCGTTTCATGCGCGTTAACAAACTGAACCAGTGTTTTTTTTGTATTATTGTTGTATCAGAATTTATTCATTGTACTTTCTTGCACTATTATTGTACTTTCATCTTTAGTTAAAGCATCGGGACGATGCCTTTTTTCAGAGGGGGGCAATGCCACGTTCCATTTCCTAAGTTTTTGTTATCGTCCCAAAACAGCACACGATTCTTAGCGCAAACCGCGCCTGCAGTTTTCTAGAAGGTTCCGGACTGTAGTAGATCATTTCGATAAGATCACGCCCACTGTGCGAACGGTACAGATTGTTCTGGAAGCTACGCCACCGCCAGCGTTAACGCTAGAACATTCGACGGCAAGAGTATAAATGCCGACGCGCTTCGCCGCTTGTCAGTTGTTGATCGAAGGCCGACGCTCCGTTCGCCGCTATCAGTCCGAGACTGCTATCTGTGCGAGACTGCTGCTGTAATTGGACTTTCCGTTTACCGGGCACAGGTTCGCCCAAATAAACAGTTAAACCCCAGCACGAAGTCTCCTGTCTTCGGCCACGTCACGACCCCGTGACAATAGATAGATAGATAGATAGATAGATAGATAGATAGATAGATAGATAGATAGATAGATAGATAGATAGATAGATAGATAGATAGATAGATAGATAGATAGATAGATAGATAGATAGATAGATAGATAGATAGATAGATAGATAGATAGATAGATAGATAGATAGTAGATAGATAGATAGATAGATAGATAGATAGATAGATAGATAGATAGATAGATAGATAGATAGATAGATAGATAGATAGATAGATAGATAGATAGATAGATAGATAGATAGATAGATAGATAGATACGCTAAGTGTGCCTGCAGTAATCGTGATCAGAAACTGACTCGCATTACACAGCCTTCTCCAACACTATTCCAAAGGAAAAATGGTTACCACTTCGCAACGTATTGATGGCCCCAGCATGTGGGATGTGTGTGGTTAAATTTTCTTGTTTCACATCACGTGCGCAATTACGTGCCGCAAACAGTACTAGCTTCAGCGGTACACTCCGCTGGCGGCTGAACTCCACTGGGCGTTGATCGTTTTGTGACGCGTCGCGCCATCTGCGGTCTCTCCTCTTAACCAGACTGTTTCGATCGATAGCCTCTGAGGGTTCCTCCGTGTTGCACCAGGAGGCTGCATTGTCGGCCGACGTATACTTTCTACACCGTGCCTTTCTCTTCCCCTTCTCTGCACAGCATGTGAGCGCAGCATGGCGCCGTCGTCGGCTTTTCGTTGATGTTGTGGAAGACGCTCTACACAGTCATATTACGGAAATAGATTAGACAAAGCTTCAGCGCTTGCATTTGTCGCTGCGAAAAGACGCTCGCTCAATCATCGCGTTAATTTGCTGTGCAGATGAGGCGAATTAATCCTAGAGGTAGTGTGAAAAGTTTCACAGTGAACCACAATGTGCTTGCACAGGTGGCGCCACCGACTTGATGGCGTTCAGTGCCAACACGCCGTTTCCAACTCCTTTGGGAGATAGTACTCTCAAATTCCTCCCAGGCCCGGAAGCTCGGCTCCTTGTGCAAGCGTTGTGTTGTCTTCACCGTTCCTCTGCAAATGCTGGCTGGTTTTCAGACCATCCAAGGTTTGAATATTTGAAATGTGAAGCGTTTCTAAACTTCGGTGACTTAGAGCGTATCTATCTATCTATCTAGCCACCTACGACTTTTAGCCCTCATGGCCGTTTCGATAATGGTATCGATACGAATCTTTTTATGGCGATTCATGACTGTATGGCGTGCATAAGTGACTTGTCATAACATGAAAATATGACATGTATTTCAGGAATGTTATAACTTATATGTCATGGTGCTGCTGCTCTTGCGGTGGTTTCATTCACATGACATGTTACAAACCTATATGGTATGACATGACTGCATGGCGAACACAAGCGACAGCCCCTAACTTGAAAATTGTGACATGCGTGTCATGTAACAACATGACTACATGCCAATTTCATGATGCGCTCACGGCCGTTTCGCTAGCTTCACATATACCAAAATTGGCATTCAGGGACGAGAAAGAATGAAGAAGCTATGTCACTGATGCAAACATGATAATCATGAGATGCGTGTCATGTAAAAAACGTGACTACTTACCACGCTCATGATGCACTCGCGGCCGTTTCTCTGGCTACATTTTTACCAAATTTTGCATTACGGGACGTTAATGAATGACGAAGGTATGTGACAGGTGCAAGCATAACAATCATGACATGCGTGTCATGTAACATGACTACATGCCACGCTCATAATTCGCTCGTGGCCGTTTCCCTGGCTTCACTTATATTCAATTTAGTATTATGGGACCTGGATGGATGATGAAGGTATGTAACTGGTGCAAATATTAGGATCATTAGGTGCGTGCCGTGTAACAACGTCACTAAATGATACGCTCATGATGCTGTCGCGGTCGTTTCTCTAGCTTCATATGACCCAAATTCGGTTTTACTAGACGCGAACAGACGACATAGGTAAATCACACGTTCAAACTTGACAATCATGACATGCGTGTCACGTAACTACATGACTGCATGCTAGATTGATGAATCGCTCACGGCCGTTTTGATAGCTTCAGGTATGCCAAATTCGGTATTACATCACGTGAATGGATGACGAAGGTATATAACTGGTGCAAACTGATGACATTCGTGTTATGTAAGAGTATGACTACATCCCACACTCTAGGCGCCAGTACACTTCCACAAGACCCGGCGCACCTGCGCGCCGGCGTTCGTTTCGACGCGTCACGCCGGCAATGCCACGCCTGGCACCGATCTGCCCGGCATGCGCCGCGCTGCGTTGCTTTGAGGCATGCGTGTTTGAGCCCACGCGGCGTCCTTCCATCACGAAGAGAGGTAGACGCAATGCTGTCTCGGTTACGTTATCGGTGCGAAATGCAGCATGTCGCATTTCGCGCCGACGGACGGTGGTCGCTCCGGTCACTAGCTTAGCGTCGCTGCGCCCAGTGGGTGCGCGCGTCAACGTTACGTCGGAGAATATTAAGCCCTTTATGATGCGCTTGCTGCCATTTCACTATCTAAAGGTATACCAAAACTGCTATTGCGTGACGTGAATAGACGACGAAGGTGAATGACACGCTTAAATATGATAATCATGGTATGCGTGCCAGGTAACACTTGACTACATGCTACGCTCATAGCACGCTCGCGGCCGTTTCGCTAGCTCCACATATACTAAATTTAATATCAGGTGACGTGGATAGATCACGAAGGTAAAAAACACGCCCAAACATGATAACCATGACATGAAAGTCATGTACGGCGTAGTTGACCTCCGGCTCGTAACGTTGTGGGGATTTTAAAGTGACATATCAACCTTCGTCATTTGTGCTTCACATACCATCGATTCCCACTGTGCGTGGGACCTGCCATTTTTTTAGGACAGGAAACAGTTATAAACGCCAGCTTCTGTACGTGGCAGCTCATCTACATGCTTCTGAAAAACTTGTCTCTGCAGACAAGTTGTGACAAGTTGGTGTGTGTCCTAAACGCGCATTAATACTCTGTCAAGCATCATCAAACTTACGATATGCGAGCATTCTATCTAACTCAGTGGATTCGGTTGAGTTTATTCTGTTTTGTGCTTTTGGAATTTCCTCAAAACAGATGCCTGGTTGACGCGACCGCAGGCATAGCCGGCAAGCGCGCTGTGTGCGTGTAGCTCCAGCAGCCATTCGAAAGCAAATTGAAAAGAAGTCATGTGAGAGTCACGGGAAAAGCAGTCATGACCACAATAAAAGAAAGATACTGTCGTCATATAAAAAACTGATCTTATCACGATGTTTTTTTATTCAAAAAAAAGTTCTAGCATGATAAGCAAAAGATGGGTATACGAGCCCTTAAGGTGTACTGTGAATGGGATACGTCAAGAACGAAAGGAAGATTCAGCGCTGTAGAGCACAAAAAAAATGTGCAATACACGCATAATTGTTACTGCACCTTTCGTACCGTTCCCATAAACGAGCTGTACAAGCTTTTTTGTAAAGTAATACGAATCTTGTTGGTTGGTAGGCTCGATGCGCCTATTCAATGGCATTAGCGGTGCCAACGAATGCCAACGCCCAATTCTGCTTTTTTCGGTCCATTTCATCAACACTGTTCATAAAACAAGAGCGTAAATTACTGTCTCTTTGCGCTTCCAATGCACAGCGAAAAAAAGTGAATGGCCAATAGACGAATGTAAATATTGGGTATATTTAAACTAAGACAGGTCTAAAACAATGTTTTATTCTGTGGGTGCCTGTCGGATGAAATAAACGTAACTATATCCACTTAGTGAAATGACAAAGTCGTACATGTCCCAGCCAACATAATGTATCCAACGTTGGCGTCTCTTTCTCCAAGCGAGCCTACGGAAAGCAGTGAAGCTTTCTTCCATGTGATTGGTGTAGGTATCGTCACAGCCCACAACGCAACAAAACTATCTGCTTCGAAAAAAATGCCACTTGATAAACGAGCTTGATGGATCCGAACTCATCGACTCCGTCTCAACTTAATTTTCAAGAACTTCTTCCTTGTGACCTGAAACAATAGTAGATACTTGTTCCAAACATCACCAAAATCAATACTGTACCGGACTTCACTCTGTCAGTGCACTTTTCAACGTCGTAAGGCGTTCGCGAAATTTGAAGCGAAGCTTGCCTCGCTAACCCTAAAAAGCCAGTGAGGGCTTAGAGTTTTATACAATATTACCTAGAGAGGAATCTGGCACTTCGATCGTGTACGCTCATGGGAGTTATGGGAAACACAGGCTTTGGATCGGATCGCGTTAGCACAGTATCAGTTTCGTTCTTCGCGTAGAGTGGGTAGTGGCGTGGGTGCAAAGGACTGAAACTGCGTTTTTGTTGTTCAACGAAGCGGAAACTGGTAGGCCTCTATTTTTACTGCAACGCCGGAGCTGTATAAGCTGTGCTTGACAGTTTCAGCTAAGCGTCGTCCACTCACCTTTGCGCATAGCAGTAGTGTCCCATCCCAGTGCAGAAAATCACATCAAGTTCACGTTTGTTGTTAGTTCATCTTGCAAAACCTCATTGAAGTCAACTGCAAAACGACGGCGACACGAAGTAGACGCACCACCACGCTCTTCTGACTTGACTTCACACAAAAACTAGAGGTGCGTTGAGGACAGACGACTTGAAAAGTCGCACCTGGCATCGCGAAGCAGACGAAACGTTAAGTGTTTCTCATTTAATACTGTGCCATTATTTCCATAAATAGATATTGCGTACTTTCGAGGGCAAAACAAAGAGAGTTGTTTTAAAGTGTTGTAAAGAATAATTCATTACATCTTGATGTCATATCTGGAACGCAATAGCAGAGCAATGCATACCCTGGTGGTTAAATTTGTCCAAGTTTTACTTCTACCGCCTAGTCACAAAAACATTTTACAATAAAGTTTGCGTACAAAAAATCAAGCAAGTTTCAATTAGAGATAATTGTATATCACCTTGTTTAACATAGAGCAAACAAGCGTCGCAAATCTCAAGAACGTGATCCATCCGAAGCTGATCCGAAGCCTGTACTTCCCATAATTCCGAGGGGGGTACAAGTGCCACTCAAGGGCTCCACGTAGACACTAGCGCCAGGTTCTGATCTAGGTATTATTGTATGAAACTCTATGGGTGAGGCGGCTTGGAAGGAACGCCGAGCCGCCCTACAGTGGATGGCAAGCACCTCTGCGAGTATCGTAGCCGACGAGAGGCAACTATGGTCCCCTCGCCCCAGAGAGTGCATGAAGGTTACGCAGGCCAGCCAAGATGACGCGAGATTCGAGGAAGTGGATGAGAAAAAGCGCATCGCACAACCATGGATTAAGCGAGCGAACAAATGCCGACAGCCGCAGTCCAACAGTGCTCCGAAGCAACATCTGCCCAGCACGCCGTCTGACCCCGCTCCACGCCAGAGGCGCCCTCAAACGCGTCTACCGTGACTCTCATCACTATCTGCCTAGGACCGCTAGATTGCAATCTGACCTCAGTGTGGAATAAATCTCTGCAAAGTTCGACCCAAGACGCTACTTCTTTCCGCAGCTCATGAAGCAAATTACCAAGTCAGAAGCCTGACGTCGATCTCCGGTTTGACGAAAATCAAAAAGTTGAACAATAAGCCCCTCCTCGGTAAACATCGTTACTGCGCAAACGCATTAACGATGTTTACTGGCATCAGCACTTCAAGCTGCAGAGCTTGAAGTGCGGTAAAAGTCACCTGCTTTTGCAAGGCTTGTGGGATTTCTCGGACACGCTGTCGGCTTGAGTAATCTGTTCGTCACTCACGTTATGAAAGAGTCGGCATGAGACCTAAATGCGCATCTTCATGCAGCTCTTCCACTTCAAAGATATGCAATGTGTTGAAAGCCTGAAGTTTAGTTCATATTGCTATTACTAATTTATTTATTTATTTATTCTTTTACTTATATACCTTGAGGGTGAACAGATATTACAGACGTGAGTGGTAAAAGATAAACAGCGAGACAAGCTTGTAAGTTGAAAGAAGCAATGCAGTATTTTTTTCTGATTATGCAATAAATAATGTTATACAAAAAAGGAAAGTGGGAAATATTGAATAGGCATACAGAAAAAATAGTAAATCAAAGGACGCATTCTTGAAAAGAACAAAAAAGACAAAGTTTTTAAATATACAATAATCGCTCTTTAAATTCAATAAAACAAGTACCAATCAACCTTATTTATGTTGCCACGTTCCTTCCTCAAGTTTTCTTACCACCCCGTTACGCTGTACGCAATTCTCTGCGAGAACCGCGCCTACAGTGTTCGACTGCAGTGCTCGCTTCAGGACTGCAGTAGATCATTTTGTTAAAATTACGCCCACTTCGTGGCCATTTCAGATTATTCTGAAGTCTACGTCACCGCTAGTGCTAACGTAGAATGTTCGATTGCGACTGTATAAATGCCGACACGCTTCGCCGCTAGTTAGTTGATCGACAGCCGATGCTGCATTTGCCGCTATCAGTGCGAGTGTGCTAGTGTAATACAACTTTCTCTTTATCGGGCGCAGGGTTACCCAAATACACAGTTTGATCAGACCGTCCAGTCTCCTGCCTTCAGCCGCGTCACGACCCCATGACATTTGTTGAAGGTGCTGCTTCGTTCATGTACCGGACACCCCCGTCAAGCCGTGAACACAGCCCACGTCGCGGGGAAGACACCGACGCCAACCAGGAGCAGCGAACAAGCCACCGGCAGCAACGTCTACCACTGGAGTACGGGCCACTACAAAAGAAGGCGCGGATGACCAAGGCCGTGACCTCGAATGCGGGGACTATGATAACCGCTGTGTCTCCGCCCGCGATCGTCATGCGTCAGCCCAGTGAACCACAAACTTCCCGCGGGTCATCAAAGACCCTGAGACCTGGCTAGAGACATACGACCACGTGGCCACCCTCAACCTTTGGGACACGGACAAGAAGGTCCGTCGCGTGTACTTCTACCTGGAAGACACCATAAGGACCTGGCTCCAAAATTGGGAGTTTGTGCTTCAAACATCGGATGTCTTCTGCGGCACATTCCCGCACACATTCGCGAGCGTCGCTCGTAAAGAGAGGGCCACTGCTTTGCTGGACATGGGTGCAGCTATCAAATGAAAATGTTGCCATTTTCACTGAAACAATTACCCGCCTGGTCCGTCACACTGACCCGGACATGTGTGGGTAGAAGAAATTGAGGGCTTAAACAGATGCTCCTCGTGAGAGTCATGAGAAAGCAACCGAAGACCGCCAAGAAATTTCCCTCAGAAGCGACAACTATTGAAAAAATCCTCACGACAGTTCGACCACCGCTCAGCTCCAGGCTATGCAAGGATCGACCACTATGATCTCATGATCTGCGCGAAGCCATAAGGGCTGTAGTGCTCAAAGAACTTCGCCAAATGTGCCCGTCATGCCAGTCTCAAGTTTCGTCGGTTGCAGACATCGTCAGAGAGAAAATTCAGCAGTCAATGGGTATCCCTAAGACATCGCAAGAGCAACCTCAAGCCTTGAGCTACGCTGCTGGTGCCCTACGCTATACTCCACGTCCACGTCAAGAGACCGCACCGCCATATTTTCATCACCACACACTGCCACCGCCACCACTGACGCTATACTATCTACCCGCTGGCCAGTGCAACGCCCCGAGAAAAACCGACGTGTGGCGCGCCCCCGACCACCGGCCTCTCTGCTACCACTGCAAGGTAGCTGGCCACACCTACCGCCGCTGCCAGTACCACCAGATGGGGCAACGGGCTTTCCCCGTCGATGCGCCGCGTACGCAGTGGTATGAAACACCACGTGACATCGCTGACTCTCGCCACAATTCAGAGGACACCCCGAGGGTTTTTCATTCACCTTCACCCGGCCGCTACATGTCACCGCAACGCCGTCAGTACACTGGAAAATGTCGGGGCCGGTCACCTAGCCCGTATCAGGAAAACAAAGGGCACCAACCGATAGACGTGCAGTTGCTGCACGATGAACTGCCGAAGATCCTCCGCCACTGACAACACCTCCTCGACGAAACTTCAAGAACACGCCGTTACCTCAACGTAGCCCTGATATCAAAACTTCACGGCCAGAAGTCCCGATTACGCAACGTTGAAACAGTGCAAACCATCATGGCCGTGATCCGACACCACGACCCAACCTCAACGCCAAGCTACAAACTAACGACCTCGGCATTCTCATCGACGGCCACAGCGTCACAGCTCTTGTCGACACCGGAGCCGACTATTTTGTCATCAGGGGGACTTTCGTCGCGAAGTTGAAGAAAGTTAGGACCGTATCGAAAGACCCTGAAATCCGTACAGCCGGCGGTCACGAAGTCACATTAGCGGGAATTTGCACAACTTAAGCGATTTCTAACAGCCGCATTTATTCCGCAAGCTTCGTCGTAACACAGCATTGCTCGAGAGATGTCATCCTTGGTATGAACTTCTTAAGCCTCTATGGTGCCGTCATCGACTTTAGAACAAAGTCGATAACACTATTCACTGAAACAGAACTGCCGCAGCACACATCATCGGAAGGCATGCCTTGAATCTGCTGCAAGACAAACTCACCATTCCTCCTCGCTCCAGCGTCAGCATTTCCGTCGGCGCTCAAGAATCAACAGACATGCAAGGGGTCGTTGAAGGCGACCAAAACCTGTTGACGAATCGTGAAATTTGTGTCGCCAGAAGAATAGCCGAGCTGCGAGGAGGAAACGCAAGAGTTATGCTCGCGAACTTCAGCAACAAGTACAAGAACGTGAGAAAAATAAACGACGTTTCCCTACATCAAAGAGACACTGAAAGCCAGAAACGCTTTCGTCCTCGCTGATTCCGCCGCATCTACTGCGACGTTAATCCGAGCCTTCCAATGCATAAACAAGAGGAGCTCAAAACGTGCTCATGAAATTCAAGAACTGCTTTTCGTCGTCAACGCAAATCAACAGACCCCTGTTGCGAAACATCGAATCATAATAGAACAAAATGCCAGGCCACTCCTTCAGATTCCGTATAGAGTTTCGACGCGAGGATGCGAGGCCATAAAGAAATAAGTCGACGAAATGCTCTGCGACGACCTTATTCCACCTTCAAAGCCCACGGGCGTCACCGGTGGTGTTAGTGAAGAAAAAGAATGGAGCAATATATATTGTCACGTGCTAGAAAAAGGTCTTCAACTAGGAAGAACTTTGCCGGTGGGGAAAGGCACCGAAAACTGGCAAGATGGCTGCTTCAATAATAAACAAAACGCCAGAGCACGCGCTGCCCCTGAACATCGTCTTCCATTCTCGCGGGCAGCAATGGCTTGCGCTCGCCGTAACTAGCGGCCAAGTGGCATTATTACCCCTCTGAGAAAAAAAAGGCATCACTCTAATGCTCGGAAAGTACAAAGGCAAAGTCGCGGCCAACCAACAGAAAATACGCGCATTCACAAAAACAGCGATATGGTTCATGCGCAGTCGCAATACCGCGTGAAGTACGGCTTCAGGCGCACCACGTGAACAATCTCTGAGGAGTGCCTTCGCCGTCGTGGCGAGAAGGCGCCGTCATGGACTACCTCGTAGTTCACATCGCTCACGCATCGCAAGACTTTGTATGGTCCGAAGTAGCGACTTAGCAGTTTTTCTGACAATTCCTGGCATCGGACTTGAGTCCACACCCAAACTTGTTCACCTGGATGGTATTCAACTAGTCGATGGCGAACGTTGTAGTGGCATGCGTCTGTACTCTGCTGGTGCGCAATGTGTAGGCGTGCTAACTGGCGTGCTTCTTCGACGTACTGGGTAAGCTGCACGGTATCAGGAGTGATCAAAGCATCGCAATTGTGTGGAAGCATCGCATCCAGCATAGTCTCAACCTTACGTCCTAAGACAAGACGGAAAGGCGTGAATCGAGTAGTTTTCTGAACGGCAGTATTGTACGCAAATGTGACGTATGGTAGCACCTGGTCCCAGGTCTTATGCTGGACATCTACGTACATAGATAACATGTCAGCGATGGTCTTGTTGAGTCGCTCTGTCAAGCCGTTGCTCTGCGGATGATATGCCGTGGTCTTGCGATGGCTCGTGTAGCTGAGCTTGAATACGTCATGGATGAGCTGGGCCGTGAATGCTGTTCCCCTGTCTGTGAATACGCACGACGGGGCGCCATGTCGAAGAACGATCTGGTTCATAAAGGATTGGGCGACGTCGGAAGCAGTAGCGCGTTGTAGTGCCTTTGTTTTGGTGTACTTCGTCAAATAGTTGGTGGCTACTACTATTCACTTGTTGCCGGCAGATGATAATGGAAAGGGCCCCAGTAAATTCATTCCTATTTCATCAAACGGCGCTCTGGGTGGTTCTATTGGTTGAAGAAGCCCCGCGGAATTTAGTGGTGGGGATTTGCGGCGTTGACATTCCCGGCAGCTTTTCACGTATCGCTTAACTGATGCAGAAAGCTTAGGCCAGTAGTATGTTTGTCGAACTCGAGCGAAAGTTCGAGAGGAACCTAAGTGACCAGATGTGGGCTCATCGTGGCAGGCAAGAATAATGTCGTCACGCATGTCAGTTGGCACGACTAGAATTTAGGTTCTCTCATTGCCGTTGGAGTTTTTCTTATACAGGACCCCATCTCGCAGACAGAACGATGACAGACTTCGAAAAATACATCGAGGTATGGACGAGTTGCGTCCTTCAAGGTTCTCGATAACTGCGCAAATTTCGTCGTCCGCACGCTATCGCGTAATCAGATCTGTTGTAGTAAGGGCCCCAAGGAAACCATCGTCATCATTGGTGTCGTGGCCACAAACTTCGACAGGTGCACAAGATAATGAATCAGCATCTTCGTGCTTGTGGCCCGATTTGTAAATGATCGTGAAATCGTATTCCTGCAGACGAAGACTCCATCGTGCCAGTCACCCACACGGGTCCCGTAGGTTGGCTAACCAGCACAACGATTGATGATCGGTCACTACCTTGAAGTGGCGTCCGTAAAGGTGAGACCTAAATTTCATAGTGGTCCATACAACAGCGAAGCACTCTTTCTCTGACGTGGAGTAGTTGACTTCGGCGCGGGAAAGAGTGCGGCTAGCATACGCTTTCACTCGCTCTGTGCCCTCTTGTTGTTGCACGAGGACAGCACCAAGACCCACGTTGCTGGCGTCAGTATGAATTTCAGTATCAGCGTCTTGGTCAAAGCGAGCGAGGACTGGTGGTGTCTGCAAACGCTCCCTGCAAACCGTACGTGTGTCTGGTTGACCTCCCTGCCTTTCATTTCTTCCCTTCCTCCTCCTCCTCCTCCTCCTCCGGTAGTTCAGAGAAAGCTGCGTCCGGTTTTTTCTCCCAGACGAATGGAACATCTTCACGAGTTAGTCGAGTGAGCGGTTCAGCAATCCTAGAAAAATTCGCTATAAAGCGGTGGTAGTACGCGCAGGGCCCTAGAAAGCGACGCACTGCCTTCTTATCACGTGGAACAGGAAACGAGGCCACGGTGGTACTTTTGTCAGGGTCTGGTCGAATACCATCCGCACTGACAACATGGCCGAGAAACTTAAGTTCCTTGTAACCTAAATTGCATTTTTCTGGCTTCAGTGTCAGGTTAGCAGAGTGGAGCGCTTCCAGCACATTCTGCAGACGCTCCAGGTGCTCCTCAAAGGTGGCAGAAAACACGACATCATCGAGGTAAACTAAGCACGTGTGCCACTTTAGACTGGTAAGAACAGTGTCCATCATTCTCTGGAATGTCGCAGGAGCAGAACAGAGGCCGAAGAAAAGCACTTTGAATTCATATAGGCCATCCGGTGTAACGAAGGCGGTTTTTTCACGATTTCGTTTATCAACCTCGATCTGCCAGTAGCCACTTTTCAAGTTTATCGATGAAAGATGCTTGGCCCGCCGCAGTCTGTCGAGGGAATCGTCGATGCGAGGCAGCGGATAGACGTCTTTTTTAGTCATGGTGTTAAGTTTCCTGTAGTCCACGTAGAAGCGCAGTGATCCATCTTTTTTCTTCACGAGCACGACCGGAGACGACCAGGCACTTTTCGAAAGTTAGATAATGTCATCTTGCAACATTTCTTTGACTTGAGCATTTATAACGTCACGTTCCTTTGCCGAAACGCGGTATGGGCGTTGTTTTATGAGCGAGGTGTCGGTATACGTAATTATTCGGTGTTTGGTGATCGGTGTCTGACGAACCTTCGAGGTGGACGCGAAGCACTCTTTAAATTGATATAGCAGTTCACGTAGGTCGGTCTGTTGTTGTTCCGAGAGGGTCGACTTTACATCAATTTTTTGAAGCAGTGAAGTCACGTCGCTTGGTGTCGGTTGAAGCCCGTCGTTGGCTGATGTAGATGCGAAGCATTCAGAAACGTCTGCGATAGGGTAGGCGAAAGCAATGGCGGTGTTACGAAACAGGTGAAGGTACTCGTTACTGAAATTAGTCACAAGTAGGGCAGAGTGTCCGTCATAAAGCGTGACGAGGCTGCGTGCAGCGCAGATACCTAGCGCGAACAAAAGCGTCAAGTTGCCTTCGGCGACAACCTCACCATCCCGTAACTTGTCAGACACCACATCAACTAGGACGCTTGAACGCGGAGGCAACGTGATGCAGTAGGCAGAAATGCGAAGCGTGCTGTCACGGATGTCGTCAGGTTTGTCGGAGGATCCAGCTAAAACGTCACGGTACGTTCTCGAAGATCGATAACAGCGCCATGCTCCCGCAAAAAGTCGACTCCGAGGATTAGGTCTCAGGAACAGTCACGAAGTACGAGGCTGCTGGCGAGAAACGTACGTCCCCGAATGCTCACTCACACTCATAGTGCACATGCTGATTGGGGTGACTACGTGCCCACCGGCAGTACAAATTTGTGCTTCGTACCAAGGCGTTACAACTTTCTTTATGTGCGCTGCTAGTTTCCCGCTTATGATCGAGGTGTCCGCAACTGTGTCCAATAATGCACTAACGTCGTGGGGACCGTCGACTACCACATGTATATCCAAAGAAAATCTGCTTCTGGCTTTCGTCGCTGTCGTCGGGGAATCGCTCCGTGTCCGTGCTTGCGTCGGTGGGAGGCATTGCTGCGTATAGTGTCAGCGGCCTCGCTCACGAAGGTCGCTCTCGTTAGTTTTCCCGCCTAGGGCTTGGCGAGCGCGCTGGCGTCGCTCCTGGGAGGCTCCGAAAATTTGGAGAAGATCGCCTTGGGGGATGGGGACCGCGACTGCCACCGCACTGGCATGCGCTGCTGTCAGAGGTAATCTTCAATAGCTCTCGGTCTTTCGCCAAATGTCCGCCGTGGTGCGTCGATGGCAAAACCATGTAGTCTGAGGCGACGATAGGGACATTCCTGGTACACATGTCCAGCTTCACCACAGTGGTAACACAGTGGCCGTCCGTCCAGTGTGCGCCATACGTCGGATTTTCTGGGAAACGGCTGTCGATTTTCCAAGTGCTGAATTGGCTGCAGCGAAGGAAACGTATCCTGATGCATAGAATTAACGAAGCGTGTTGAAGCAGGAATATATCGGCTTACAGCTTCTGCGTATGATGCACGATGTGGCTCCGCCGGGACAGGGGGAACATACCTGGAAGGCGGAACTTGGAGAGCCTGTCGTACTTTGTTTCTGACAAGGCTGCAAATAGACCCTTCGGTACGTTGGGACTGGCACTGAATCTTTTGTGGTTCGTCACGCACCACCAATCGAATGAGATCGCAAAGAGACTCGATGTTGATGTTGCCTGCCGGACCTCCGATCTGACCTATAGATGAAGCGGCACTCACTTGCCGGTCGTACACAGTAAAGCGCTGCTGCAGCACTTGCTCCATGGCTGTGGCTTCGGTCGAAAATTTCGCAGCGGTCTTTGGGGGACTGCGAACGAGGCCGTGAAAAGCTGCTCCTTCACTCCTCGCATTAAATGACGGACCTTTTTTCTTCTGCCATGTCGTGGTCAGCTCGACGACAGAGGCTTGTCTTGTCCTCGACGTACATCATTACGCTTTCATTCGGCATTTGGAGGCGCGACTGAATCGCTCGTTCGGCTCGTTCGCGGCGATCGGGATCAGCCCAACTTGCCAGCAGGTATCGACGAAAGACGCTCCACGAGGGAAAAGGCTCACGGTTTTCGTACCAAGTACGAGCGCCGTCCTCCAAGCTGAAATACACGTTCCTCGTTTTGTCGAAGTCGGTCCAACCATTGTAATCCGAAACCCGTTCGAACTGGGCCAGCCAGTCTTCGACATCCTCCAAGACGGAACCGTGGAACACCTTCGGCACACGTGGCTTCCACAGCGTATGATGCGTGGCTGCGGCGCTTTCCTGTGCGTTGGAGGCTGCAGCGCCTTCCGCAGCGTTCGGGGGTGTGAAAGCCGTCATCTAGGGAAGAGGTCCACGCTCAGGAGGTAGTCCTCGGAGTCTTCGGCTTGAGCGGTGGACAGGTGTTGTCACTGCAGGTACAGAGCTATCTGGAGGCGTTCGAAACATCGGCTGGGGGTTGCCCAGCAGCTTCACCAGTTGTCACGTGCTACAAAAAGGTCTTCAACTAGGAAGAACTGAGCCGGCGGGGAGACGCACCGAAAACTGGCAAGATGGCTGCTTCAATAATAAACAACTAGCCAGAGTACGCGCTGCCCCAGAACATCGTCTTCCATTCTCGCGGGCAGCCATGGCTTGCGCTCGCCGTAACTAGCGGCCAGGTGGCAATATACGCTTCTCTTTTGACTATCGCCGACTGAACAAGATAACGAAGAAAGACATATATCCTCTCCCCCGAGTATACGACGCACTTGATCGACTCCACAACGCCAAATACTTTTCATTGATGCACCTCAAGACAAGCCATTGCCAGACCGAAGTAGACGAGAGAGACTGAGAAAACACTGCTTTTATAACACCAGACGGCTTTTCCGAGTTCAAAGTCATGCCCTTCGGTCTTTGTTCGGCACCTGCGACTTTTCAACGCGTTATGGACACAGTGCTATCAAGATTGAAGTGGCAGACGTGTCTCGTTCACTTGGATGATATCACTTTTTATTTTTTTATTCATGTTGCCCTACAGGCCCCAGAAGAGCATTGCGTAGGGGGGTTACAGAAAAATCACAATAACATAAAGCATAAAAAGAAATTATATCGAAGAAAACAAAGAGAAATTGCACAATGGAAGGGAGAAGAACAAACACTATAAGCAAATGCAGCAAAAAAAGAAACTGAAAAATAAAAATAAAGCATCGTTATACAAAATCAAGAGAACATATAAATTTGCAGTAGCTCACGAAATTTGGCCGGATCTCTCACAGAAACAATTTCATCCGGAAGGCTATTCCAAACTGCGATGGCGCGTGGCAATGCAGAATTATTGAATGACTGAGTGTTGCCGAAGATGCGTCTGAAACTGAGATGATTATGAAGTCGACTAGATGTACGCGAAGGAATGTCAAGCGATAGACGACTGGTCCACGAATTGTAGTAGTACTTATGGAGGAGGCATAGACGGGAGACAGAGCGGCGGGAATCCAAGTTAGCAAGGGCAATATCGCGTTTGATTTGGGTGATGCTGGAGTGGCGGTTATACATTGAAGTGATGAAGCGGGCTGCACGATTTTGGATGGATTCCACTTTATCTATTAGGTATTGTTGATGCGGAGACCAGATCGATGAAGCGTATTCCAGCTGAGGACGTACAAACGTTTGGTAGGCCTGCTGCCGAATGGTAGAGGGGGAATGATGCAGATTCCGGCGCAAGAATCCCAGAGTTCTGTTTGCTTTCGCGCATATCTTGTCGATGTGAGTACACCAGGCAAGATTAGTACAAAGATGGACACCAAGGTATTTGTATGTAGATGAACGGGGAATTACAGCTGAACAGATAGAATAAGAAAAGGTAAAACCCGATTTCTTACGGGTGAAAGAAAGTACGCAGCACTTAGATGTGTTAAGCGTCATTTGCCAACGGTCACACCACTGATTTATTGAGTCGAGGTCCTTTTGTAAATGTACGTGGTCTTCTTCAGAGTTAATAGTTCTGTACACCACGCAGTCGTCCGCGAAAAGATGAATTGAGGAAGAAATGTTACAAGGCAAATCATTAATATAAATCAGAAAAAGAAGAGGGCCTAATACACTGCCCTGGGGCACACCTGATGAAACAAATGAAGTAGACGAGCTGAAGTTATTGACAAATGTAAACTGCTGTCGATTTGACAAAAAATTTCTAAGCCAAGATAATGTTGATGAGTCGATTTTAAGCGCAGACAGCTTAGCTATTAGGCGACAATGAGCAACTCTGTCAAATGCTTTCGCATAGTCTAAAAAGATGCAGTCAACAGTTTTATTACTATTCATGCCGTTATGTAAATCAGACGTAAATTCTAATAGCTGAGTATCACAAGATAACGCTTTCCGAAAACCATGCTGATTTAGAAAGAAGAAGTTATTTGACTCAAGATGGCTGTATATATTAGAGGTGATGATGTGTTCAAGCAGCTTGCAACAGATGCATGTTAGCGAAATGGGGCGGTAGTTACCGGGTGTGTGTTTGTTACCATCCTTGAATATCGGAATAACCTTTGCTATCTTCCAGTCAGTGGGAAGTTGACCAGAAGATAAGGACTGTTGAAAAATGTGGCATAAAATTTGACTGGAGGAAGCGGATGTGTTTTTAAGTACCTTGGAATTAATATTGTCAACACCACACGATGTAGACAGCTTTAGACCGTGTATAAGTTTGGATATGCCTTCAACAGTAACAATGATAGGAGACATGAAGCAGTACTCACGATCGGGGACACAGGGAACCGCAGAAAAATCTTCATTAGTAAAAACCGAGCAAAAAAACGAATTGAAGGTTGAAGCACACTCAGATGCAGAGACAGAAACATTATCGGCGTTATGTAATGTAACAATGTCACTGCCATGGTCAGGCGAAATGGCACGCCAAAACTTTTTAGGGTTAGTCAGTAAAAGTGAAGACAGGTCGGCGGAAAAATATTTCTTTTTCGCTTCGCTAATCGCAAGACAATAGGATTTTAAACAGTTTTTATACATAGACCATGATTTAGAAGATGATAACCTTTTAGCTGAAGCATATAACCTTTTCTTTTTATTTCTGAGCGATCTAAGCGATTTATTAAACCAAGGGTTGGATTTGTCGTTAGAGATTGTTATTAGTGGAACATGTTTATCTAAGAGGAGCGCTATAATGTTTCTAAAGGAATTCCAGTTATCCTGAACAGACCTGTTGGGGAATGAGGGAAGAAATGTATTGTGTAGGAAGACATCAAGTTCAGAGTTCATTAAATCGTAATTTGCCTTGCTATAATCCCTGATTACCTTGCGCTGAACACCCGGAAATTTTAGTGGAATATTAATTGAAAACTGTAGAAGGTTGTCATCGCTAAAGCCCTCTAATTGCACAATTCTACCTATGGTATGTGGCTCTGTTGTCAGAATAAGATCTAAAATATTAGTATCGCGAGTGGGCTCTGAGACAAGCTGGGTGAAATTAAAGTCAAGGCATAGTTCGATGAATTCACTTGACGTACTGTTCGAAGAAGACGTGCGAGACCAATCAATATCAGGAAAATTAAAATCACCGAATAAGTAAATTTTTCTGGTGGGAAACAGGTCAAGAGCCCTGGAAATACTTCTGTGAAGCTCAGACACGAAAAGGCAGTCAGAGGACGGAGGGCGATAGCATACGCCCATCAATAATTTTCCAGCTAAGGTAGGACAGGCGACCCAGACTATATCGAGGGGAGTGTCAGTATCGACAAGGAAGGAAGATATAGTTCGTTTGATGGCTAACAGCACGCCACTACCCCTTTTATGTGCCCGGTCATGGCGATAAATGGAGTATTGATTTGAAGCTTGATATAGCTCAGTGTCGCATACGTCAGCGTGAAGCCAAGTCTCGGTTAGCCATAGAATATCTGATTTACTGTCCTCGAGATATGAATCAAGCAAGACACGTTTCGGTAACAAACTGCGAATATTAGTAAATGATACTGAAAGTGAAGGAGAACATGAAGTAGACGGCTGCTGAGCATTACCACTGCGTACATCGGCAACTAGCTATCTAGCGGTTACTACGGTATCAGAACAAGTGTCATAGATATATGTAGTATTATCGATACGAAGTTTGTCGACATTTAGTTTGAAAGGACAATTCCGTTCCCTAGCAAACTGAAGCAGTTTCCTGCGTGCTTGCCGTGTTGCTTGCGAAAAATCTTCTCTAATAGAGAAGCCAGTATTTTTCAGCCGATGTGCACAGGCGAGGATTGCTTGTTTGTCCTTAAAAAACGTAAGCTTAGCAATTATCTGCCTACATTTGTTTGAAGCAAATTTACCCAGCCGGTGCACACGTTCATATTGAGGTAGTGGTGATCGCTAACTTATCTGAGCATAGGGCGATAATTTTCTTTTCAGAAGTTTCCCAGCTCTCTTTGTGCTCATCGGGAATTCCAAAAAACAACAAGTTGCACCGTCGCATTCTATTTTCTGCTTCCTCACACCTTGATACTACTGCTTGAAGCTGATCAGAAATAGAACCAATAGCACCATCAGCAAAGTTGGATGACGGAGGGGCATTAGAAACCAGCTTTGCTTCCAGAGTGACCACTCTCATGGTCAAGCTTTTGATTTCTTTATCAGTAGCATGCTGTTTTTCTTTTAGCCCCTTAATTTCACCAATTATTGTATTCTGACCCGCTTCCAGCCTACGCACTGTATCGAGAACAATTGCGAGTGTTTCCTCGACGCCAGGGCCGGGATTAGATTCAATGTCACCTGAGAGCAACAACAACAACGATGCAAACTTCCGGCGCAGACATGAAAGAAACAGCAATGTACGGAACATCTTATCACGCAAGTCAGGAGGGCACGACACCGCAACAAGGCAGTAATTGCTACTTTTTAAACAGGAAGTATCTTTGAAGTAACCAACCTGAAAATACAGCAGCGGTAAGCGTCCCATCCCTTCAATGGTGTCGTGCCCAACCGAACTGGAGCATGGCTGGCTTATATATCCTACGTCATGGCTTGCGAGGGCATTTGGGAATGAACCATGTTGCCAGCTGCCAGTAACCGAGGGAACCAAACGTGGCCAACTTTGCACTTTTGGAAACGGAACTGCCTGATCAAGGCAGCGCGGCCAATGTTCGAGAACCCTCGAAGGCAGGTCACCGAGGAACGTAACCGAGGTGTTGTCTGGCAGGCCGCTGTATCCAAAGTCATATTCTGCGATGGCGTTCACGAGAGAACCCTGTCGCGGGCCGCTGGTAGCCGAAGGAACCAGCTCGGACCATCGCTGCACGCTTAGAAGCGGGAGCGGAACTTCATGGCCAAGGCTGCACGGCCACCATACGAGAAGCCATCGACCAAGCGCTGAGGAACGAAACCTGAAAATACAGCAGCGGTAAGCGTCCCATCCCTTCAATGGTGTCGTGCCCCCGTCATCGTGTTTTGATCAAGCTACGATGAGCGTCTTTGGCGCTTTGAAGCTGGACTTCAAGCCATTAAACTTCAGACTCAGCCTGAAGCCAGAAAATTGCCGCTTCGCCTACGAGGAACTTTTGTTTCTTGGCCACGAGATAAACAAGTCTGGAGTAAGACATGATCCGCAGAAAACAGCCGCCATGGCTGCATTGCCGTCACCCGCTGACAAGACGGCCGTGCGTCGATTTTTCGGCGTGTGTGCCTATATTACAGGTGCTTCGTCAGAAACTTTGGCCGCATCGGCGAGCCGCTCACTATCCTTATGAGGACTGACGTCGAGTTTAAGTGGAAAACCCTACAGGATGAATCATTTGGGGAACTAAAACGACGCCTGCAGATGCTTCCGATACGCACACATTTCGACGAAAATGCCGAAACAGAAGTGCACACTAACGCAAGCAGTGTAGGACTCGGCGCCTTGTGCAGAAAATTGACTGCCTGGAAAGGGGTATCAGTTACGCAAGCCGGTCGCTATTCAAGGCAGAAAGCAAACATTCCACAACCGATAAGGAGTGCCTTGATGAATGATTTGTGGGTTTTAACGTCCCAAAACCAGCATATGATTATGAGAGACGCGTAGTGGAGGCTCCGGAAATTTCGACCACCTGGGGTTCTTTAACGTGCACCCAAATCTGAGCACACGGGCCTACAACATTTCCGCCTCCATCGGAAATGCAGCTGCCGCCGCCAGGATTTGAACCCGCAACCTGCGAGTCAGCAGCCGAGTACCTTAGCCACTAGACCACCGCGGCGGGGCAAGGAGTGCCTTCCCATCATCTGGGTGACGTTAACTTTGTGAAAAAGGGTTAAGCGGAGTATTGTATGACGAGAAGCATGTGAAGGCAACTTAAGATTCAAATTCTTTAGAGTGATGCTCGCGTTACGATAGTAATGAACAGTTATGAAGCGAACAGAGTTCTTTTGTACCATTTCTAAGAAATGCACCAAAGTATTGTGATATGGATTCGAAACTGATGTGGCATATTGAAGCTTCGTACGAACTATAATCTTCTCTACAGCGTTAGTTTGCAGAAGAAGGTGATTTTTTGAAGGTATGAGGAAGATATCCGAACATACGATTGATTATCATTCCAAGCAACATAGTTAATATGAGTCTTTTACGTTAGGTTGCTACTGATATGGACGCTGAGGTACTTGTATGAGGTGACACTCGCTAATTCTGTGTTTTGTAGGTTATAAGCAGGTAAAAGTTTGATCTTCCGTGACATTTGCATGAATTTACAATTTCATTGTTTAATTCCATCAGCCATGTGTTCCACCTTTTAAGGACAGCAGTAGGGTAAGATTGAAAATGGCCGACGTCGTTAGGTCAACTACGTGACCAAAAATTACGCAACCATTGGCAAAGGGTATAACAGATGAGAAGACGCAAGATGGCAGAGAAGCGTACTACGAACAGAGCCGCTTGGTACAGAATATTTCCACCATATTTCTCGGAATTAGTTTCATTAGACGAGGCAAATTGTGAGTGATAAGTAAAGAAACATTTCATCCAGGGTACAAGGCAAGGGTCAATTTTAAGTAGTCGCAACATATGAATGAGCACTTTGTGGCACACTTTGTCGAAAGCCTCAGAAAAGTCGTAGAAAATTCAGTTGGCTAAGGAGCTGTTGCCGAAAATGGTGTTTATTTAGTTATGTACAAAATGTGTTAACTGAGTTTTGCAAGAGTCTGATTTGTGAAATTCATGTAGTTATTGAGTGGAAAATGAGTGTTACTCTTAAAAATTGGAAGGTAAGAAGCAAAATATGTTCGAATATTTTACATGGTATGCTATTCAGAGGAATTGGTCTGTAGTTAAAAGGAGAATGTTTATTAACTGATTTGTATATTGGAACTATCTTCCCGACCTGCAACTTTGATGGAAGAACCCCGTCGCTGAGGGAATGTTGAAAAAAATGGCAGCATATCCACGGAGTGAATGATGGAGAGTGGGGCGAAGCATCCGTCCGTCCATTCGTTCTGACTTCCGTCCGTCCATGCTTGAGTCTTGGTGGCTGCCCGTGCGTCCATCCTCCCGTCTGTACGTGCATCTGTGCGTCCGTCCCTGTGTTCATCCATGCATCCACTCCTGCGTCCGTCCATGCGTCCATTCGTCCGTGCAGCCATCCGTGCGTCCGTTCATGCATATGTCTGTGTGTCCGTTCATCCGCCTATTCAACACTCCAAGTACCACCCTCTCGCATCTTTTCATCATATATTTCCCATATAAAAGCACCGCCATTCAGCGGACATACCAAGGATTGAACGAGAGGAGGCACATGCACACTTTCTTATGGCTCGCGCTTCGTGTCCACTTCCCACCTTTAACCACCTCGAGTTCATGGTATATACTGGTTCACTGTATTCATGGCACTGCAGCCCAACGCTTGCTAAACCTTTCTAAAAACCAAGGAGGTTACGCCCAGCGAGTATAACGTAGCAACACTTTCTTGTGAGATAGTGCTCAATTTACATGGCAATGGCTGCTAAGGGGGAATGAGAGACAGAAGAATTCGGCTTTTAGTTAACGCGCACGCTGCAAATTCTTATTGTTCAACAACGCACAGAAGAAATCTCCCACCGGCACCACCTTAAACGTCAAAATGTACGACTGGTTACTAATTACTACTACAACTACGTAGGACGAACGGGTGCTGCTATAAGGAGCTTCGCCCCTAATGTTTTGTTAGTATCATCGATGAATAAGAGACATTATTCTTGAGAAATACGACCTTTATTTAATCGCTACCCGGTGCCAAGGATGGTTTCAGTGACTTAATAATATTTGCGACACCATCGTTACTGAAGATGACAGGAAACATAATCGTGGTCTTATGGTTTCCCAAAAAGAGTGTGGGTGGTGGTGGGTGAAGAAACATTTTATGAGAAAACATTATTAAGTATGTTGGAGCATTGGTTAGTCGGTACAGCAATACCGCTAAGATCGTTGAGTACTATTAAATCCCTCTAATGAGGGTTGATCACATGCCGAAATTCTTTTTGGTTAGATGTTGCCTAGAAAACGATCTTTGGCAACTTTTACGGCCTGCGCGTCGAAAGCGCTTGTTTTCTAAGATTACAGCCACTTCTCCGAGTTTTGCTGGTGGCACAGCTTCGCTGTTTTCATTCGGCACTTTGCTATTGCTTACTCAGAGATGGAAGGCTGGAACTTCAAAGCGGGGACAGCAGTGCCTACGGTAAGAGGTGGTTGTGGCCCGTTGCCGTCAAGAATTCCAGCTTACAGAGTCAAGAATCACAGACGTGTCTGAACCAATACTGTTTGACACAATAAGACGATTTATGGCTTGTATTATCGCATCTTATTCACGTTTTACGTGTCATTGTCTCATCTACGGCCAAGTTTTCTTCGATATTTTCAAAGGGTCACGACGTCGATGAAGGGAGCGGACTGTAGGTAGTGTGATGTGTGAAGAAAATGACAAGTGAAGAAAGTGACGACTGAAGTGCGGGGCAAGGCGCGTGTGATTTCGAGGCAACTGTGCGCCAATCAGCCAATGACTTGTGGTGGCCCATAGAAGTGGCTTGCCACGATTTGGCCGCCTGTGACCATTATGTGGCGGTAAGCTTTGTGGCTGGGGATGAGCCGTAGCAGCGGCGGACGGAAGACAGCGGGCCGGAGCGTCGGATGCAGGCGATCCAGGTTCCGGCCAGAGAACGTGGCCATCCACGCTGCTGCCGTCCAACCACCAGCTGGGGCGGCATTGCCAGCACGAGTACTGCATCTCGGGGCGTTGCCTGGCCTGCTAATATCTTTTTTTGCCGAGGGCATTGCAGATCTCGGCGAGGCGTCTCCGTGGTCAGCCGTTTGGCAGAGCGAGAGACGTGGTCTGGCTAATGGTAACAGTTGCGCCGAGCATTGTGTCTCGACGCAAGTTGTTTGCTGGGAGGGCTGGCCATTGCCTGCACGGAGCATCACGTCTCCGATGCGGGTTGACTGCTCTGTAGTCGCACCCACGCAGTCAAGCATCATCGTCACCACAGCGTCACACATCGAGACGCACTCCTCCCCCCTCGCCTGTCGCCGCCTCCTGCCCTACACCTCAGCGTTCGTCGGGCCCCCTATCTTATTGTGAGGTTTTGGAACTTTCTGCTTTGACCTCGTGTTCATTGGTTTTCTCTTTGATCAGACAGTTCTGTTACTATTCGCCTTCACGGTTTTTCTGGTTTTGTGTTCTATATTTATCTTTCGTGCTCTGTCATAAGCGTCGTGTGTGTTGTTACCGCGTCGTCTCAGAGTCTATTTCTCCTTGCACGGCACGCAAAACAAGCGTTGACGAACCTTAGCCCCTATGAAGAATATTTTCAGTACAGGTAGAACATGAACCTGTTTATTCGACCAAACCTGTGGCAGGTCAACTAAAAGTCACAATACAGCGATACGAAGATCACTGATCACGACGAACAAAACATCGGCCGTCAATAAAATGACAAACAGCGATGCGCATCAGCATTTGTACACGTGCCGTGAAACATTTCAGCGGTATTGCTAGCAGCCCCGTACGTTCCAAAATATTCTGTAATGATCTCGAAGTGGGCGTAGTCTTAAGAAATTATCTACTGCAGTCCTGAATCATCTCGAACACTGCAGGCGCGTTTTGCGTTGAGAATAACTTACTAGTGTAGCAGCTTCATAACGACACCTGAGGAAGGAATGTGGCATCGCCCCCCTCTGCAAAAGGCATCGTCCCGATGCTTCAACGAAAGATAAAAGTACAATAACAACGTAAGCGAATAAATAGTAAGTAGAAGCAAAATAACGTAGAGCAGCAACAACGAACATCAGTCCTCAGGTTCGTTAACGTGAATGGCTTGAGGCGCACGACATGGACGAGTTCAGGTCATGTTCGGTGCTGTTGAGAGTTCGTGATGCCATCGGGGACAACCTCGTAGTCGAGTGTGCCGAGACGTCGAGTTACCTTGCATGGTCCAAGCTACCATCACAAAAGTTTTTCACTGAGGTCACGTCCACGTATCGGCGTCCATACCGAAACGTGGTCACCGGATTGGCATGCCACGAAGCTCCATCGAGAATTGTAACGGCAGCTCTCGGTCGTCTGCCAATTCTTCATGCACAGGCTGGCGAGTTTACGAGCTTCTTCCGCGCGCTGAAGCTAGACAGTCTCGTCGATGTTTTTAAATGCGAAGAACTTCTTAGTGAAAGTCAGCGACTTTAAGCGTATCTATCTATCTATCTATCTATCTATCTATCTATCTATCTATCTATCTATCTATCTAATTATCTATCTATCTATCTATCCGCCTATGAAATTTAGCTCTCCCGGCCGCCTCGATAATGGTATCAATACCGAAATTGGTATAGCATAAGATGACTGTATGATGAACATAATTGTCTAGTCAGAACTTGAAAATCATGATATGTGTCAGGAATTTCATGATTTACATTTCACGGTCTTGCTGCTCTTGCAGTGGTTTCAGTCACATGATATTATGCAAAACTGGTATGGGATGACATGACTACATGACGAACCTGTGACAGACCCTAACGTGTAAATCATGACATGCATGCCATGATTTTCATGTTAACTACACACCACGCTCACGGTGCGCTTGTGATTGCTTATCTAGCTTTACATATATCAAATTCGGTATTACGGCGGGTTGTGAATAGATGAAGAAGGTACATTTTACGTCCAAACATGATAATCATGACATCTGAACCATGTAAATTAGGACTACATGATACAATCTTAGCGCGCTCGCAATCGTTTCGATAGCTCCACATATACTAAATTTGCCATGAGGTGAGGTGAACAGACGACGAAGGAAAATGACACATCCAAACGTTATAACCTTGATATGCGTGTCATGTAAAACATGACGATACGCTACGCTCATAGCGTGTTCGCAGCCGTATCGCTAGCTCCACATATACGGAATTTGGCATTACGTGACGTGAATGAATGATGAAGAAAAATGACACGTCCAAACATGATACTCATGACATGGGTGGGATGTAAAGCATGACTATGCACTATGCGCATAGCGTACTCACGGCCGTTTGGCTAGCACCTCATATCAAGTCACGTGATGCTATATTTGGTATCATGTGACGTGAATAGATGACAAAGGTAAATGACACATGAAAATGAGATATTCGTGGCATGAGACTCATGTACGGCATAATTTACGTCCGCCTCATAAAGTTGTGCTGACTTTGAAGGGACATATCAACCTATCTCATTCGGGTTTCGCATATCATCTATTCCCACATTGCTTGGTATTTGCCGATTTTTTTTGTCGCTTGCGTTGGGTAACATGGTGTCGAGCACCGTAACCGGTCTCCTTTCACACATCTAGTTGTACGGCGTGATTTTAGTCGTTTCTTGCGCGGCAGTGTTGTACGCTAAGGTCAGGTAAAAAACAGTTGCATGCCACGTCTTCTGTTTCATGTCGACGTACATGACCAGCATATCGGCGATGGTCTTATTAGTACGCTCTGCGAGGCCATTGGTCTGTGGATGGTCGGCGGTGGTCCGGCGGTGCCTTCTACGGTTGTACCTCTGGATCGCCAGAGTTAGGTCCGCAGTAAAAACCGTACCTCCGTCAGTAATGAGGACCTTTGGAGTTCCGTGATGCAGTACGATGTTCTCGACGATGAACTTGGCTCCATCGTTGGCACTGCCTTTTGGCAGTGCCACCTAGGTAGCCAAGTTCATCTGCTATGCCGAGACAAGGGCACTGCCTTTGCGCAGGGCCTTTGTCTCGGCATAGCGCGTGAGGTAGTCAGTAGCCATGACGATCCACTTGTTCCCTGAACCAGGCATCGGGAGTGGCCCCGGAAAGTCTATGCCTATTTTTCGGAACGACTGGCGAGGTGGCTCTATGGGATGCAGATGTCCCACTGGCCTAGTCTGTGGTGTTTTTCCTCACTGACAGTCTCGGCAGGCTTTTACGTAGTGGGTCATTCACATTCGCAGTGAGGCAGGTCAGTAATACTTTTTTTGTATCCTTGCTAGCGCACAGGAAAAAACAAAGTTTTCGGCCGTCAGTTCATCGTGAAGAGCACCCCTAACTTCTAGGCGTGGCGTCTAAGGTACTACAATAAGTTAGTTCGCCCCATGTGGCGAGAAGTTTTTCTTAACGAGAATGCCGTGCCGCAAATAAAAACGATGTCAGTCCTCACTTGAATACCTTTAGATCAGCGGCAGCTTTGCCCTTAAGGTATTCTGCAACGCCCTTTATTTAAGGGTCCGCACGCTGTTTTTCGACAAAGTCATGGACACCTATGGTTCCCAAAAAGTAGTCACTGTCCTCGTCGTCCTGCGGTTGTGGGTCAATGGGGGCGCAGGACAGGCAGTCGGCCTGAGACTGCTTTCTTCCGAACTTGACTACAATTGCGGCGTCGAATTCTAGAAGTGTTAGACTCCATCGTGCGATAAGTTCTGATACGGTCCTTCAAGTTTGCCAGCCAGCACAAAGCGTGGTGGTCGCTCACATCATTGAAGAATTTTCCTTAGAAGTAAAGGCGAAACTGTGACGTGTCCCAGAATATAGCGACACTCTTTTTCTGTTGTGATGTTGTTGCCTTATGCCTTATATAGCGACCGGCTAGCACAACTGATAATCTTTTCTTCTCCGTTAATATTGTGCACAATAACAGCACCAAGACGCTGCTTGCGTCAGGGTGTATTTCCGTGTCGGCGTCTTCGTCGAAATGCGCAAGTATTTAAAGGGCCTGCAAGCGTACTTTTAGTTTCTGAAAAGCTTCAATTTGTGCCTTTCGCCACTTCAAATCAACGTCAGTTTTTGTGAGCTGTGTATGTGACTCTTCGATCTGTGACACGTCCTTGAGGAAGCGACATTATTAGGCACACAAGCCAAGAAATCAGCCGCCGGCCTTCCTGTAGGTGGGTGGCGGGAAGCAGCGATAGCAGCGATTTTTATTTACATATTTATTTTACCCCTCAAGGTCAAAGGCATTACAGAGGGGTGGAAAAAATTACATACATATACACAAAACAGTAAAACGAATACAGTGAGTCCATATTAACAGTAAAGTAAAACGGCCTTTTATATATTATATATAACGTTAATTAGTGCTTCTCTAAAACATTTATTGTTGGTTATTGATGTAATTCCATATGAAAGAGCGTGCACTCTATCACGGTGCTTGGTGTTTGTTTGTTTGTTTGTTTGTCTCTTTTATCCTCGCGCAACCCACCATGGGGGATTGGCCATGAAACGAACGGTGTCTTGCCATTTGAAAGGAAATGTTCATAATTTTTTTTAATTTTGAGTTTTTAATGAATATGCTTGATTTTGATAATTTTTAAAGAATGAACTTAGCATGCTTATCTTCTCGTCCCCCGATTGAAATCACAAACGGCTTCGCAAACGCTCCTTTGGCTAAAACCCGGCACGGTAGCCCCAAAGGAAAGAAGAACCAGAAGGGATAAATTTAATCTCCACCATCGAAGCGGTTCGTCTAGAGGTCTTTTCCTCTGATTGGTGAATAATCTGCGTGTTAGAAAGAAATGATCAAGAGATTAATACTCATTGCAGTGGAGGCATAAAGGTGACTGTACCAGACCAGACCTGTGTCGGTAAAAATTCAGTAGGGGGACTCGCCATCGTATTTTGGTAACAGCGATTTCGGTCCTTCTGGAGAAACACCATCGATTCTTCCAACGATAATTGAGGTGAGGGAACTCAGAAACTGACAACGCAGACTTTGCGAAGTTGACTATAGGGCAAATTTTTCAAAACGCGTGGCAGTTACAAACGCCAACGTCGGTAAAATAGACATTATCGCACCATTACATGATAAAAGTGCGAGTGCATTCCGTTGTTCATTTAGAGGTATATTTTGTGCCCAGGTACTCATGTCAATCGAACAATACGTGTATGTCTTGGAGTAGGGGAATGCAATATTTCTAAAGAAATTGAAAAATTTGATGCAGTTAAAGAGGAGCAGACGAATAGGCTGTCTGTCAGAATGACGGCTTCGGATATTGATAGGGGTAATTTCCGTAGAGCTAATATAATGGCAAGTGATTCCGCATGATAAATAGCAGTAAAGTCAGGTAATCGAATTGAAAATGACCAATCTAATTATAATGATGCGATTCCACCCCTGCCTTTTTTTTCACAAACTGAAGCGTCAGTTGCTATACCTGCAGCCATTTCTAATCCAGATAAATGGTCCTCCAAAATGCAATTTAGGTATCTACTAGGTAAAGTTTTGCAATTTTTTGGACAATGATTCAGCGAGTGTTTTTGTTTTTGAAAATGAAACACCTACTACATGGCGATGATCTATGCGGCGGGACCTATACTGTGGGAGAAGAAGGAGTGCGCCGTGAAGAGTTGGGTAATAATATATATCATGGAACAAGTTCAAGCGAGGAATTTTTCGACGCGTGCTTAAAAATGGAAGAGAAAGGATAGCTTCCATGGCTCGTATGCTAGCGATGCGATTGTAGTTAGAGCAAATGAAACGAGCGGAGCTATTCTGAACGAATTCTAGGGTAGTGGTTAATTTTGTTTGCATAGGGTCGCACACAGGGGCAGAGTATTCTAACCTTGGCCGAATTAGGGTTTTCTGAAGTATTAGTTTTACAGAAGAGGGAACGGCGGATAAGTGCTGATGTAGATAGGCTAGCATGCGGTTAAGGTTGTTGATGATGTACTGTGTGTACACAGTCCAGTTTAGATTAGATGAGATGTGGACACCTAAGTGTTTATATGAAGAGACAGATTCTGATAGGACGTCATTAAGAAAATAAGAGAGAGGAAGAATGTTAGAGTTTCGGGTGACTCGCATAATTTTGCATTTCTTTATAATAAAGTCCATTCGTCATTTATTGCACCAGTTAGTTATAGCAGATAGATCAGATTGGAGAGCAATAGTTTCATTAGCGGTTTTAATTTCGCAAAAAATCACGCAGTCGGCACCGAAAAGAAAGATGAGGAAACATCAGCGGGAAGATCATTAATGTAGATTAGAAATAACACAGGTCCGAGGGCCGAGCCCTGTGGCACAACGGAATTTACGTTTGTAAAGGGTATTTAATGGTCATTAGCACAAACAAATTGTAAACGGTAAAGAAGGAAACCCCTAACCTATTCGAAAAGGTTAGAATCGGGGTTAAGAAAGCTGAGTTTGTGAAGTAGCATTAGATGACGAACCTTGTCAATTGCTTTATAAGAGTCCAACAATATGCAGTCTACGAATGATGATTCGTACAGAATTTGGTGCAGTTTATGGTTAAATGAGAAAAGCCTAGTTTCGCATAAGTATGTTTTGCGAGAACCTTGTTCTGCAAGCGTGAAAAATAAGTTAAGCATTACATGCTCAAGCAATTTACAACAATACTGTATTGGTTAATGAAATATGTCTGCAATTAAGAGGTGAAGTTTTGCTGCCAGATTTATGAAGTAGAATTACATTCCCAATATTTTAATCATTTGGAAGGATAGATGTCTCAAGAGATCGCTGAAAGATCTTGGTTAGTAAAATAGAACTGTAGGCAGAAGTACTCTTCAAAGTTTTGGTGCAAACAGAATCGTAACCCGGAGATGAACAATTGTGTAATGAATCAATTAGTTTAGCGATGCCTGATTCGTCAATAAAGATGAGATGCATAACTGAGATATCAACATGAAAGAAATCAGATGAATGCACAGTTGATGTAAGATAAAGTTTTTTTAACAGCGTCATTTAATGGGGAAGCACATAGGTTGTTAGGTATTCGATCACCGTTATGGTCCTCAAGCGCAATAAAAGAATCGGTTACTATATTTACGAGACGCCAGGACTTTTTCACATTGTCCTGTAGCAGAGATAGAAGAGTAGATGACATGAAGTTAGTTCTAGCGGATTAAATGCTAATGCGTTTTTAGTCGGGATATGTCAGGCATCCGTAGGAATTCGTCCACCACCCTCTCGCATAGCAACAGCTGCGAGTGCGTGCGTCCCTAGCAACCGGAGCCCCTACCATGTCACGCTTTGGTGTCGGCAGCTGTCAACAATAGCTGCGGGCGCACCCACTTATCCTCTCCTCTAGCAAACGGAGCCCCCACCTCCTTAATTTGAACGTGATTTGCTACCGCCTAAATGTACTGCGTTTGAAACGCGTGCTGCCCGAATTTGCTGCCCGAATTTTCGAAAGCCGTTTTCGCTTGGCCTCTCTCGTCGACATTGATTATAAAATAGCCGGCCTTGACGTTCATCGAAGAGCCCCCACTTCGGTGGCTAAATGGCTAAGGTACTCGGCTGCTGACCCGCAGGTTGCGGGATTGAATCCCGGCTGCGGCGGCGGCATTTTTGGAGGCAAAGGTTATGTAGGCCTCTGTGCTCAGATTTGTGCTGACGTTAAAGAAGCCCATGTGGTCGAAATTTTTGGAGATTTCTACTACAGCGTCTCTCATAATCATATGTCGGTTTGGGACGTTAAACCCCACATATAAATAAATCAATCAATGTCACTGGTAGAAAAGTACCTCGCAATGGGTAGACGATCCAGGGCACCATCTATCCGTGGGAGCGGGTACACGTCCTTCATAGTCATTTTGTTCAAGTGGCGATAGCCGACACAAAAGCCTAGAGTTACGTCCTTTCTCATCACTAGCACCACCGGTGACACCCATGGATAGACTTCTTGAAGGCTGGATTATGTCATCGAGCAACATTTCGTCGACTTGTTTCTTTATGGCCTCATGTTCGTGCGTCGAAACTCTGCACGGGCTCTGATGAAGTGGCCTGGCACTTTCTTCTGTAACGATTCAATGTTTAGCGACAGGGGCCTGTCAAAGTCTTCACAACGATGAAAAACGGTTCTTTTATTTCAGGAGCAGGTTCTTTAGCGGTGCTTGTTTATGCGTCGGAAGGCTCGAATTAACGTCGAAAGCCGGTCGAAGGGCTTAAGTCGTCGGAGTAGATTCGGCAGGATTGGTGAGGGTGAAAGCGTTGGTGCCTTCCAGTAGTTCTTCGATGTAGGCAGCTGCCGTGCATTTGCTCACGTGCTCACACTCGCTGGTGACGTTCGTGAGCATCACTCTCGCGTTCTCACATCTCAGCTATGTCGTTCCTCGGGCGAATCGAATCTCGCAGTTGATCAACAGCTGCTGGTCGCCTTTAACGGCGCCTTGCGTGTCGTTCTTTAGTGCCGACGGAAATACTGTCACTGCAGCAAACAGAAGTGGTCACTAGTTCTTGCAGCAGATTCAAAGCACGCTTTCCTGACGGTGTCTGCAGTGGCAGTTCTTTTTTTCCGGACGGTGTCTGTAGTGGCAGTTCTTTTTTTGTGGATAGTGTTATCGACTTTGTTCTAAAGTCGATGACGAAACAATGAAGGTTTAAGAAGTCTATACCAAGGATGATATGTCTCGAGCAATGCTGTAGTACGACGAAGCTTGGAGATAGATCTGGCAGATAATGGTGACTTTCGCTGTGCAGATTCCTGCCGGTGTCACATAGTGACCCCCAGCTTCCAGGATTTCGGGGCTTCTCTGAATGGTTCAAACTTCCTTCAACTTCGCGGTGAAAGGCCCACCGACGACATAGTAGTGGGCTCCAGTTTCGACGAGAGCGATAACGTTGTGGCGGTTGAATATTTCGTCGAGGTCGCCAGTTCGTCTTCGTGTGTTGCGGTTAGGTCGGGGCACGCTGGATCCCGGCAACGTCAGTTTGCTGCGCTGCTTCCACGCGGTGGCGTCAGGTCTCCATGCGGCCGGGATGTTTCGGCTTCAGTGATTTTTCCGTCTTGAAGCGCGCTTACGATTCATCATGTCGTCGTCGGCAGCGGCGGCGGCGATGAAGGAGGAGGAGGGTATTTGATACTTCGCCGTACAGCAACCACACCTTCATCGGTTGCTGGCCTTAGTTTACCAAATTAGGGCTTGCAAAACTGCCGCAGTAGGGGCTGCTGTGCTGCTGTCGTCGATGATGGGACCAGTAAGGTGCAGGTTATGGCGAACGTAATGAACGTCGAAGTTCCCAATTTCTGGTAATCAAGTAGTCAGCGATGTCGTGGTCGCTCGCCGTACCGTGTGGGCGGTGCATTGACGGCGAAGCCGTGAAGGCCCGTTTGGTGGTGCTGACAGCGGCGGTATGTGTGACCAGCTTCTTTGTAGTGGTAGCAGAGTGGGCGGTGTTCAGTGGCGCCCCAAACGTCAGTCTTCATGGGCACGTAGCGCTGGGAAGCTGGTGGGTCGTAGGTCATCGGTGGCGGCGGTGGTGTCTGGCGACGAAAATGCGACGGCGCGGCCTGTTTCACGTGCGCAAGTAGGTGTGTGGAGGGAAGGGGGGTGTAGAGCGTAGCGTTGGACCAATGCAGCGTAGCTCAGCTCGCGGCTGAGGCTGCTATATGTTCGCAGTCGATCGGCCTACATGCGAATGTATTGTAACACACACTAGTAAATAATAATTTGGAGGTGCCTACTCTTGGTAATTAGCAAAAGCAAATAATATTGCACTGTTACATTATGTTCCTACCTCGAATCTGTCGTATCTGCAGGAATAAAAAAACGCCTTTACGTGGCAATCATCCACTCGAGTCACACCGTTGCTGTCTTGCATTCAGTGTTATAAACATGAATTGCTAAGCTGCGACCTTTTTTGGGTGCACGTTAAAGAACCCCAGGTGGTCAAAATTTCCGGAGCCCTCCACTACGGCGTCTCTCATAATCAAAGGTGGTTTTGGGACGTTAAACCCCACAAATCAATCAATCAATTAAGCTGCGACCTTATTGCAGATGCAAACATGGGACGTAATTAGGCGGCGAAAGGCACCTAGGCACTCTACAAGCGAGTATATTAACACGTTTGCTCCTAATAGGCACAAAACTTTGTTTTTCCAGCTCTTCTATCAGGGGGCGGCGTCACTGCCGCCCACCGTATTCGATATCGACTCGCCTAACTCTTGTCAGCGCCAGTTTCGCATGCTCCAGTGCGCTGAAGCGCGCCCTACCTTACGAGAAGCAGCCCTCTAGGTGTATACTCTCCCCAACTTCTGACTTCTCAAAGTGTGAGGTAAGGGTCTCTTCTTAGTAATCCTTCCGCGATGTATGCCAAGGTCCACCAAGACATCAGTGACAAATTTCCGTCTTATAAATGACGCTGAAAACATATACACAATCAGATGGGAAAAAACAGAAACGCTCCTTAAATGGGTATCGAACAAAGGACTGCTCGATATCCAACAACATATGCCGGGCACGCACTTCATTGCACCACGGTCACTCACTTTGGAGGCTTCACAAGCGTGCCTTTTCTGTCTCACATGACTGCTTCCTAAACAAAACTATATATGGAACGTGAACCGCGCACGCGTCGCCTTACCCTCTTTCATTGGGCTACTGCTCCGGTACATAGGCCAGCGTATCTAACGATTGCAAACACACAAACACATCACAGCTGCCTCACTCGTTTGGTGAATTCCGTGCTAAACGGTTGTATCGTCCATGATCTCCGACGCCAGCGTAGCTCTCGTTGAGCACTGCCCCGTAATCAGACCCCTTCGACCCCATCTTTCCTATCTCCTCTTTCATCATTCGTGTGAGGCTAGTGCTGCGTCTTCTAAACCTGTCTACTACTCTTCTTTATCCCCGTACCTTACACGGAGCTTAGCCGTGTCACCTATAAGGTACACAGAAATTGACTGCCTTTTCTTTTCCTTCAAGAGCCGCTTACTACTTCTGTTACTACTTCATCTGCTTCAGTCAGCTGCCAAGATTATGTCACCTGACCGAGCGGTACGATGGTGAGCGCTCTCTTACGGTTTCCGGTCGCAACATGCGGTGAGACATGACCTCAGAGATTGTGCGCTGGCACGAATCCCTTGATGGAAAAGAGAATGATGTTCCAGGTACAGTTCATCTGGTGTCTCCAGAATGGGAAATTTTAGCTATGAGGATACTCTGCCTTCTCGTCAGCCATATTCAATACTTTCCTTCAGGCGTACATGTCACCAGGTCATTGGACACCCTATTTGGCACGTGTGGAAAAAATATCTTTATTGGCAGGAGATTTCAACGCCTCTCATGTCACATGGGTGTTAAAACAAATGCGTGCGGCAACCATTTTTCAAACTTGTCCCAAGATAACAATCTCACATTCAGGAAGCACACCGTACTTTTCAGGTCACACATCTTCTTCATTGAATCAAACTTTTGCAAACACCAGCCTTAACACTTCGGGTTGATTCATAATTAATTGTGCAACAAACAGCGATCAAGTGCCGATTACATACGAAATAATATGTCCGGCAGTCTCAGCAGCTTCTAATGCACGTGCGTTTGTAAACTATACTAAAATTTAAAAAGTGTTTACTTTCTTCGCTAACTTTTTTATCAGATACAAGCACAAAGCCAAAAGTTATAATAAGCATTTGTTTAGTTCTAAAGAATTCCTGCCGAAAATCTCAATTTATGGTCACATTTGTGAAGGAAGCAGAATGGTAATTCACCATGTTAGATTGTTTCAAGAATTAGAGACGTAAAAGGTAGCCTGGAAAAAACTGCGCTCTCTCAATTTGCAGGGCTACGACTTTTCTAGTGCAGTCTCGGACAGAGCAGTTCCGCAAGCAAACGAAAATCACGACGTTCGGTCGTTCGAATATCTATCTAAATCAAACAATAAGCACGCGCTCTATAGATTTCTTTCAAACAGAAAATGATACTTCGGACTATGAGCACACAGTCTATCGTTTTGTCTCTTGAGGAAATCAAAGATTCGTTAGATATTATGGGTAGGGGGTTATAGCAGCGCTTTTCTTTTCAGTTATCCTCACCGGCAAAGCATGCCCCAAATGACTTCATAGAAATTTCTGTATCTGAGTTAAAGGAAGTAACAGATATCATTCTATGAGTGGCTTCAGGCTTAAAGGAGTCACTTCAGTCATGTTAAAGAAATAAATAACAAATCTCAAGAATTTTCATTACATCTTATCACTTACTACATAAAAACGGCATGGCTTCCTTCGCCTTGGGACATAGCTAAGGTGATACCACTGCTTAAAAATCGACATAAAGGGTATGAAATAGACAACACCAGGCACATTGCGTTAACCTCAAGTTTTGTGAAATTGGTTGAATTAGTGTTAAACATTCGTATAATAAAGTTCATTACCGAGAAAGATACTCTAAATTCGCCTCAAATCGGCTTCAGATCAGGAGCGCTCGATATGGCAGGCACATCTACATAATAAGACTCGCATTCATTTAGCTGGGCGGGAAAGGAAAAATGCCGCATTAGTTACGTTGAACATCGCGAAAGCGCATGACCGCGTTGAGCATGCAGTTTTAGTTTATCATTTGCACAACCTCAGAGAGAGAGAGAGATAAAGATGCAAGGAAAGGCAGGGAGGTTAACCAGACGCACATCCGGTTTGCTACCCTGCACTGGGGAAGGGATAAAGGGGAGAAAAAAGGTTGCAGAAAGATGAGAAGGTACACACAATCACGAGCACACTCGGGGAGCACACACAGTTTACAGGCGGTCTCTCAGGTTTGTTGACTTAAGATAAAGTAGCAGTGCTTTAGTTGCTTTCTGCGCAACTGAGGCAGATGCCCAAGGTCCTAGTATCTTCTGCACACAAAATGGTCCGGGGTCAAGTCGATTCAAAACCATCCGTAGCTGGCATCGCTGTGTGTCGTAGCAAGCGCAGCTGCACAGGACGTGTTCGATGGTCTCTTCATCTCCGCAGTAGTCACATGTAGGAGTGTCTGCCATACCAATGCGAAAGGAGTACGCCTTTGTGAATGCAACACCCAACCAAAGGCGGCATAACAGTGTCGCATCAGAGCGGGAAAGGTGTGATGGTAGCTTTAGCTTGAGCGAAGGATCCAGTTCATAAAATTGACACCTTTGGAAGGTGGTAGACGACCAGAACGTGCGTGTGAGATCTCGAGCCAGCAGGTAAAGTTGTCTTGCTGCATCATTCCTTGATAGAGGAATCGGGACTACACGGGTTTCTTCATAGGCTGAGCGGGCTGCATCATCGGCTAATTGATTTCCGGTAACACCGATATGTCCAGGCAGCCATTGATATATAATATCATGCCCTAGTGCTAGAGCTTCATGATGGCAATGTTTTATTTCTTCTACCAGTTGGTCATGGCTCCTCCTACGCATGGTAGACTGCAAACTCTGAAGCGCTGCCTTCGAATCACAGAATATGACCCAATTTCCTGGACGTTTTTGAACGAGATATTGTAAAGCAGCCCTTATAGCAGCAAGCTCTGATGCCGTAGATGTAGTCATATGCGACAACTTAAACTTGATTGTCATTTCTGCAGCCGGAATTACAGCGGCACCTGATGAGCTGCTGGATGAGACGGACCCATCAGTGTATATCTGCGTTCGGTCTAAGTACAACTCATGTAATAATAGCAGTGTTGCTTGCTTCAATGCTACTCTGGAGGGACTGCTTTTCTTTCTGATTCCCGGAATTTCTAGACGTACTTGCGGCTGGTCGAGGCACCACAAAGGGCATGCCGTTCTCGCAGCTGGCGTATATCTTGATGGAATGCTGTTTAGGTGCTTGGCTATGACGTCTGAAAACGTAGCACGTGGTCTTCCGGAAGGTAGAAGGGCCAAGTGGTGGTCAGGGACACGGCTAGCATGTCGAATGTGCGCTCTGAGGCAATCCACAACTATATATGTCCTGACCGGATGGTCTTTGGCAAGCATGATTGTGGCATAAGTAGAAGCGCATCGGGGCAGTCCTAGACAGATACGCAGTGCCTGACCCTGCAAACTCTCCAATGAATGAGTATTCGATTTGCAAGTGTTAGTCAGCACCGGCAAGCTGTAGCGCAATAGACCCAGAAATAGGGCCCTGTACAGCTGTAGCATGGAGGCCACAGAAGTTCCCCATGCTTTACCGCACAAGAATTTCATGATATGCACAATAGATAGCAGTCTCTTCTTCAAGTACGCACAATGTGGGCTCCACGAAAGACTTCTGTCGATAATTATGCCCAGGAAACAATGCGTCCGTGCATATTTGACACTCTGCCCATTGATGTTATCAGGGTATGGCGTCATTGGTTTGCGTGTAAACGCCATCAACGCGCACTTCACAGTTGATATATTTAGGCCTTGTTTCTGAAGGTAGGCTGTTGTGAGGGTTGCTGCCCGCTGTATTCGTGCACGCACCTGAGGGCGAGTAACTGTAGCACTCCAGAGGCAAATATCATCGGTGTATATGGATAGGCACACCGACTTTGGCAGAACCTTCACCAGACCAATGGGGGCCACATTGAACAATGTGGGGCTTAAAACACCTCCCTGAGGTACTCCGCAGTAGGTGTAATGTTCAGCAGTTTTACCCTCATCTGTTTGCACAAAGAAACCCCTGCCAGTTATATAGCCTTTTATCCATTGAAACATTCGTCCACCAATGCCCATTGCTGCGAGAGAAGTGAGGATGGAATCGTGAGCTACATTATCATATGCACCCTTCACGTCAAGAAAGAGTGCCACTGATATGCGCTTGCGACTTTTTTCTTGTTGAACAAATGTCGATAAATCAATGACACAGTCAATGGAGGAGCGGCCCCGACGAAAGCCTGACATGCAAGAAGGGTATTTGGTGTATCGTTCCAAGTACCACTCGAGACGAAATAGAACCATTCTTTCCATCACTTTTCCGAGGCAGCTTGCGAGGGCAATAGGGCGATACGCTGTGAAGTCCAATGGTGATTTTCCCGATTTCAAAAGTGGTATTAATCGACTTATTTTCCATTCTCGGGGAACACTGCCGCTGAGCCAGGAGTTGTTGAAGCATGTTAAAAGTTCTTTCCAAGCTTTTTGTCCAAGGTGTCCCAACGCACTATAAGTAATACCATCAGGACCTGGCGATGACATGCGCTTAGAAGCGACTAACGCACCTTCCAGTTCTTCCATGGTGAACGGAGTGTCCATTTCTGGTAATCGCGTCTCAGGAATGATCACGGCTTCGATGCTCTCATTCATAATATTCCCGGCAACTCTCGTGCAAAATTCTTCAGCCACCTCGAGTTCTGTTTTTCCATGATGGAGTGCCAAAGCTTACAAGGGTGCCGTTGTTGTGGAGAGGAGCGAAGACCACGAACTGTTCTCCAGATATATGACAGCGGTTTATGGGGGTCTAGAGATTCGCAGAATGCTTTCCAGCGTTCGCTCTCCAGTTTGTAAATGCGTCGTTGAATCTTTTTCTGGAGCCGCCTTGCTTCTCTCAAATCGTAAATTGATCTTGTGCGTCTGTATCGTCGTTCCGCACGCCTTCGTATAGCTCGTAATTTTTCCAATTCGATGTCAAACTGTGTTACTTTAGACGAAAATGGTAATTTGCGTTTGGACGCTTGCATAGCTTCCACTATGGTATTTTCCAGGCTGCAGGCGAGGCCTTCTTGGCAAGCGTTCTCAATACGCGATGCAAACATCGACCAGTCAGTGCCAATTGCAACACTGGTAGAGAATTTTTTTATGATACCATCGATCGTCACGTAGGTGGGTATGTGATCACTCCTATGAGTGTCAATATCGCAAAACCACTTAACTTTGTGAGAGAAGCACCGTGACACCAATGTCAGGTCAAGGCAACTGTCATACGTGAGACCCCGCAGATATGTGGGGGTACCATCGTTCATGATGGAAAGGTCGTAATCGGAAGCGAATGTAACAAGGTTCCGGCCCCTGGCATTCATCCTAGTGCTTCCCCAAAGCATGTGATGGGCATTGAAGTCACCGGTGATGATCCAAGGCCCATCGGTTCTCATTAGGATGTCTTTTAATCTGTCGCAGTCAAATCGCGATGACGGAGATATATATCCACCAATAAGCGTGAACGAAACTGCATTCTTCTTCACACGAAGACACACGTACTGATTGTCGTCTTTGAACTTATTGGGTGCGAAAGATAAGTCAAGTCTGTGCGAATGTAAACAATTACTTTGCTTCGTTCTTCGCAAGCGGCTGAACAAAAAGCTTCATAACCGGACAATCTATAAGGCGTTGATACGTTTGGTTCACATATGACAAGTATATGGAATTGATTGGCCCGAACAAATTGGCGAAAGTCCGAGATACGGGACTTCATGCCTCTGGCATTCCACTGAAAAATCGACGCACTTTTAACTTTAGTGCGGAAGATGAGATTTTGTTGAGCCATTGTGCTTATACGATGTTAGCAAGAACTGGATTCAGTGCATCCAGTATTTGCAGTGCACTCTTAGCAGACGGAGACTGTATGCTGCTCAGTAGCATGCGAATCGTGGCAATTAATGATTGCACGATTGCAGCCACTTGCCTGTCTTGGTTGGAAAGATCTCGCACCGGCACGATTGCAGTCACTTGCCTGTCTTGGTTGGAAAGATCTCGAACCGGGAGCGCGGACTGGCCGTCATGAAGCTCCTTCGGTTCGCTTGATGCTGCTTCCCCTTGAAGTGCAGGCCACTCTGTCGCAGTTAGGGTATGCTCACTGGCTTTGTCCTTTACAGCCTTTCCCACGGCATGTGGTCTGGGAGGCAAAGAAGGTGGTACTGATGAGGGGTCACGCAAACGTGTCGAGGAGGTAGCGGGCGTCCTCGAAGACCGACGTCGACGTGAACGACGCCTTCTGACTTTAGCTGCGGCTTCTCGATGAGATGAGTGATCGCGCACCATCTCTTCAAGATGGCCATTTCCTTCTGAATCCGCGGGCAGTCCTTCGATGTGGCTTCATGGGATCCATTGCAATTAGAGCATTTCGTAACAGTTGCGACGCACTTATCCGCTTCATGGTGCTCGGCGCAGCGGTGGCATACCACCGAATTCTCGCAGACGCTGCTCACATGTCCAAATTTCATGCATTTACGGCACTGGAGAGGCTTCGGAATGAAAGGCCGCACAGCATGTATGAAGTACCCCACCTTCACATGAGAGAGGAGTGATGTGCTCTTAAACGCAATCTTCACACAGCGAGACTTGCCTAGCCGGGTGACATCAACAATTGGAGTATCAGTTGTTGACTTGACAAGAAGTTGTAAGTCCTTATTGGAAATAGCGACATCAATGTCGTAGATCATGCCGGTTACTACATCACATCCCAAGAAAACATGAGAGCGCACCTGGTTGCCGTCCAAGTCAGTTACAGTGCGCAGAACGCCCAACGCACTTGCGTGCAAAACGTCAACAGCCAGTATATTCTTTCTGGCGTTCACTCTTATGTCCGTGATCTCATTTGGCATGAGCGTTTCCAGAGACCTCGACACAGACTGTCTGTTAAGGCGTTTCATGCTGACGGTAGGAAGTGCAGGCAGAAACAGGATGGTATAGGTGTTCGATTTTGGCGCTTCACTTACAGTTTGAATAGTTGAGGATGAGGATGTCCTCAAATCCTTCTCTTCGCCTTGCGGCTCAGCACAGGTTGAAAACCGTCATCTGAGAAGTCCTCACTGCTGAGATAGTAAGCATGAGTATCGTCACTGTCGCTGTCGCTCGCTTGTCCCATCCGCTTCCTGGAGGCGGTCGCCGCTGACGCCGCTGGTGCCGGCAGGCGCCCGGGGTGGTCTACTTCCATCCCCTCTAAGGTAGCAGCGGAAACTCTGCACAACCTCAAGTTCCCAAATTACTCTAGGGCATGAGTTGAAGAATTCTCGCGAAAGAGAACGTTCTGTTGTTCCCAAAGTGGCATTTCTTCCTCTGCGTACGCGCAAACAAGAGGCCTTCCGGAAGGGGCAGTCCTTTCTTTTAACTTATTTTTTATAATTCTGACTTCAATATGACGACATCACGATTTAGAAACATATGTTAACGTGGATGACATCGAATTTTCTGCTGCAGCCGACAATATTCAGTCTCTAACAGTTACCACAGTCATACTTATCCGCTCTTGAATGGTGGCTTCCCGTTTCCATAGGAAGTGTATGTGGCGGGAGCATAGGAGAGAAGAGAGAGAGGAGGGAGGAGGTGCGCTTGCGCAGTGAAGATGTTGACGCCCCACTGCTGATTTAGTGTTTCGTTGCCTTTACTGGCGATATACAAAAAAAAGAAGGGAGACCTGCAGGCGAAGTGAGGGTCGTCACGCCGCACACCGGACTGAACTCCGTCATAAGCTGCTTCACTACTAAAAATAAAATAGCGCAGTTGCTGCCATCTGCAAACAAAAGAGTGTTGCCCTCTTGCCGTTACAGCTGTGAGTGGCAATGGCCAGCATTCGCAGGAATATACAAAATAGTACTAATACCCAATGAAGTAGGTGGTGAAGTGATCACCACCCTAGGTGAATTGATATAACCCCATACGCGTTCTGCGAAGAATGTACTTGTGTTCCTCGCCGTCAAAAATCTGACTTTCTACTTGCTGCATATTAGCACGATAGCGTCAACGAGTTCGTTTCGTAAAAACCCCGGTGGTGGTGATGGATTCAGTGTTGGCGTCGGTGTCTGTATCGTTAGCTACGTGCTAAAAAACAACGTTATCTGTGAGTGACCTAATGAGCAAGATTAAAATAAAAATAAATTGAAAAAACACCGTTTCGAATGAGAATCAAACCTATGCCTTGTGCGTAGCAATAAGCCATTGTTTGAAAACACATAAAAACGTTATAGGAATGTCACGTATATGGGAGGAGTCTCCCTAAAGCATATTACGTGGAAAAGCACGAATTCGCGCCAATAATCGAAGTATGTGATGACACTACGAGCAGGTGTTTTAGAGGCCTCATAAAATGATCAGAACGATTTGGTCATCTTCACCAGCAAACGCGTTAAGCAATCAGCTTCGTAGGTTCTGCCTTACGCTCCTTCGCAAAAGGAAAAATCATGATGAAGTTCGCCACAGCACTTGCAATGGGCAAACCAGTTTGAAACTGTCAATGTTACGCGCACAGCTGTTCGCTTTCTTGTGACATAGTGGAGGCATTCGCGAAGAAGCGAAGCCAGGCTAACAATAACGAAGGCCCAAAAATGGCACAGAGCCCGATGTTATGTCTGGGAGTCCAAACCGGACTTCCTTGCTTATGAAAGTATTCAGGCTGGTATCATCTGTTGCAAATGGCATCGACATCGAGAGTCTTGATGATGCAACCAACGTAAAAACCAGCGAGTGAGTCACGCTGACGCAAACACCGAGCCACGCCACGGTGGTCTAGTGGCTAAGGTACTCGGCTACTGACCCGCAAGTCGCGGGATTGAATCCCGGCTGCGGCGGTGGCATTTCCGATGGAGGCGGAAATGCTGTATGCCCGTCTGCTCAGATTTGGGTGCTTGTTAAAGAACCCCAGACGAACAAAGTTTCCGGAACCCTCCACTACGGCGTCTTTCATATTCACATGGTGGTTTTGGGACATTAAACCACACATGTCAATCAGTAAGCCAACCTCTTGCGGTGCGTCTTACTGAACGCGTGGCAAGCCCCCTTGCCCACGGATTCAATTTGAGCCAAGAACCAGCGGCGGTTCCTGATTGGAGGCTTCGATCTACTGGCTGATTCAAGGGATCCCCAGGGCCTATTAAAAACCAAGTGGTGTGATGAGAGAGACAGAGAGCGTCCGAAGAAATTCCGGCTCATCGTCGCACCTCAGTGCGAGTTCCTTAAGCTGTCACATGCACCGCCTCTGTTTATACTGTACATAAATTTTGCCGTGACTCACTGTCGCCTCGTCCGCTCCGTCTATCAGCTATGGGCAGATGCAGCCCCGAGCTGAGACACGCACAACACCGATTAGGGGAGGCCTAAGAGGGAAGACACAGGGCCAGAATACGCTATCGTGTTCTGTATTCTTGAAGGTGCAGCTCAAATGTTCTCAAAGTTTTCCCATCCCTTTGTGTCATAATTGCTACGCTAGAGATAGAACGTAGAAGTATTCTCTCCTTAACTTTTCTAAGGATGCTTGCCTATTCGTGTGAGTGGCTTGCGTGAAGAAGAATACAATATTGAAAACCGCGCATTGCCGTCCTCGTCTACCATATTTCTGATAACTGTATCCAATGACAACTGTATTGTCGTGTGTTTTTCCGTACCATAGCAGCTGTCATGCATCTATACAAAGGTAATAAGAAACCATGGACCTTGAAGTGTTATTTTCCGTCCTGTAAGAAAGGAGGTTTTCTCAAGATCATAACTATTACGAAGCAGGACTGATTTCTTGAAGCATGCACAATTAATCTACATTATTTAGTGCCGGACCATCATTTTGACTTAGATGCAGTGGCAAAGTTATCCGGATTGTTGAGCGAACTTGGAGCGCGCAAGGAACACACACACGAAGCAAAGAGGAGGCACACAGCGCGAGTGCTATTTTATCAACTGCCTTCTCTTTATATTGTGTGTGTGTGTTCCTACTACGCTCCTAGTTCGCTGATTTCGATGAATTACCAACTAGCCGGCTTTTATATCCTGTTGCATTGCTCTCCTTAGCAGAAAATGGCGATTTCGGGTCTCATTTTATTTGAGCGTAATGCAAGAGAGCTTCGGAAGTCATATTTTTATGCACGTGTTTCAAAGCGAAATGTCAAAGTCACACTTTAGAGGGGTTTAGAAACTACAGAAACAAGCTGAACATTGATGTACGTATACCGAGAACACAGCATTACGAGAAATATTTCGATTCATCATACGAACGACCTCATGGAAAATTACCGAAAATAAGAAAACTTTACTCGTATGAAAGCGAGCAAAAAGGCAGCAGATAGGATCTAGTCATTAGTAAGAGGGTCAGGATTTAACCAATCAATTTAAAAGCTTTTTACTCAACTTCCCAGGAACTACGGCGATGCAGCTAGTATTCACATAAACACCCTTTCACACTGTTTCTAACAACCTGTTACCCCAAACAAAACGATCATCATATCCTCTCTGTTACCTAATCACTGCCCTGTGATGTGAATGACCTGCAGACAAAGCCTGTTTAGTGTGTTGTTATATTTTTGCCTGTCCACTCGAGCATATATACAACCTATGCATACAAACGGCCCCTTTTTCTTCAGACATGCAGATTGGAGAAGTTGCTGTTATCTATGAAAAAAAGCAGCATAAGCGAATTTAGCAACTATAGGCCAACCAACACATTACCAATTTTTTCCAAAGCACTATAAAAGTTACTTCTTAAAGAAATTAAAAAAAATACGGGCAAATAAACTTTTATTGCTGACTTCCTCTATGAATTCATAAATAACCAAACTTCAGAGTTCGCACTTTGTACCAGAAACTTTGAAACGGAAAACTTACAAAACTTTGAAAACAGGATTGTTGTTTTGGAAATATTTCTGGATTTTAGCAAGATTTCTGAGAAAAAATTCGTCATGCTGTTTTATTTTTAAAAAGTAGAGCTTTATAAACTAAGAGGTCTCGCCCTAGTGAAATTTTACTATTCTTCCAGTGAACAATTTGTTTCGATGGACAGATTTAGATCGACCATGCGAGCGGTGAACTGTAGCGGGCCACAAGGCAGCATTCCGGGACTGTTCCTTTTCAACATATATATATATATATATATATATATATATATAACGACCGCGTCAATATGAATAATAATGCTTGTTTTATAGTACACGCGCATAATACCACTGCATTGTTATGGGGATATCTTTAACGATCTGACAACGCAGGAGAATATAACAAAATAGATTAATGGAGTTACAGAATATCTTTTTTCTCAACGTGTACAGTAGCCCTAAGGACCGACGACAGCGCTTCAGGGCCCTTTTAAAGAAGGACGTAAACCTCGCGAGTCCCAACCCCCTGGTTGTGGCAGGTGATTTTAATGCTCTGCGCAATTCTTGGGGCTACACGTACAATGCCAGCAAAAGCGTGGAACTGTGGCAGAACACGAGTGACATGAACCTTACTCTAATCACCGATAAGCCCTTTTCCACTTGGTTGGGCACCTCATCTGGCAGAGACTTAACTCCCGACTTGACCTTGGTCAGGCATCTCCCCGATGTAAAGTGGGCCAACGCGAACATTGACTTCGGTAGCGACCATTACGTCTTGGTGACTCAGTTCACAGTGGTCAGAAAGAGGGCATGGCAGTTTTCGTGGACTAACTGGGACAAGTTTTGCGAAGTCAGCAATGACTGACCCCTCCATGCAACCAGGTCAAGCCTCTTGCAGTGGATTAGCCAGGTCAGAGAGGACGTCATAAGTACCACCAAGAAGATTAGTACTGACCTTCCTGTTGAAAAAATAGACAGCCGCCTTGCCCACCTGCTCGAGGCCAAGCAGTCGCTTCTAGTGCTCTGGAAAGGCCAGTGCCTCAGTCGCAGGTAGCACAAGAAGATCTGTGACCTTAACAAGACCATCGAAGAGCACTTCCGCGTCCTCTCCAAGCAGCAGTGGGACGAGGTGTGCAACTCGGTAGAGATGCGTAATGACAAGACATGCAATCTGCTGAAGCACCTGCTCAACGAGACTAACAACAAAACCAACCAGCGGAACGTACTAGCGTGAGCCTTGCACGAAGCTAAGCAGTCTTCTTCAGAAGATGAGGTGTTGAAGCAACAGGTGCAAAAGTACCTCTCTGTCGACTCGAACCCCGCAGCAACGTACCCCGAATACTCGGGACCAGCCAACACTGAACTGGACGCCGAGATATGCCATGAAGAGGTTCGGCAGGTGATCCACGGGCTCACTGGACAATCTGCCGCGGGCCCCGACGGCATAACTAATAAGACCCTGCACAACCTAGACGACCCGTCGATCGACTACCTCACCAATGTCATCAACGAGGCACGGAACAGCGGCGAAGTCCCCAAACCGTGGGAGGTCGCAGGTACTGTGCTCTTTCCCAAGCCGACGACGCACCCAACTTGCGCAACACGTGCCACATTGCGCTCACGTCCTGCGTGGGCAAGGTAGCCAAGCGTGTGGTACTCAATAGGTTGACTCGGTACTTGGGAGACAATGGGCTCTACCCGCACACCATGATTGGTTTTCGGGCCAAGCTTTCGATGAAAGGCGCTATGAAGCTGCTCAAGCACCAAGTTATCGACTGCAACACTCGAGACATGGGGGCCATTCTCGGCCTGAACTTGGAAAAAGCCTTCGACAATGTTACTCACTCTTTCGTGTGGCGGTCGATTGCAGAGCCCGGCCTCAGAGTCAGATTCTACGAACATTTCCAATCGTTTTTGACCTGTAGGAGAGGCACCTTCAGAGTGGGAGTCCTCGTCTCCAAGCAGATTGAGCCGGGCTCACGCGGCACACCGCAGGGGTCAGTAATATCGCCCACCTTGTTCAAACTTGTCATGGTCGGGTTATCCAAGAGGCTCTCGTGTGTCGAGGGCGTTACCCACACAATTCCCGCGGACGACATTACCATATGGTGCCCAGGTTAGAGCGACGAGCAAGTCCAGCACTCCCTGCAGGAGGCCATAGACACCACGGTAGATTACCTCCGTCCCACAGGCCGGAGGTGTTCCCCAAACAAATCCGAGCTCCTTCTTTACCAACCCACTAGGCGAGAGGCCAAGCCCAAAAACTAGCAGCCGATCTCGAAGAATAATTTCAAGCTCTACACCGGAGACGGTGGCGCAATACCCAGAGTCGACTCCATTCGGGTCCTTGGCATGACCCTGGAGTCCAGTAGTTCCAACGGCAAGACTATACTCAAGCTCGCCGCCAAGATGAATAACGAGATTTGGCTGGTTCGGTGGGTGACCAACCGCCACCAAGGCCTCCAGCAAGACAACCTAATCCTCCTGATCAATGCCTTTGTGCTCTACAAATTTTCATATGTCGCGGCCATGCACAATTGGCAGCGTGCTGAGCGTGAGAAGATCAACGTCTTGCTCAGAAAGATTACCGAGTGGACCCTCGGTATCCCGATCAGTACGCGCACCGAGCGCCTGCTCCAGCTCGGAGTGCACAATACGTTGAAGGAGATTGCCGAAGCGCAGGAGCGGGCCCAGCTCGCGCGCCTTTCGAGCTTCCAGACAGGCAGGCATATACTCCGAGAGCTCGGTCACTTTCCGGCTGAAGTGGAGGAAAAGATCAGACAGGTACCCCGTGAGATTCGCGACCTCATCACCATGGCACCGATACTTGGGAAGGTCCATCCAAAGAACAATCGTGGTAGGTGACGGGCTAGAGCTGCCACTCTTCTCAAGCAGATCCGCAGTGATGGGCATGACGCTACGTTAACGCGGTAGCGTACCGCGCTAGCCGCGCCTTCTCCGCAGTCGTCGTCGACTTCAAACAGCAGATCACCACCTGCGGATCGCTTCTCAATGACTCCGACAATTCCCGAGCTAGTGGCCATCACCCTGGCCATCCCGGACAGTGAAAGGGAGTTCATCTACTGTGACGCTAGGCCAGCTGTTTCCGCTTTCGAGCGCGGTGTCGTCTCCAAGAAACTCCTGCCCGTGCTTTAGAGCAGCGGCCGCGACGGTATCAAGCATCACGTACTGATATGGTTTCCTGCACTTGTTGAACAGGTCCAAGGCGCTCCCCCAATTTCAACGTGTCTGCCCACGAAATCGCGCGTGCGCTAACTGACCGCGCCGGTTCCGGGCAACGACTCGGTGCCAACGGGGTTGTGGAAACCAGGGACGCGCCTGCCACGTAACACAAAATAACAAAACATTTTTACCTCGTGCGAAGACTATATCCACTCCCTCATCCAAAACTTGATAAACCACAGGCCCTTATGCTCAGACTACTGCAGACCAACACGTACCCTAACCTGAGATCTCTTCACGCTATTAATCCTGACGCGTTCCCTAATGACGCTTGACCCACATGTGGGGATATATTCACGCTGGTGCACATGCTCTGGGAGTTCAAGGCAATGTACACTAACCCCGACACTACTTCGGTCAGGTGAGAGGCGGCCCTACGCAGCTCCCTCCTGACCGACCAACTTGGGCCGTCCAGCACGCCCGCGTGGCGGCCGATAGGCTTGGCCTAACGTTCACGACGTGGAAGTCACCCGCTGTGTGCCGACTCGCGCCTTGTACGACCACAATAAAGTTTCGCAATTAACTCTTAGGAAATCTTAGGAAGTCCTCTTAGGAAATCGTGTCATCATATCATGCATCGCAGCTTTGCTGCTCAAGTTGAAAGGCTTTTGAGTGCTGGGTACCCAGCTATCCTACTGGCGTCTATAGCTGAAAAGCTATTAAAACAGATAAAGAAAGGATACAACTCCGAGGCCCAGCCGGAATCTAACGACCGAAAAAGACCCGTTGTTTTACCCTACGTGCATGACATTTCCCACCGGCTAAAAAAGATAGGGGAGAAATGCAGCGTCAAAGTGGTGTTTTCAGCGCCGGATAAGTTACAGCGGCTTTGCAAAGCTGTCAACCCTCTCAAATCACACACCACTGGTTGCGCAACTAAGCACAAAACTCGGTTTGTGCCATGTGTAGTGGGGGTTGTTTACTCGATTCCATTCTCATGTGGTATGTGGTATTTCGGCCAAACGGGGCGATGCCTTAATGAAAGGCTAAAAGAGCACCATTATAATGCTCACAAAGCAATCCAGGGCCACATTGGAATTCACTGTCGCGATTGTGGATGTACCCCCATGTTTGACCAGTGTGAAGTGATAAAAAAGCACCCGTCGCAATTAACTCGGGAAATTATAGAAGTGCATTGTATAGCAAGAGCTGGCAGCACGTGTATTAGCGCCCCTTCTTTGGGTTTATCTGAACATGAAGTGGCCTTCCTTAATCAGAGTAACCGCCTATGAATATGTGATATGTGATGGTGTGATGTTGTGGGTTATCTTGTCGTTGCGTTAGGGTGGTTTTGTATGCTTGCGCCGGTCTACTTATTTGATGCAATTTGACAATAAAACTCAGTTGGAAGTTAGCGCTCTGTCCTCTTGTGTCGGTCTGCTCGGCCGTTTCTTCCTCCCCGTAATGCGCTATACCACTTCAAGTACGAACTGTAAAACTGTCCAATCTTTTAAATCACTTGGAACATATATTTCCGAACATATGCTTTGCGACCAACATATACATCACATCGCCACGAAAGCCTCTAAAGCTCTAGGTTTGGTATACCGACGCAGATACGTACTACCGCAATAAATAAATATGTATGGTATAGCTTCTTATTCTGTTCACATGAGATGAACATCGCCACTGACCAAGTCGGATGATAATCGGACGTTTCGGAACCACCAACTGCCCATTCAATGCCAGCTGTCAATGAATAGAACAACATGTCTTTTATCTACGCACGCTCGTTGCGTCACTTATTGGCTTCGTAACTGACGATGCCTTCTGATCTAGCTCAGTGAACAAGGAACCTATGCGCAGTTCCAAAAAGTCAGGGGCCGTATTCATAAAAATTTTTTCTTGCCTACCCATTTTTTTAGCCTAGAATTCTCTTTTGTCGAGGGATTGCGATAGCAAAGGTACGAACTTAACTTACTCAGCACTTAAAGGGCGAGGAGGACACACGAAAGCCGATGAAGCGCCAAGGAAAGAAAGAAATGTGTGTCGATGATAGCAAGGTAGCACACGAAGCGTCTAGCATCGAGAGTATACGATGATAACCAATTATTTGCTGCATCTCCGCTTCCAGTTCTGCGGGCGTCTGCTGCAGCGCTTACGCATTGCAGCGTTGAAATAGACATCTGGGTGTCCTGCGCAAAACCAAGCGCTCGCGTTTCGTGATTGACCGTAGCTGAAAAAGTATTTGCTCGCTTGCCTTAAGCAATTATCCAAATCGATTTGATTGACTTGTGGGGTTTAACGTCCTAAAACTACCATATTATGAGAGACGTCGTAGTGGAGGGCTTTGGAAATTTTGACCACCTGGGGTTCTTTAACGTGCATCCAAATCTGAGCACATGGGCCAACGACATTTCCGCCTCCATCGGAAATGCAGCCGCCGCAGCCGAGATTCGATCCCGCGATCTGCGTGCGGGTCAGCAGCCGAGTACCTTAGCCACTAGACCACCGCGGCGGGGCACAATTATCCGCTATCTTGCCAAGTACAATCAGCGTCAAATGAAACATGACCAGCGACAAGCCTTCGGAATGGTACACTGCGCGCCGTCCACTTATTACCATGAACAGGTGCACATACATGCGCAGACCTGCCGAACAGGGTGCGCGTGCCTGTCCATGGTGATAAGAAGACAGCCCGAACTGTACCATCGCGAAGGCTTGCCGCTGTTCGGGTTTCGTTTGACGCTGATTGTACAAGTGAACAACACTCCAGGTGCATTGCATCAATAAAACCACGCAAAAATCGATGCATGCAGTGTTTGAAGATGTGCCCCAAATGCCTTGCCCTGTTTAACGCGACCAGTTAACTTACATTTATTGAAGCGCTGATGCTACTCAACCAATCCGGCATAATCAACCATGGTGTAGTGGTGACCGTAAGGTGGTTTTGGAGCTAGACGTAATAGGTGGCCTTTCTAACAATATTCCTATTACAAGACACAGGACCGGCTTTCGTGCCTGCGGAAGAATCCTGCAGAACCATAGAGCAGCAGTAATCAAATGCAGTCGTGAGGTGCAATTCAGCAGGTACTATGCATCGCAGCATTTGGATAAAGCTGGAATGCGAAAACATGCTTATGCTTAGATATGTGTCTATACGTAAAACGAGGGGAGACTCGTCGGGAGGTTTTTCAGTGCTAAGCATTTCACAAAACATGGCGCAGTTATTTTGGTGCTGCGGTGTTTGCGTGAGCCAACCTAAAGCAAGGAATTTGCATTCAAGTCTTACCGCCATATTCTAGAATGTCCCTTCACTCATCGTTTCACCTTGACTTGATGGATGGATGGATGGATGGATGGATGGATGGATGGATGGATGGATGGGATGGATGGATGGATGGATGGATGATGATGGATGGATGGATGGATGGATGGATGGATGGATGGATGGATGGATGGGATGGATGGGATGGATGGATGGATGGAGGATGGATGGATGGATTGGATGGTGATGGATGGATGGATGGATGGATGGATGGATTGGATGGATGGATGGATGGTGGATGGGATGGAGGAGGGAATGGATGGATGGGATGGATGTATGGAGGAGGGAGGATGAGGATGGATGGAGGGATGGATGGAGGAGATGGAGTTGATGGATGGAGGGATAGGATGGATGGAGGATGGATGGAGGAGATGGATGGATGGATGGTGGATGGATGGATGGATGGATGGATATGGATGGTATGGATTGGATGATGGATGGATGGATGGATGGAGGAGGATGGATGGATGGATGGATGGATGGATGGATGGAGGTGGAGGATGGATGGATGGATGGAGGCTGGTGGATGGATGGGAGGGAGGATGGATGGTATGGATGGATGGAGGTGGAGTGATGGATGAGGAGGATGGATGGATGGATGGATGGATGGAGGATGGATGGATGGATGGGTGAGTGGGTGGGTGGGGGGTGGGTCGGGTGGGTGGGGGGGTGGGTGGGTGGTGGTGGATTTAGCCGGATCCATCCGGCATAGCCGGATCGGGCGGTGGTTTTAGATCGGTTTTAGGCGGTGACTTTAGATCAAGCGGTGGCTCACGCCTCCTAGCCATAAAGTTAAGTACTGCCACAATGTGTTTAAGGATTTGAATTCATTCACACCTTGATTGTAGCCACCAATCAGATAGACTCCTCCGGGTTATTTTTACTCGTTTAAAGTCTATTTTGCCTTCACTGTCCCTAAACGCCAATACTTTGGAAAATTCGGCGCCATTATCTTCGACTATAGGGTGGAGCCCTTTACAGAACAATATCAAATGTCAGCCGTTTCCTCCTCCTCTCCACATGCGCTACATTCCATGTCTGTGCCTTCGTATTTTGCTTGGTACGTCTTCGTCCGCAATACTCTCGTTCTAGCCTCGAAGAGCAGAGAAATACCCCGAAAATTATCGAAGATACTTTCCCCTGCAAACTCCTGCTTAAACGTTTAATAGGTCTCCAGTGATGATTTCGTAAGCATTCCCATCTTCCACATGTCCCTCAGTGTTTCCGTCACCTTCTTAATCGATGTTTCCTTTTGGCTTGGTATTCTGTAGTTGTCTAAATGCTTGACAATTTTCGTGTTCATTTCTTCCATTTAGTATCGACATTGTTCATGTAAAGGAAACTGAAAACTCTCCTAGACCAATGCTCCTCTCCCATTTTTCTCGGTCGATTGGACCGCCGTGTCGTGTCAGACCAAGTTACTGCATATCGGCTATATTCTGCAGCGATTCTTGAGAAACGCAGAGTCAATTTAAGTCGAGCCGCGGCGCAGTGCTCATCTTAGTCAAGTGAAGGACGAAATTGGAGTCGAGGAGAGTTTGTGAATATGGGGGTTAGAGTCAAAAGGCATTACCACACGCCATAAAAGGACGAAATAGAGGGAGAGAGAGAGACGCTCAGTTTGTCCCCACGAAAGCCTGAAATAGAAGTGATAGATATAAAGACGTTTTTCTGGCCGAGTAGACGCCATGGAAAGCTTCTGCAAAGAAGGGTCGGATTCTTGAAGATCAATAAAAAGCAGAGTACGCGTCTTATAGAAGTGACAGCCACACAAAAAGCGAAATGAAGTTTGACTGCGTTTAGATGTGAGAAACAATGCTAATTAGGATAGTTGTGACTCGATCATCGAACGTTTGCTTAACAACGCCAATGGAAACAAACTGAGTATTAATTTATTGAAAGTGACACTCGTGAAAGTGAATTCGGGATGGTTGACTAGCGTTGTCATACGCCGACATATATTGCACAGTTATACAGCCCCACTTGATGGTTTTTACCTTCTAGTAGTCTCGGCAAATGCATTCCGATTCTCTTTTGCAATTTTTGACCATATTTCTCTGGACGTTTTGCATTTGGCGTCATTCGAAGGAAGGACAATATATTATAAATAGGTTAAATTCGGCATTGGCAAGCACTAGTTTCAACCACTGCAGCAGTGGACGAATGGGGGCAGCGTTCAACTTCAATCTGGGAGGTACTGCGTTCGATTTACAGTGTCACCGAGTACGTTTTCTTTTAACAGGTTGCTTGGGCTGAGATTTTGCGTTGCGGTGGGCACTCATTTCCCGAGAAGATGGTTTTCGCGCTCTCTTTTTTCACTCCCCTTTTGACCCAAAAGCGCTGTGTCGCGCTCCTTGATAAATTAATGAATACAGGGTACATATTTTCTCCATCCATTCTCTGTTATCGCAAGAGTGCCCAGTGCCGAAATACCAATATCATACCTGGTATATTACTTTTCACGTGTTTGGATATTTGACCAGCGATCAGTCATCACGATGTTTTGAACAAAATTCAGATATGCAGCGAACTTATTGCTTGCTGCCAAGTTCACTGCCTTTGTCGGGACCCATTTTAGTGCCAATTTGGTGAGAGTCATTGCATGTAACAAGGCAAAAGAGCACGGACAGACAGAGAAGACACAAACACAGTGATTTAGTAGTGGTTTTTCCCTCGCTGCCTATTATGTCGCGTACTTAAGTGTAATGCCGCTGCCAATGGTTATAAAAAACTAATGCAGCCAATCGAGTTCCGCTTAGATGGTCCCTATTGTCCCAAGCAAAACACTACCATGGCAAATAATTCGGGTCATAGAGAGATACTCTGCTTTTGGTTACTACAATAAATATTTCGGCAGAAGTACATTTTTATCAACAGTTTTAGTGCAGTTGATAGGTGCATGAAAAATATCCGAGTATTCAGCTTGACTTGGTTGGGGCTCTTAATAGTAATTACCAACAGGTATTACTGTATGCATAAATATCACACATATGTACAGCCACGGGTGAGTGCTTGTTCATTTTGATGGAAATTCATTAGTTGAAACCGACATATTCGACCATCGCAATGCGTACAAGCAATGTAAAGTAGGGGATCTATGCTATGAACTAGTCATGGCTGGTTGGTTCCATTTTACTCAATTTCTTGCTCATGGCTGCACGTTGGCAGACGAAACAACTTCTTTAATGCACATATTTTATGTAAGAGAGAGACAGGGAATTATTTTATTGGGGAGCTGGAGAGGTTTGCCTGGTTTTTCAACTGACAGGCTACTCCAGTTGCCGGGTGATGACTGTAATATATACAATAATAAACACACAACAAATGGAGTTGGTTACATTTATTTTTATGAAGTAGTAAACGAATTATAAAATATAATGACTTAGAAGAAAGAGCTAGAAAGACATTCAATTACCAAAGCTATTGTAAGTGTTAAGCAGTTTTTCATTTAAAAGATAAATACGTGCATACGTACACACACTGAGGTGTAAATATTAAGATGAGCGGCTAGAAAACTACAATTCTAATACATCAATTTTGAATATATCTGCCTTACAGAGAGTAACTTACGAGAGAACTTCCTCGGCGCTGTTGTGTCTGAACTAGGTGTTTCTTTAACCATCTTGGAAGAGCTTGATGCGTAGTTTCTCCCGCTGCCCAGTTACAAGCAGTTTTTATAAGAAACACAAGAGGAAAGCCTCTGAAAATAGCATACCAAATAAAGAGACTGTGCATCACCATTTGGTACATGTCTGCAATATCAGTCTGTGTATTTACATAGCTCGGATCATTCACAACATAGTAACAAGCCATGTTAGGCCACCTTGGCTGAAAAATCGGCACAGTGCAAAGAAATTCTAGAGAATACCTATAAAATACAATTCTAAACTACAAAGCTCCTCAGAGTAAACAATGTTTCTATTAACATTGTATTGTAAACCCCTTTCCATTTCCCGAAAACGCTCTTCCAAGAGGCTTCAAAGTTTGCAGATCACCAGAGGTGTCATAGAGTTGTCTGTTATTCTTCTGCTTGAAAAATATCCAATTCACTGCTGGGCAAAGATTGTACACTAAGTATGTGAGGTGATCCTAAATTGTCCTGCATGTACATCTTGCCGCTGGCCTCAACTGCAATGTTGCTCAGCACATAAGTGTAAAATTACAACTTCTACTATGCCACTAAAAAGTAATCATGCTTTATTTGCATGGAACAGGGACCCCAATAAAAGAACATAGGAACATTTACCTTCGCACGGTTAAAAAACTGTAAATACATTTCCATGAAATTTTCACAGCTTATTTGAGTATAGTAATAGTGGTAATAAGCACAATGATACTTCCACTAACAAAAAAAAAAAGTTTCAAGTCGCCAACTTCAATATTCGAGCATATCAGTACCCTTGTATGGCTTAACAATGGTACAGAGAGCTAGAAAAAGATAAGTAAATGTATGCTCTAGCTACATATAAATCAAAATAAATACTTTCAGTTTTAAAATGAGGAAAGATGCATAGTTGATAAGTCGTTTGTATATTACACAATTACATTACGAAGAAACCTTTCCGAGCAAAGACCACATTTAAATGTTACACTTACGCAGTAGAAACAGAGAAGTAAACTGTTGAAGGACGGACAAGCAGTGCGATAACATTACACAGGTACTAAAACGTAGTGTTAGATATACTAGGAGTAGTGATGATCCTCTTTCATCCAAATAAATAAATCACACGGAAGCACTCCACAGAGCTTATGCACACAAGAAATCATGGGAGCTTTACAAATGAGTGTATGCTGAAGGATTATATTGACTAAGTACAAGATTACCGCATCCAAGGCTTCACTTCCTGTACTACAAACACAGTTACTATTGCTGACTATGCTGCGTTCTAGGAAATGAAATGCAGAGACACTCAGGCACTTTAATTAACATGCGCGGTAAATACTTCAGCTCAAATTGAATTGCCCACTACCACAACAGCGTGCTTTATATTAGTGCCATAGTCTGGTATATTGCATAGAAAAAAATAAATTTCATGGAAAACTTACTTCATTTGAAACGCTCAAGTGCAAATACCCGCTAAATAATGCACTACTAAGAAAAGAAACTACAGCTGCACAGAATTTCACTGCGTATACAATTCAAACTGCTCCAGCCATAACAGTGTGCTATTTCTGCTGTCGTGAACTATGAGCAGTAGTGAGTGACAACTTTTATTTATCGAAAGGGTGAGGGAGGACGCAGTCAGTAGCAGTCACTTTTTACTGTTGGTCTTCTGTGCTCTATTCGTGATACACTGTACATGACCGTGGAGCACCTGATTCATTGTTACTGCTGGAACTTAGGAAAATACAGATCTTCGTTACAGCCATGCTACATGCAGAAGTGTGCAGTTAATTAATGTGTGCTCATATTTACAGATGTCGTATTTTCAATGGCCGGTACGAAGAAATAATAAAAAAGGAAGTCTCAACAGAAACACAAACAATGAGGACTGAAAATATATTTTATGATACAAGTACATACCAACAATGGTAATTATAAAGGCATGAAACTTCTGCCAGGCATAATAAGCCAATAAAGTATCTTCTCTTTTGACTGTACATTAGGTGCGAGAAGGCGACCCCAAAAGAGTTCACTAGGCCACCCAAGTTAAACTGTTACAAGACAACAGCTGTATAGAGTGTTCATAACTTTAAAGTTATCTAACATATATCTAACATTAAAGCTATCAAGCAATTGCGGATTAGGAGTGTGCTTGTTGCTTACATTTATTATACTAAACGAAGAGAACCTTCGAAAAATACACTTATATAGGGAAAATGATTGTGCGCAACAAACACACTTACAATATGCCAATTAATTTTAACGGGCTCCTGCAGCTGCCACCAACATTTATATTATTATTATTGTCGATGTCAAGCGAGACGGACATGCTGTGTTCTGCACAGAACACCAAAGGAGCGCTCGATGACTTGGCTTGCGTGGGTGCTAGTGCATCGCACTGCTGCTCAAGTAGGCTAGCCACGGACTAGGGAATGAGGAGCTATGGCTTTGAAACACACCGTGAGTCATCTTTAGAAATCAATCTTGCATATTAGGTCAGGTACAGTTTGTCACAAAAAACATTATCACTATGCAATTGCAGCGAACATGTTGGGCTGAATTACAACATGCCATAGCACTGAGAGAGGGAAAAGCTACGAGTAGAAGGTGCATTTACAGGCCATATATAGTCTGAGGCTTGTACGAGAGGTCTTTCTCTGTGCATGTGCAAGTTGTGAGCTGCCGGGCAATATTCACCCACTTGCTACTTTCTTCCAGAGCACTTGACCCACAGAGCGAGTCACAGGCTTTTGAACTCAATAACGAATGAATGTATTTGTTGTCGTTCAAAAACATGAGATCTCCAGCCTCATATGAATGCAGTTTAACTCATAAACTGCAGGCTTTACACTTTCAGTACTTTGAAATATCTTGTAGTTGAATTATAGTTCAAATAGCACTGTATGTGAAAATAATACAAGAATTCACTGTTAGCAGCGATGCTTGCGTTTTCATTGTGTGCACATTAGGAGTTGTTTACCTAATCGTATGGTTTTAAAAAACTAACCTATCAAGCAGTAATTAGACAGTTTTCTGCCCTCGAAGCTCCTAGGCAGACCACAGTCATCTAGATGATGCTGCCATGCATGCTTCCAGGCCACTTCCAGATCTGCTCGACGATAACAGTCCTACCAGTGACAGAGACTAGCAGATTTAGGGAGCACGAGTCATTCCTGTTTCTGTACAGGGGCTCCAACTCATGGGGAGGCTGTATTTGCCAGTGCGTGCAACCGATGCATCCCAGCTCCTTAACATGCTCTGAGATCTGTGAAGAGGCCTAAAATGATGCCTGTAAAAAAACTACCGTTAAAATCACTGACTTCAGTTACTTTTTTTTACTATAACGCAGAGCTGTCACTCCATCAAAAAGATCAGGTCTGATATTTTCACTTTGAAACAAATGGAAGCCTCATGTAGGCTTTACATACCGCAGTATAAATGTCCTCCTAAAGTATAGTGCTGCTACAGCAGCAATCTTCTATAGAAGTTATTTGTCGAAATAATTTGAATTCCTCAAGTGCAACCTGGCTCCTTGAAAATAAATTCACATTAACATTTCCAACTATCAAACGTGGTAAATAGACAGGTTCGTCTTAATAATCAAAAAAGAGCTCGCTTATATCTATCTAATCACGAAGAAGTGCTGATGTATTTGTCCTTCTCTCTATAACATAAGTCTCTATGTAACGGTAGTAGTAAATTTTTTATACTTGAACCTAACATAGCGAAATATTACATCTGCTGGGCTGAAAAACTTGCCCACGTTGTAGTACTACGCGTGCAGCAATTTCAGTTCCGTGGGGTCAGCTCACCCATGGAAGCTGCAGTAGCCGTCAGTGTCATCAGGAATGAAGTGTCGCACGAGAATGAATTTTTTGTCGCACAAGCACAGGCTCTTCGCAATTCTCGTAAGCGTCAACGCAGCCCTACTGTTCCCAACGAGCATCATTTCACTCACGAGCACTGAACTGCTCACAGTAGAAGCGCATGGGCTAACCAGTGGTGAAGCAGGAACCCCAAACAAGAACCGAAAAGTGACACAGCAATCGAGAGACTGGAAAGCGAAGCGAACAAGCTGTTACCGGCCCACAAACACACATGGCAAGCTTCTCAAGTGCTAGTTGCTGTCGATACACCAGTGCCGATCCTTGCTTGATAAACATACCGACGCACAGGCTTCGCTACGCATCACCGTACACCATGGCCCTCCCACAGGTTTCCACACTGCTTACACGCACCGAAAGAGCAGCCGTAATCCCCATGCCTCCAGTCGAACACTGAAGCAACTGGAGCGAGAAGCGTTTGTTAAAATGGGCACCAACGCACCTACACTGCATACGAAGCCATGTTGTTTTCGAATACCGCGCAGCACGTAAGTGAGCTCTTAAAAAAAAACACTTGCGCGTTTTTTACGGCAAGAGGAAATTTGCCCTTATATGCGAGGGGAAGATACGACGAATGCGACAGTGGTTTTTGATGAAAGAATTGTTTTGGCAACGTCATAAAATGACCTGATTTATAGAGTACTGCTTCCCAACCTATCACAAGCAGCGCTTGTCTGCCAAGCCGTCGTCTGCTCACGTGTGTCGTCTGCTTTTATGAAAGCATGCGGCGGGGGTTCCGCCTTTACGACGCAATTATTCCCATTTCAAGTGGTTGCTGCCTCGCGCAGACTACGTCTCAGTGGCTACCTTAACCTTTAAAAGACAATTTTGCGCCAACCTAAACGGCTCCTAATTGTCAAAAGGACAGATTCGGCCAAGGTTTGCTCGAGAACTGTGAGGGATTGCACATTTCCGGTGTCATTTATAATGACTGGAGCCATTTCATCCTAACTGCTTGCCATATTACCATGTCCCACATCGGTTTTCGTACATTGAAGGCGGAAAAGATTGATTTGTTTGTTGTTACATGCATAATCATGCACACCCTTAATAAGCTTCGGTTCGCTAAGTACGCGTCCATTTCAAATCGTCCCAAAGTGCATTGGTAGCTGTATTTAATAAATTGTGCCCTTTAGAGTTACAGTTAACGGCCGTATACGAGAGTACAACCACAGATAAGGGTTTACAAATGGTTAACTGAAAAGTTCCGTTCTTCTTGTTTCCAATCGCGTGCAGGTATCTTATACGTATTAACCTCATTGGTAGTAATTTGCACCAATGTAACAAGCATCACTAGTTGTAATTTTAATTGGAGTATGTGGGATGCAACACAACAACATGACAAATAAGATTGACAGTATATCGTGCCGTGTTCAAATTCGCCGACCAATAACGTAGCGCATTGGTTTTCATCCAACCACAAGTCCTTGCATACATAGTTTTACGCTGTTTACCCTTTATAGGATTCTTTACTATTGTGACTCCAAGCTTCTGGCGTGACTGTGGCTGGGAATATTGTCTATTTAGCACAAGGAAAACGGCACCACAAGTTTCAAAGCACCAAAATGAATAAAAACGCACCAGCAGACATCATGCAGTCCTACATGAATGTGTAATAACTCAAAATCAGGTAAAGCACCCAGGTATCACACCGCACCTGCCTGTTCTAATTAGTCACAAGGTTCGTAAAAGTGATCTTGACCACTCTTAGGATTTCTTCGTACCCACGCTGTTTTTACGCAAAGTTTTGCTTCGTGAATCTACTTAGGAACCTTTTTCGTTGACGTATGCAAATATAGCAACTGCATCACCATTGCTGACATGTTCCTGGGCAGTAGCAGCACGCTTTATCGCAGCGGCCGATGTCACAACGATAGCCTCTTTACGACTTCTTTTATCGCTTCATGAGTCGACTTACGCGACCAAAGTTTTCTTGCACGAAAATTTGCTCGTACGTGAGTTTTGTGAGTATACGTTCCTCAGATTATCATGAGGCTTGGTCAGTGACCGTGTTTGATCTAATTCAATGCCTGACCAGACAAACTTTCGGCCAACTGTTCACTATATTTTGTTCATATCTAAATTTCTGCCCGTTGGTATGAGCTACCACCACGACCACAAACTCCGTCCTACAAATAAGAAATTCTTCGTTGAGTTGTGGTAATATTGAATAGACGCCGCTATTTTGTTCTTCTCTTTGCAAACCTTACTTACGTGTGGTTGATTCTTTGCAACAGAATTCTCACTGCAATTAGGCCGGCCGCGTTTTCAATGAAGGCAAAAATGATAGAAGCCCGTGTGCTTGGATTTACGGGTAAGCTAAAGAACATTAGGTGGTAAAGATATACAGTACCCTCCACTACGACGTCCGTCATAATGATATGGCAGTTTTGGGAAATGACGCCTCTACAATTACTCGTTGATTCAATCACTCACTCAATAGTTCCATTTGTGATTGTAAGTTATAATGTCAATAAACATTATGATTCTGGCGTGAAGCAAGAACAAGCGCTTACTTAGTTTCCGGCGCATGTTATTGAACCCTAAGGGGAGGCCAAGCACGCCTCGAAGGACCTGGACCAACGACAACATCTCGTCGCGAGTAGTCAGCGAAGGTTTTCTGGAAAGAGGACATCTGCCACTTGAGGTAGATGCAAACTGCTGTACCATTTCGAACAATAAACGGTCATTCCTCCTCCTTCTCGTATTACAATCAATACTACAAACGCCTGTTTAACGGACATAAAATCATGAACATATCTCATTTATTGCTGTAATGATGACAAAAACGGATGCTAGGTAAGCGAAGTGAAGAAAGACGGAGGGGAAAATAAGAATAGCCAGCCTAGCTATCTAAGTCAAACAATGAACGCGCACTCTAAGCATTTCTTCGTAAAAAGAAAATAATACCATCAGTTATGAGCTTATAATCTATTCATTTGTCTCTGAAGGAAAGAAAATATTGGTTTTATACCATTGTTGCTGGGTTATAGCAGGGATTTTTGTCCCAGTTATCTTCAGCACCAAAGAACGCCCTAATTAAGTAACAACGATTTCATAGAAATTTTAAGGTCTGACTTAACAGAGACACTTCATGGTAGTTTTGGGACGTTAAACCTCATATATCAATAAAATCAACAGGGATAGTACACTGCATACCTTCAGCGGCTTCGAGCCCTGAGAGGCCACGTTGAAAATGTTGAAAGTGTTAAATAGGAATATCAAGAGTTCTTCTTGTATCTTATCAACTACTCAATAGGAATGACATGGCTTCTTCCAGCTTGGAAAATAGCGGGGGGGATACCACATGCTCAAAAATCAAGATAAACTGCCTAAAGTGGACAACATTAAGCCCATCATGCTAACCTCAAGTTTTGTGAAACATATTGAAAACCTTTTGAACACTTATATCATGAATTTGAATTAGCGAGAAACATCCTCTAAATTCGTCCCAGATTGGCTTCAAATCGGGGTGCTCTGCATGGCCCATCTGAACCTTCAGAGTCACACCGAATTTTCTAGGCCTTAAAGCATCCCGCATACGTCACCCTGTATATGGCAGAGTTCGCCCTAGTCACCCTATTGCACATATTTTTAGTTATTTGGCTTCCAGACGTGAACTTTCCAAAGTTAATTCAGGCATAGATTGTGAAATTCTTGCAAAATAAAATGTTCTATTGTTCCCAAAGTGACACTTCGTCGACGTACGCACAAGTATGAGGCGTTCCGCAAGGGGCAGTCCTTTCTACAGTTTTACTTATAGTAATAATTAGTTCTATATTAGGACGCCATGTTGCACACACAATTGTTTATGTGGATTACAACGCAATTTTTCGTGCAGCTGACAATATTTGCTGTCTATACGAAGTACTACCGTCATACTTAACAAGGGTAGCTTTATGATATTTACGTGCATACGAATGTCAAGAAATGCTGCGTACTTTTATTTCCGTTGAAAGACCCCATTTATATTTTGCTTTGTTATCATTTGGACATTATCCCGCAAGTAGAGAAGATAAAATGCCCTCGCGTGTTATACGACCGCTCTATTTCGTGGAAGGCACAAACTGAATACATATCATCAAAGGGTGTTCGGGTGGTTGGCTTGTTGCGCAAAATTAGTCATAATCGATTTCGTATGCTAAGACAATTCCTTTTGTCAATGTATGGTGTTCGGCCGGTCCTTCGATTTGGATGCATTTTATACACTGGCGCTCCTTCTGATAAGTTTCGCCCTCTTGCCTTGCGTCTGTGTGTATGTCTTCCTAAATTTGTGGCAATTAAAATCTTCTATCTGGAAGATAGACTCCCAACACTTGATTGGTGTTTCAAATTGTTGATGGTGCGATCATTCCTAAATCTTTGTGAAGCCCCAGTAAGGCGTTTTGAAACAAACACTTATCTACTAGCTGGAGTTGTTCTTTGGAGCATACTGGCTGAGATTTCATGCCCCTCAAGTCCTACGTATACAGTTTTCTTGTTTTCATGACAAATGAGGTGTTCACATTAGTGACGTATCTTGAATCGGTGATAGCGACAAATCTATCAAAGTACAGTTTGACCGAATTATTACAAAACAAGCAAAACTGATGTCGCACTGCCTTGACTGCCTTTTGAAATATATTTCGAGTGATTATCTGGTTCACTTACCAATAAAGACGGTCACTGCGACAGATGCTTCACAAGTGAAGAAAAATGTGGAATCAGGATCTTCGCTCCTTCTCCAGATTGGTCATTTTCTCTACACCTTCCCATTTTTATAGCAGAATATTTTGCGATAATTTTAGCTCTCCGCAAATCGTCAGTATCACGTTCAGCCGTAATTTTAATTCATTTGTTGTCGGTGTGCTTCTCTCACTGCAAATTAGAACTCGCAAGTACTGAGAGCTTTCAAATAAGTAGTTTCACAGCATACACATTTGGTTTACTTAATATGGGTTCCTGGACATCAGGGACTTTCCCTCAAAGAAATCGCCGATGTGTTACCTAGGTCATGGTTGAATGGCCCGGTCTTTCACTTATTACCGGCATCGAAATTCACTATAGGGTCTGGATTTAGGAAAAAAATAATGTTAGAAAAAAATTCTTTCCCGTTCATAATGAACACAGCGGAATTTTAATACCTAAATTATCGTTAGAATAGTAAAATATGTCGCACACGCGCAGTTAACAATCCTATAACTAGACTAGGGTGTCACACTCCTTACCTCAATTTTTATTTCCACAGAGCTGGTCTGGCTGCTTCCCCTAATTGTTAGATTTGTGTAGTCCCTGAGAGACCATTATCTAATATCTTTTAAAAGATGTGCCACTTTAAGCAAAATTAAATTAAGGGCTGACGCGTCTCTTAACATTGGAGTTGAACACTTCAAACGGACTTTCTAATGGGTCTTTGTCCTCAAGATTCAGTGATGGGAAAGAAGTTGCCAATGCAGTGCAGGAGTTTATTAAAGGTTAAAAAATATTCAGGATGTAGAACGAAATATTAGTTCTAAATCTCTTGTTTCCTAATTGCTTTACTCCTTTATTTATTGTTGCTGAAATTATCTGTTTTATTTTGTTGCCTCCTTATATTATTTTGTCAATTTGTAATATATTATTGTGTTCTCACCAATTAAAAGACGTATAAAAGACGTAAGCTAACAAAATAAAAGTATGTTGCTCGAACTACCCTGTTCTTCGCCCAGTCCTCGGCTCGGGTGTGTTTCACAGATTTCAGGCTCTTTTTCTTCTTCTACAGAAGAGGCGTTGTCTAATACTTCTCATGATTGAAATGGCTCAATGCTTGGCGTGGCTTGGCAACCCGAAGCTACTATGTTGAAGTAACGCGCTTTCCTGAAGAACGCTGCCAAGCTTCCTTGTTGAGGGAACCCGCCATTGGACCACCTACGCAAGTATTCATCCTACCAAGGCGTCCAGGCTTCCACGATGGTTCCAGGAAACTACTTGGCGTGCTTCGCGCCATTGATGCACACGTGATTCTTCTTCCCGGGAACGCGGTTCACACTTTTCAAGGGGTGGATCGCGGAACGAGAGTTCAGCCACCAAGGACCGCCGTCCACGCTTCCTTTGCCGCGTGACTTTCCTCTCTGAGTGCTACGAGCATCTCATACTGCGCGGACATGATTTCATACAATCAGGTGCCTCACGAGACACCGGCACAGAGCTCTCATGCAACTGTCACACTAGCTGGACCACTTGGCGTCGTATAATTTCGAGGTCTTGCCGGCCGCGTCACTATACACCGCTCTTTCGGTAGTACCTGAGTTCCGTGTATTTCAAGATGACGCTGATATATAAGTGGCGACTATCAACACCTGCAGCTCTCGGCATGCCTGGCCCGAAAATGGCAGGCGGCCGTGAAAAAAAAGCAGGCGGCCATCGCCCACCTTCGCGGTGGTACCGAGGGGTGGCACAAATACCAAGGCATAAACAACCTACTTTTCTCAATGAATCTATTGTTTCCATGGCACATTTATAAACGATATGCCTGTTTTATCGGGATTTGCCCTACCACGCCTTGAGCGAAGATGGCGATGCGCCGCAAGCAGATGAAGTCAGTGGCAGCCCTTTCGGCTTCTGAAGGTGCGCCTCTACTGGATATGACGGGCAGTTTAATGTGGCTTCCAGACCAGCTGAATGCCTTGCGCATCACCCAGAGGCAGTCTCCGTCCATGAGGAGTCCTGCTTGGATCGGCCAGAAAGCGACCAGTTCGCACGGAGCTGCCAGGTGACGTGATGTGCAGCCATGGTGGCGACAACCCGTGTAGTCGTTGTGCTACAGAACCATCGAAGAGAATCTTGCTTCCTCGCGGCCGCAAAACAGCAAGATGTGGTGAAGGCAGCGCAGAGGTTCTTGCGCCAAAGCATTTAGGCCGACAATCGCAGCCTGACCGAACTCACAGGCGTACTTCAATAGAAAAGAATTCGCTTCTTTCCAGATAGGCATGCGGCGACAGCACAACCTAGTCAATGACGTCTGCCAGAGCTATTGTCGCAACACAACAAGGAAACGACGCACTGTGATCATGACCGAGCTCTGTGAGGCAGCCAATGCCGTCCTCCAGAGGCATAAGTCATACCTGTGGTTGTTCTTGGGCAGGTCCTCTGAGTGCTTTGGCTTTTCAAGGCACGACTGCCTCCATAGGAGAGCCAACTTTGGCATGACTGTATGCCCGCAGTGCGGCCGAGTGCAATGATGACAAAAACGGTGCTCAGGCGCAGGTTGTAGGCAACCGAATTGAAGAAAGACGGAGGGCAGAATAAGAAACGTCAGCATGCTGAACAAGCGTTGTCTCTTCATTCTCCCTATCAAAATTCTTACAAACTCTTCAGCATTTATAGAAAAGAACAAACAAAATCATTAAATTTTCCACCAAGCTCAACGTCCTTGTGCTCATTTGAGTGTTCGTATTTTACTCCATTAGATGACAGCTTGTATGTTGCCTACTGGCCGAACAAACTACGGTGACGAGATGACTGGTTACAAGCCACCGATTCTTCTAAATGAACATCACGACGAGAAGATTTCTCTAAAGAAGACCTCCAACACAAATCTCCGCGTTATTGTAATTGCCCTAACTGTCACGTAAACTGTCTACGAACATTGCACATTATTTATTCAACTCAATCCAGTTTATTCAACATCTGATAGGTCTTTGGCGCACGAACAAAAAGCCTGCGAAGCCTTCACTTGATTCGTGCACCAGACTATGGCATAGAGTGGTGTGGATTACAGCAACAATAAAGGTAGAACGCAACGCATGAAGGCAAAAAAAAGCGAAGTAAGACGCACAAAAGAAGTACGTATATATATCAATAAAGGAAAAACCATACATAAACGTAACTATAAGAACTTTTCTAGATACAATTCTCAGTATTTGACATATACACATCAGAACCACAAAAACTTTTCTAGATTGTTATTTTTAGTATTTGACATATTTATTCTGTACATATCGAAACTATTGAAAATTATTTAAATTACAATAAAAGTAACATGCATATGTAGCCCCTTGAACTGGAAAACATTCAAACTTGCACAGATATATTTCGTAACTCATCCAGAGTCATTGAAGCTAGGTCATTACCATTTCTGACAAGTTTTTTGAGTAGTGTAGGCAATGTTTACCTGAGCATTGGCCTTGCATAAGTCGTGCGGCATTTTCGAACTTTCTATATCTCAGTTTGGCATCTTTGATATGCAGCGTCACTTTTTGTCAATTTCACCAATGTCTTTAGAAGTAACATTTTCTTTTTTGTTTCCAACTTGTGTTGCCGAAGTAATCAGAAATTGTAAAGGTTTTCTGTGCATACATTTTTAAGCTTTTCGAACATTTTTTGTGTGTGACTTAGGTAAGGAGCGTTAAAAAAAATATGCGTATTACACGCTTTTGAAGTAAGAGCATTTTTCTATATTTTCTAGTGTTGTCGTCTCCCAGACCAGTGCACCATAGGTCAAAGCAGAAGAAAATAGAGCAATGTATAAAATATTCCTAATTGAAAGAGGGAGGGTAAACAATGTCGACACATGAGGTCAATCACCTTTGACAGCTTTTTCAGGAAATAATTGATGTTATCATCCCAGGACAAGTTACTCGAGAAAAATGTGCCTTGTATTCCGAAACTATTCACAACTTCTATTTCAGAGTAGGAGCACTAGTCGGGGGCTGCACAGGATTTGTTTCGCGAGAGAAATAAAACAACCTTAGTTTTTTTATGTTTAGCTTCAGATCATTTTTACTAGCCCACAAGTGAATGAAAGGAAGTGCTTCACAAGCCCGATCCGGAAGACATGATACATCCGATCCAGCGAAAAAGAAGCTAGTATTATCAGCGTATAGCATTTTTTTGCCGTACGACGGATGTTAACAATGTCGCTAATATTTAAAAAAACAAAGAGAAAAAGACCGAAAATGCTCCCCTGTGGTACACCTAAATTAACTGGTTTGATTGAAGATGAGTGACCATTAACCATGACAAATTGTGAACGATGTTGCAGATAGGATGAAACAGGGAACAAACATTTTCCTCGAATGCCATAGTGATCCAACTTTTAATTAGTATGTTGCAGTTAATGAGGTGAAATGTTTTTTTTTTCAAATCCAAAAGAGATACCAAGGACGAAGTTTTGACTTTCGAACATTTCAAGAATTATTTCTTTTTGCGTGAGCGACGCGAGCTCAGTGGACTTATCTATTCGGAAACCGAACGGTATGTCGAATTAAGTGTAAACACATCTGAATAAATGATGTCCACTAACAGTATTACATACTTCATGTTTATATATCGTCATCAATTATTATTCTATTTATTCTGTTGTACTAAGCCCTTGCCAATGACATCTGTACATTCGAAACTGTAGTCTTGCATCTCTCATACGTTTGTATAACGTATGTGCAGCAAAATGAAACGCACAGAAATGCGCTTCACTCATTGTTTACATTCTGCATTGGTATGCCTTCTTTACCTTTTTTTTCTTTCTCTCTTTTTCTTTGCTCTCTTTCGAACACAGAGGCAAAAATTTAAATTTACTGCTTCTGCTGCTGCCGCCAACTGCAAAAGGGGTGAGACCTTTCTCAAGCATTTCTTGCTTTTAGTGTCAGACATTCCATGATAGATAATTGTATAGATGTGATATAAATTATTACAGTACACACTTGTTAACTCGAACCCGAGGGAGAGTATATAAATGATCGCGTTAAGCGGAGTTCAGAGTAGTGGGAGGACGCCGCACTGTAACAGCATAGTGCCACAATACGTGGGAAGAGTTCAAGAAAGCCACCTCTGACTTGTTATTGCGAACTAGGCGCTACTACACGCTTGTGGCAGGTCATTTCATTTATGATGTTCATAGCACCTCGAACACCGAACAGAATTAATTCGTCTGTCAGCGTGGCGCTAGACACAAACATCGGCATGTGTTTATGTGAGCAGTGAGCTGTAAAGCCGAAATATCTGACGCTAATTGTGCTCCAAGGCACGTTTACTTACACGGTAGAGTTGGCGCAATCTAAATCAAATGTAATCAGGGCCTGCCTTGTGTGTTTTCTGGATCATAACAAGGTTAATCCAACGACAATCAGTAGCTTTTATTTTTCTTTCATTTTTTTCTTTGCGACTCAAGGAGCATGGTTTCTAACTTTCTCTAGAACTCCAGCGCAGCATCGGATATCTCTGCTGAGAGATTCTGCTTTTTCAGCGTATGCTGAAGCTCAGTCCAGTGTGCGTAATCTGCGCACGCGACACAGCTGGTCCAACCACTGGCAGATCGCGCTCACGCGCAAGCGCGTTCCTGCCATTGTAAAGAGCTGGATAGCACGCTCTAGCTTCTCCCCTTTACACTCTCTCAGCAACCACTTCACCGCGTCAGGGAACGAGATATCGCGATGGAGGCACGTGCTTCCGCGGCGGGTGGCAATAAAACCGCTTGGCGGGCTTCAACAAGAGTTCGAAACGAGTAATAGCAAAACAAAGCACAACGAAGTCATGGTGTGCTGCATTTGCAAGAATGCGTTAACATCGGGCAAGGCGCCTATAATGGACAGAACTTTAAGGCCACCAATGTGCGGCTTCGCATGCTTACTTAGGGTTTTATTTAGTGGGACATCGTGTAATTTTTGTTCCTTTGCACATCTAATAAACTTAGTTTAGTTTAGTTTTGCAAAATGTTGTCTTCACTCAGGCCCTACTTGTGCGTGGAGTGACGAAAACTGGGGGTTCCCAGTTCGGATTAACCATCACGAATACCGACCTATTCGAATCATCGTGTGTTTTCCCCCATAGGAATACATTGATTTGATTGATTTGTGGGGTTTAACGTCCCAAAATCACCATATGATTATGAAAGACGCCGTAGTGGAGGGCTCCGGAATTTTCGACCACCTGGGGTTTTTTGACGTGCACGCAAATCTGAGCACACGGGCCTGCAACACTTCCGCCTCCATCGGAAATGCAGCCGCCGCAGCCGGGATTCAATCCCGCGACCTGCGGGTCAGCAGCCGAGTACCTTAGCCACTAGACCACCGCGGCGGGGCCCATAGGAATACATAGGGTGGTGCTGGGACCAGGGCGTCACTTCAAATTAACTGTAAGCTGTGAATATTGAGTTCGAACCAGCGAGCTTCAACTGAAATATTATTACTAATACTATTACTTTTAATAAGGCGCCTCAAACCTCATATAAATCCCAAACCCTGGATTGTGGCACCCTTCTTTCATTGTTTGTTCTTTGTATAAGGATGTGGACACCACGCGGGATGGTTGCACCACATGCTGTGCTACCCTTTACACTAAAACACGCCTTTTTTCATTTGCAGGCCATGGGCCTAGTGCAATAGACGGGATCAAGCCAGGGTACCGGTGGCGCGAGAACAGACGAAAGCCCCACAGATAGCGCGACAGTCCGGATACCCTTGGAGGCCCTGCTGCTCCTTCTAGACGTTTCGTGAAATTCGCCCTGATATCGAAACGACGCTGCTGCAGACGGCAGTGCCAATATCACCTCATCCTTGACTCACTTGCTGCAAAAGAAAACTGCACAACATGGATTGCCGTGGAGGGATGCCTTCCCCAAAAAACACCCAAGGAAGCTCCAAGCGGAAGGTGAGTGCGTGGTTTTCGTAATGTCTGCTCTGACGTAGTCACTGTAGAGAGCCTGTTAACCACCCACGTATCCACGACCATTCATAAGCATGAAAATCAACTGAAGATGGATCGAATCCCTTCTAAAGCAGTTGCATTTCTTCTCTCATCTTTCCGGATACACTTTTCTTCAGCACAAAGTACAACAATAGTATACTAGAATGGGAGAGTGTGTCCGCTGTAGCGGCAGGCAAGCGACACAAGTAAAGCAAAAAGTGCTGAAAACTTGCGGTAGCACTATAGTCATTTTTACCTGAGGGTCTAGGTCATCTACGCTGTTGGGCCCATGGTCGGGCTGATGGAGCGGCGGCCGGCATCATGAAGGAAAAAAATGGCCGGCAGTGCCCCTGGTGACTCCAAGAGCACCGAGCTGTCACCTGCTCAGTGCGGCATCGTCTTCTTGATCCATCAGCACTCGCACGTTGTTTAAATGCGAAGCATTTCTTTGCGTACTATAGGCACTTTCGGAATCTATTGATCGAATCTATTTATCTACCTGTCTATCTATCTATCTATTGATCTATCTATCTATCTATCTATCCAACGTTACGGTACCTTCACGGTCACCTCCATATTTTGGTATGGGCCTCGACAGCTGGTATGGAGACGCTGCAGCGCTTGTATGATGTCGCGACGGATTCACCCGCCCGGCCACTACACTGGCGACACTGATCGAGCAAGAATGTGCAGTAATAGTAAGCGCTAACAAGATAAAGATTCGGACGCCCTCGCTGGATTTCGTGCCGAACGGTTGTGCCCCCTCGATCTCCGACAACAGCACCGCTCTGGCCGACCGGCTCGCCCTCCGCCATCTCCTGACGCCGTGAAGCTCTCGCTGAGTGGCGCCCCATCCTCGGACTTCTGCGACTGTGTTCATCTTTCTTATCTTCTCCTTACTTCCATATGTGGGCCTCTCTGTCCCTGCCCCTTTCTCTATCTCTATACCTTTTAATCCTCCCTATCCTTTTAATCAATCCTTACTCCCTTCCCTCGGGAGTCACTGTTGAGGTGTCGCACTACGATGCAGACAGGTACGGGCCTTAGTTATTCTTCTTTTCTCTCTTCTAAGAATAACTCACAAGATCGTCTGCTTATTTCGCTTACTACGCCACCCTTTCCCAATGCTCACATTGCTCGTACTCGTGAGACTTCTGCGAAAGGCCCCACAGTTTTATTTTTTGGTAGCTTATCGGCAGCGTTACTGCAGGTTTCATCAAAGTCATACACGCAACACCCCTGTTTTACCGCGAATTAGCTTTGTCGCTTTAAGTTCCCGTTTTCCTACCAAAAGCAGGCGTTGGCAGTTGCAACTGAAGTGACGTCGCGCAACGGAACGGTGCCATTTGTTCAGTGAAAACTGCAGCCCACTAGGTCCATGAGCCGAAATTCGCTAAGGTAGTACGAGGATTTTACGAATATGACTGACTGGTCATTATGTATTTGATGTGAAAACCCTGTCGCGTACGTCGTCAAAACTTTTCCGCCAAACCTGGGTGGCACATGCCCTCTACAGGGGCGAATTTACCGGAGGAGGGCCCCCTCCCCCCCTCCGATAAGTGTGTTCCTTAGACAGGGAAGCGGAGATCTTGGTTGGTGTGTTATGAGTATGTTTCCTCTTATGACCATATGGTGTAGTAGCGCAATTTTCACGGGGACGAAGAGTACAAGAACACACGACACTCGCTTCTTGTCCTCTTCGTCCTCTTCGTCCCCGTGAAAATTGCGCTACTACACCATATGGTTAAATGATGTCTCACCAACTAGCCCAGCTCTCGACCCTACTTCCTCTTATGAGTATGTTTCCCCCCCCCCCCGTCTCTTAAACGAGACGGGGGGGGGGTGTAAAACTTGGGGAGACTCCAGGCCCCCTCCTGTTCCCGCCCTTTGCACCGGCGCTGGCCCTGTACCTCAGTACACGGTACACTATTTAAAAAATGTAGCAAGAAGGTAGTAACGGGCACCTGACTACCTTTATTTCCCTGTTACTACATATTGCGGTCATTTTACTACTTGAGAAGTATACTAAAGGTAGTAAATGGTACTACCTGAGGTAGTAAACATTACTACTTGCGTACGTGCAAATAGAGACGCGCCCATGGTTTCCCATCAGGGGGGGGGGACTTGCCGAAGCTCTAGAATACCACCCATACTTATCCTTCATTTTTTGGTGAAGCCCACCCAGAACCATCAGAAATTCGGGAAAGAGCCAGAGCACTGCACTCCCCCGGTTACGGGGTTGGGGCGAAAGTTCATCGGAGCGCCCCTTCTCCCTCAATATGTCAATGTACCGGGAGCCTTACACCCCCCCTCCTTCTTGATCATTTTAAAGAGAACTCTCACTTCCCCCTCCCCATGCGCACGACTTTGCGTGCTGCTACGAAGGCGCGACGCCAACATGGTCCCGAAGACCGCACTGCTCCGAACTCCACCGCCAAGGTCACCAGCCGTTTGGTAGCGTGTTACTCAGCTCGTGTTACTCAGCTCGCGACTGCTTCTGCGCAGAGCTGATAGACGAGCGGACGAGATGATGGTGAGTTAAGGTTAAGGTTTATGTGCAGCATAGAAAAAGAAACGTTACATATTCGGCGCTGGGGCCGACAGCTTAGGGATTCGAAGAGCCGAGATATCTTCTCTCGCACGCATATATCGGCTTCTCTCTGACGCCTAGGTAAACTGCTGGCGAGGCTCCGCTGGGCTTCTTTTTTATAGGCACCAAGTGGATCTTTTGCGTCACCAACGTCCTACCAGAAGCGCCGCTGGCCATGATGTCAGAATCCTCCAATGAGGATTCGCCACTGGGCTGCGTCATGATCATCAAATGCAGAGACGCTGCGCGGGGTTGCACCCAAGGACGAGTGATGTTGCCACGCATTGCGTAAGACTCACCAGACTGGAAGGCGCTGATTGCTTCATCGTGCTCATGGGTTGAGGAAGCTTGCTATGCGTTGCGTAACACAAACTGGCGCCGCCGCTTGATGACGTCGTTGACTTGATCGCCTAAGGCGGGCTCTATCGCTGACCTTGACACAGATTGCGTTTGCAAAGACATTGACACTCGGTGTGGACTCCCAGGCGTAACAGTGCACATAGACGTCTGGTTCTGCCGTATAAACGTAGAGGGTGCGACCTATCTAGAGTTTCTAGACCTATTGGGCCTTGAAACTCCCTCGGACAACCGAATAAAGTCTCAAAAGCAGCATATATATATATATATATATATATAGATATATAAATATAAAGAGAAAGAAAATCGTATAGTTAAGGGCTCATTTTCCCGTGTTTCGACACAATAATAATGAGATCTAACAGACAATAATGTCGAATAAAGTATAGGGGAAATTAGTAGGCGAATTGTAATGCAAATGTGAACAAAAAAAGTGGATGAAAAGATAACTTGCCATGGGCAAGAACCATACCTGCGACCTTCGAATAACACGTTCGATGCTCTACCACTGAGCTACCATGGCAGCTATCCTTGCAGCCACTTTATTGAGTATATGTGTGAATTAAAACGTGGGAGTGTCGGTCAGCGCTCTGAGTAGTCATGGCGGCAAGTGTGGCACGCTCTTAAGAGCCTGTGTGGCGTCACGCAGCACGTGAACTTATTACGAGCTGGCAGATGACCAATAGTCTTTGATTGGTATGTGGGGTTTAACGTCCCAAGACCACTATATGATTATGAGAGAGGCCGTAGTGGAGGGCTCCGGAAATTTAGACCACCTGGGGTTCTTTAACGTGCACCCAAATCTGAGCACACGGGCCTCCTTCATTTCCGCCTCCATCGAAACTGCAGCCGCCGCAGCCGGGATTCGAACCCATGACCTGCGGGTCAGCAGCCGAGTACCTTAGCCACTAGGCCACCGCGGCGGGGCACCACCAAATAGTCTTTCGTCTACAACCTAAGGTACCAAGTCTGCCAGTACGAGACCCTCGTTAACGAGTAAGGCAAAGAAATGTATAGTTAAGGGTTCGTCTGCCCGTGTTTTGACACAATAATAATATTATTAAGATCTAACAGATAATACTGCCAAGTTATTAGGCCAAAATGTAATGTAAATGTCAAGAAATAAAAAATGGCAGCATATCCACGGAGTGAATGATGGAGAGTGGGGCGAAGCATTCGTCCGTCCATGCGTCCGTCTGTGTGACCGTCCATGCGTCTGTTTGTGCGCCCGTCCCTGCGTTCTTTCGTGCATCCGCCCCTGCGTCCGTTCATGCGTCCATCCATGCATCTGTTTGTGTGTCCGTTCGTTCATCTATTCAACACTCCAAGTCCCACCATCTCGCATCTTTTTATCATATATTCCCCATATAGAAGCACCGCCATCCAGCGGACATTCCAAGGACTAAACGAGAGGTGGCACACGCACACTTTCTTACGGCCTGCGCTTTGGGTCCACTTCCCACCTTTAACCACCTCGAGTTCATGGTATATTCTAGTTCACTGTATTCATGGCACTGCGACCAAACGCTCGCTAAACCTTTCGAAAACCAAGGAGGTTACGCCCAGCGAGTATAACGTAGCAACCTTTCCCTGTCAGATAGGGCTCAATTTACATGCCAATTGCTGCTAATGAGAAATTAGAGACAGGAGAATTCGGCTTTTACTTTCTTACGGCTTGCGCTTCGTATCTACTTCTCATTTTTAACCACCTTGAGTTCATTCATGGTATATACAAGTTCATTGTATTCATGACACTGCGGCTCAACGCTCGCTAAACCTTTCTAAAGCTAAGGAGGTTACACCCAGCGAGTATAATGTAGCATCCCTTTCTTGTCTGATAGTGCTCAATGTACATGCCAATGGCTGCTAATGGGGATCGCAGCGTGCACGTTGACTAAAAGCCGAATGCTTATGTCTCTCATTCCCCATTAGCAGCCATTGGCATGTACATTGAGCACTATTTTTTATTGTTAAACAACGCACAAAAGAAATCTCTCACTGGCACCACCTTGGAGGTCAAGTGTTAAACCTATTTCGGGTATGTGCCACTGGTGGTTACATACGAGGGACGCCCAAGCCACGCCATAAGGGGCTTCGCCCCTAAAAGTGGGTGAAAAGTCGCTTCCTGCCCACGGCAAGTTAACTGGTAGGTGTTGTGTGTACCAGTGGATCATAGGTCACTCTACCAGTGTTTGTGCGCCGTGTTTCTCCGTCGGCGCGAGTAGACGCTTTTGACGCGTAGGCGTGAGCACACGCGTGCCAGTGGTTGGCGCATTAAGCACATGATCACGTCTTCGCGCCGCGAAGAGAGGGACTCGGATTGGGGAACATACAAGCTTTGTTTTAAGAACACTTTGCATTTGAAAGTTGTGGCCCTCTCTTCCGCGCGCACGTTTTCCTTCTTGGTTCTCCTCAGGTTTTTACCCTCTCCAGGCCGGTGTGGCCTTGAACCTTCTAAAGACTTCTAGAACTTCGTAATGTAGTGACACTCTCCTCCTCTGCTCTCGTTTCTTCTCTCCCCCTTCGCACTCTCTTTTCGAACGTGCTGCAACCTGGCTTGCTTCTGCGTAGCAGACGCCTTTTTGCAGAGAGAGCGCTTGCTTGCCAAGCAGCGTGCTGAGAGCATTCGCGCCAGCCGTTTAACTCACCCTAAAAATATCTTAACGAGTGTAACGTTCGCCCAGGACAGCTCTGTTTGGTGCTACGCGCAACGCGTACGTGTCAACACGCTTTGATCAAGTTACTCAGCATCACAGTGACCGGATGTTAACTTTGCACGCATCGCCTCTTAGTATGTATGTTCTTAAACGTAAAAATGTGATCATTAGCGATAAAACCCGTTTTTTTTTTTTGGCATATCCTTTAGCGCGTCTCTGTGTACGTTTTACTCTGTAAATAAAATCGCTCGGACGTCCATGTGCTGCTGCTGTAGATTACGTTTTTATTTGCAGGCACGATAGCGCCCGAAGAGACAGTGCGCGTGTTTTTTTCTTCTTCTTTACTGAGCGCATGGGTGGTGCAAGCTTCACCGTACCTGGGGCATGCAAAATGTGCAGAGAGCATTTGCAGTGACTGTCTAGCAGTGGAAGCAACAATTCGCGTTGAAGCTGGCGACCCGGGATGGTGATGTGGGCGACGGCCTATTTTAGCGTTTTGTGAATGGCCTTAATAATGTGTCAGAAGGCGTACATTATTTATAGTTGACACATTCGAACAGCTGTGGTTGTTTCGGGAAGTGTTCAGGCGCACCAATCATATTGCGGAAGTGCGCCTTGTTGACGTGTCTCATATACGAAGTACATTGTAGCAAGAATAAGCTAGCGTATGAATGAACTAGCGTGTTACCATACGAGATCAAGAGCGCCACTCACGGACATGACCCTTCACATGAGATCGCAAATAAGCGATTATGCGAAATGGGACGTATGTGTGAGGTTTCTAAACAATGCACGCACCCAATGACTCCAAGGCATGCACGCATAGCTGCCTTCGCATCGCGAGTCCCTCGGCTGATGGGTCAACGTAAAAGTGCCACAGAGAGCGATTTGCTCTCAGAAATACGAGCGCGCAACAAAAAGCAATGGTGAGTACCAATCCTAATGTGAGTTGCTGCAATTCAGTTTTGTTTATTCAAAACAGCGACCTGAAATTTGTGAAATTTCGCAATACAAATTTCGAGCGTCTTTTCGCGTACGTGCTACACGCACAAACCAATACCGCGAATTCAAACCAGTCGTCGCTTTACGACAAGCAGAAGTTGTTAGCATGTATTGTTGACAAAAAGAAAACAGCCCCCGCATAAGCGTCAATGAAACCTGAGTGAGAGATCGCCGTGTCCTGCATGATTAAGTGCTACTCGTCGGCGCATTGAATTGAGCAAACATCGAATCATACTCATGGTGAGATACGTGCAACATACTTCGCAAAGTGTAAGTGTCGGCCTGAAGTTCTGACTTGCGGTTCCATGCAATCATTCTTTTGTGGCAACTCGCTGCGCTTGACGGGGAGTACTATAAAGAGCTTTCGGCCACCACTACACTTGTTGTGCCATCACAAGGCGCAACAACCACTCACGGCAACGAACAGTGATGTCATTCTGGGTGAAAATTATTTCACAGCACAGCGCGCACGGAAGGGCAATTACATATCCGTCAAAGCAGATGCGCTGTGCCCCAAGGAGTCCGCGCCGCGAGAGCAAAGATGGTTGTAACGAGTGACTGTAAACAACCGAACAAATCGAGCGGTCCCACGTGACGGCATCCAGCCAACATCGATGCGGTGCCGGCCTTGGAGAAGTCGGAGGAGGAGAAAAAGACAGCAGGCGCGCGAATAAACACATATGTCGCTACATTGCGAAATTTTAGGGGCTTCAGTACCTTCCACTTGCTCGCTGTAGCCGCATTAGAATCAATGCGCGCGCTTGTTTATTGAGTTATTTGACGCATTAAATGAGGTTTTGTCACTGGAAAAAAAAACACCTGGACGAATGTTGGATTCAGGTATAACACAGTGGCTGATATAGGTTTATTGCGCTTCGATAAATACAAGCGAAAGCACTCAAAAAAACTGAGCACGAACTATCGGCTGAGCGGTTAACTCCGTCCACGCTTCTGCTTTCTTTTAGCGTGGAGGCGTGATAAGCGCTAAATTGCAAGTGCATAAGGATTACGCTGAATTGTTCATCATTTATTGTGGTCCTGATGAGCTAAATAAAGGATGCTTGGAAAAAATGTGTTGGTTTATCTAATAAATCCACCGGTGAACCCGACGCTCTTCTATAACAACTCTGACTCGAAAAATTAATGTCGTATAACACGACATGAATTTTTCTCGTAAATCCAGAGGGAAGTTAATGCGCGTGTCCTATTTCGCCCCATTGAAACTACGAGATATTTTATTCCATTACATCTGCGACTTATCTTTGTTTTCTAAAAAGAAGAAAATCACAGCATATTCACAGACTGAATGATGGTGAGTGGGATGAAGCGTCCGTCCGGCCATTGGTTCATGTGTCCATTCGTCCATGCGTCCGGACGGAAGAGCAGATGCACGGACGGATGAATGGAAGCACGTGCGGACTGACGGACGTATGAATGGGCGGACGAAAGCATGGACGGACGGAAGTGCGCTTGGGCAGGTAGACGAACGGAAGGACGGCGAAGAACATGAGCGGACGCACGGATAGACCATCGCATTGGCGGATGGGCAAACAGACGGACAGAACGAAGCATGGACAGACGGATGGACAGAAGCATGGACGCACGGATGGATGGATGAACGGAAGCATGGATGGAAAGACAGACAGAAGCATGGAAGAATGAAGGCATGCATGGACAGACAGACTGATGACCCATGGAAGAACGGACGGATGGAAGGGCGCTTCACTCTACTGATATCCATTCACTCCGTGAGTATGCTGTTAAAATCGCTAACGCCATCCAGTTACATTATTCATAAAGACATGTACACAATGTCATCTATGATGAAGTCATAAACTAGGGATGACTACATACATACAGAGGAGGGAATGACCTATGGCCTCCACGGCCTTAGAAGTTTCGCCCCTAAAAAAACTTGACTGAACATACAAAAGCTTCTAGAACTATGTCACGTTATAATTACAGTTTAGACATACACAAACGCACGCACACGCTGGCACATCCATAGACAAAAAATCACAGCATATCCACTGAGTGAATCATGATGAGTGGGCGAACCGTCCGTCAGTCTGTCAATGCTTCGTACCGTTCATCTGTGCACCCGTCCAAGCGTCCTTCGTGCGTCCATCAGTTCGTCCGTGCACCTGTCCGTTCGTCTGTACGGCCCTGCTCATGTGTCCTTTTGTACATCCGTCCGTACGGCCGTCCGGGCGTACATCAATCCGTCTGCCTATCCGTGCATTCGTCCACCATCCGTCCGTGCATCCGTACGTCAGTTCATGCGCCTGTCTATCTGTCCATCTGCCCATCCGTATATACGAGCATCTGTCCGTTTGCTTGTCATCTGCCCGTGCATGGCTCCGTCCGCCCATGTAGTGAACACTTCGCCATCTCGCAACTGATATACTGTTCGGGAGATACTGCCGGTGACGCGTGAGGTGGGACAAAGCTAGACTAAGAAGAGGTCGCCCCTAAAAAATAAGTGTGCACGGAGGCCATCATTCCGGCTCACCAGGGGCTAGTTCCTGAAATGTCCACCACGTGCTGCGTAAAGTTGAACCTTCCCCCACGTTTCTGCCTTTCTCTTCCCACCACGACGCTGACTAGTGCCGCACGGTAATGGCTTCGCTATTCAGCCTGTTCTCCCCTCCGTCCCCTCTCATAATGGGAGCCAAAGAATAACGCCTCGCTACTAGCGCATTCTTGCTCACAGCGTTTAAGAGCCGGACGGTATGAATTACGCGACCATGTTCCGGGCCGGCCATAAACGGTTTTTCAGACTGAAGACTTCTGTCTTTCTTTGGCTCAGTTGAATTAGTGTATTTGCAGTTTGAATATATAGTCATAGGTAATTTATATACGAAGAATCTAGGAACAACTGCAATGCATTCTCCAGTTTTTTTCTCGTCATAGGTAGTCTATCGTATTCATAATATCAGGCTTATTACCTAATTTGCGGCAGCAATATTATTATTTTCCGTCCCGAAGTTTTTCTAGGGCCAAACAACGTTTCTCAACCTTATTTTTTTAGCTGAGACGCTATTGAAAAGTAGGCAGAAATCAAGAAAATGGTTGGTACAACGATATTCACGAGAGAACCATGTCAGACGTTTTCCCTTACACAAACGAAGTTATAAAATTATATTGCGGCAATGCTGTCTATCGGCTACGTTGCCCGCTCTTTAATCATTTGGGTCCTTTGCGCTTGGACACTCGGACAGGAGTATTTTGAAGCTGTCGAAAAGCTTATACGCTATTCAAAGAGATTTCGTAGGTGTGTCGACTGCTAACAATTGTTTATTCAGGCTTCCTAATGTACAATTTTTGGTCACTGGGAGGTTACACAACATAGTGCGGCTTAAAATTTCAATCATTCTCATATGATTAAGATTACATTAAAAAGTTATTCTCAAAATTATTTGATATCTTACTAAATATCAATCGTATATCCGGTATGAATGATTTGCCCGACCGCTGGTCGATCGCCCTTAGTGGGTAGGTGCCAAAATTCCAAAGAGCATCATCATCATCCAATCGCAATCTCAAACAAATATAACAGTGCAAGACGTCGTGTGAGTTTTTTATAAGGGATTGGTGGCTTACGGGTAGGAGCTTAGATTGTACTGCAGAAAGAAGGTCATGTGCCAAACGATCTGCTCCGCAACTATAACTCCCAGGGGTGCACCGATTGTTTGCGTTCTTACGCTAAAAAGTGCATACATATATATTCTTTTCTATACATTTCCGTAGTTCTTGAAGGTATAGTCACGTACATAAATTGCTAGCCTCGTTCTTCAATTTTACAAAGTGAATACCTTCGCGGTTAAAAGCACTCGAAATCTGCTGCTTTGTTTCTAAACGTGGCAGTTTTCAAAAGTTCGAACCAGCCCTCCTTGTCTTGCAGTGCTTGCAGTTCATGGCCTCGAGGAGGGCGGAGGTTCGCGCTACAGAAACAGAAGCGCTCTTACGACGTTTTAAGTCAGTTCACTAAAATTATATTGCTGGCTATCTAAGTCCGCGGTGTATTCGCGCGCACTGCTTGATGTAATCAAGCGCCGGTAAGGCGAATTGATGGAACATATGTTTTACATTTTACTTAAGGCTCCCGTGTGGGAGCCTAAACGTCGCTTTTATGGCGATAACGATTATATGGACACTCTGGGCTGAATTTTGTCGCTGGTATCAGCGTTGATGTCATGCATCTTATATGTATACGCATCACCACCACCATCATAATCATAATCATCATCATCAGCCTGACTACGTCCACTGCAGGACAAAGGCCTCTCTCATGTTCCGCCAGTTAAACCGGTCCTGTGCTTGCTGCTGCCAATTTATACCCGCAAACCTCTTAATCTCATCTGCCCACCTAACCTTCTGTCTCCCCCTAACCCACTTGCTTTCTCTAGGAATCCAGTTAGTTACTCTTAATGACCAGTGGTTATTCTGTATTCGTGCTACATGCCCAGCACATGTCCATTTCCTCTTCTTCATTTCAACTATGATATCATTAACCTCGGCTTGTTCCCTAATCCACTCTGCTCTCTTTTTGTCTCTTCAGGTCGCACCTACCAATTTATTTTCATTGTTCGCTGCGTCATCCTCAATTTAAGCTGAACCCCCTTTGTAAGTCCCAAGGTTTCTGCTCCGTAGCTAAGTACCAGCAAGATGCAGCTGTTATATACCTTTCTTTTGAAGGATAGTAGTTATCTACCTGCCATGACTTGAGAGTGCTTGCCAAATGTGCTCCACCCCATTTTTGTTCTTCTAGTTACTTCAGATTCGTGAGTCGGCTGCAAAAGTAGGGAAAAAACAGACTGGAGGCCAGGCAGCAGGATATTATGGCATCGATACTACAAATACCTGAGGGGAGCTACTAGTAGAATTCGCAGAAAGAAATTAATTACGGGTTTTGATTACCTTCTATCGAAAGCCAGGGAACCGTAAGCGGACATGGAGGAGCCTTAATGGCGAAAATAAGAACAAAGTAGACTTCATACTGAGTGCACACGTGCAGGCATGCATCGTGCAGGATGTGAAAGTTCTTGTCAAGGTACGATGCATTGACCATAGAATGGTACGGTCTCGAATTTGCCGAGACTTTAAGAAGGATTCACGGAAACTCATACCCATGAAGCCATTCAATGAGCTCGCACTGAGAGGGAAAGTACAAATTTAGGAGTCTCGCTTCAGAACGGGTACTTGGCTCTTATCATGAAAAACAGCCCTAGCGTTGACGCAATGAATGGTAATCTGAAGAGTATCATTGCGGAGTGTGCATTGAAAGTTGGAGGTACTGTAGTTAAACAGATTACTGGCAAGCTGTCCCAGAAAACAAAGAACCTCATTAAGAAGCGTCAAAGTATAAAAGACTCAAGTACAACAGACAAAATAGGGTTGGTAGAGATTATGAAGAAGATGAATAAGCGTAAGGCATCCGATGTAAGAAGGCATAACATGGAGAGAATCGAACACGCTCTGAAGAACGGACGAAGCGTCAAAGCAGTGAAGAGATATCTTGGGATAGGCAAAAACAAGCTGTATGCACTAAAGGACAAGGAAGGCAAAGTAACTAGCAATATGAATAGGATAGTAACATTAGCGGAGGAGTTTACAAATACCTGTACAGTAGCCAGCATAACCACGACGTTAATATAAGAACTAGCAGTAACCCAGATGACACCCCACCAGTAATGATAGAAGTCAGAAAAGCCTTGGAGAGCATGCAAAGATGCGAAGCTGCTGGTGAGGATCAGGTGACATAAGATCTGCTGAAAGATGGAGGACAATTTGTGTTAGAAAGACTAGCGACCCTGTTTGCGAGGTGTCTTCTGACGGGAAGAGTACCAGAATCTTGGAAGAATGCTAACATCATCCTAATACATAAGAAAGGAAATGACAAGGGCTTGAAGAATTACAGGCCGATCAGCTTGCTCTCCGTAGTATACAAGCTATTTACAAACGTAATTGCTAACGTAAATACGGCATTAGAATTCATTCAACCAAAGCAACAAGTAGGATTTCGAACAGGCTACTCTACAATCGACCACGTTCATACTATCAATTAAGTAATAGAGAAATGCTCAGAATATAGCCAACCACATATACGTAGCCTTCATATATTATGAAAAGGCGTTTGATTTAATAGAAATATCAGTAGTCATGCCGACAGTGCGGAATTAGGGCGTCGACGAAGCATATATAAACATCCTGGAAGAAATCTACAGGGGATCAAATGCTATCATAGTGCTTCATAAAAAAAGCAAAAGAATACGAATAGAGAAGGGTGTAAAGCAGGGGGATGCTATCTACCCTACGCTATTTACCGCGTGCTTCCAGGAGGTTTTCACAGGCCTTGAATGGGAACAGTTAGGCATAAGAGCTCCTGGAGAGTACTGCATTGTTGAGTAACTAAGGGGCCGAATGGAAACGAACGATTACGGAGTTAGACAAGGAGAGCAGAAAAGTAGGGCTTACCATTATTCTGCAGAAAACGAAAGTAATGTACAACTTCAGAAGAGAACAGCGCTTCGAGATAGGTAATAGTGCACTTGAAGTTGTAAAAGAGTATGTATGCTTAGAACAGATAATAACCACACACACACACACACACACACACACATATATATATATATATATATATATATATATATATGTATGTATGTGCGTGTGTGTGTGTATGTGTGTGTGTGAAAACGCTACAAAGAAAAAAAATGAAAAGAACCTGGCGCGTGGACTCGAATGTGTCACCACTGCGTCGTGAATGCGAGGCGTTAACCACTGAGGCACCAAGGGGCCCTTTTTTATTGCCTTGCATATCAAGACTGTTCACATTTTACATATTTACTTATTGGTCAAAGTAAAAGTGCGTCACGAAATACACCCACAAAATTTATTGAGATACTGTCAGCTCTTAGCAGACTATTGATCAATAGTTTGGCATTCGTAACAATGACTCAATGCGCACAATCAAGTCTGGTACATCCTCTTGGCCCTTCAGCACTTCATGAAAATGCCACACAGATTCGCAAAAATACTGGCGCACAGATAGCACTTACACATCCATGTTTTCAAAGGCACATCGGGTTTTCCATATACCGTGCAGGCCCAGAAGCATGATTAGATCATAACGTACGCCTGCCTCGTTTTTAAGTGAAAGAAAACGAATGGCGTGTGGACTTAACGGTAATTCTTTTTTCAATTTTCTCTGCAATATGTTCCAGAAAAAGACCCTGCTCAAGCAATCTATAAACACGTGTTGAATTGTTTCCGGTTTACTACCCAAGTGGCAACGTGTGCTCCATGGGACGAATATTCCCCTATACTGCAACAACGTTTTAACTGGTAAGGTACCAGTATGTAATTTAAAGAAAAAAAGTTTTGAGCCCTGGCGCTGCATGCATTCTTTTAACACGTTTCAGAACATCCTGTCTTCGGCCTACACAATATAGCTGACCATACAATGGTACAGGCAGTAAAACATGGACAAGGTCTTTATAAATTTTTTGCGTGATACTTCAGCCAGATACTGTAACAAAAATCTCACTGATAAAAAGTGGAAAGACTAAACAACTTCCTTTAAGTACACTTTTATTTGTCCTTGCACATTTGATGACGATACGTGAAATTCTGGCAGCACTCTAGATAACCCAAGTTGTATAACAGTTCTCGAAAAAGGATAAGCTACATCACACAGAAAAAGAAAACGATTGGCAAGTTGTCTTATGTGTAAATGAATCCGACCCCGCCATCTTGAACATTTCTCAAGAGGTTTGTGCGGTTTGATCTTTCTCAGACAGAGCTCCAAATGAAAACTGCAAATAGTCTGTGTATTTTCTGTACACTTATTCTACTGCAATGCAAAACCTGCATTACGTACCCCAGCTCGCTCACTAAAACAAGTTTCGCACTGTGGCCCGAGCGAATATCGAAATACCCCAACCTTTCGATTTTTCTACATCATTGCGCAATGCCTGTGTTTCCCTTTTTCAATACGGCTCACTGTCGTGATAGAACTCCAGCGGCACTCATAAATACTTCACTAGTGTTTCCTGTCATTTAATGTTTAGAAATATTCTTGGTGTGACGTCCGATTCCCCATGCCTGAAGCTAAGGCACTTATCTCCAGTTCACGGCACTACCACTCACCTGGCAGAACGTTTTCACGGCATTTACAGTATGCATACTATTCCCATAATTTTTACAGAAAAGTGCAATGTCGTCTGCGTATGCAGCGAGGCTAACATCAGCCTCATGCAATTTAAAGCCGCTTATTGCACTGTTATTATTTGCACTTAAACAGAAAGGTTATAAAAATAGCAAAAAGCAGGGGCGATAGCAGGCAACCCTGTCTCACTGACCGCAGTACAAATTTACGCTCACCTGCAGTTTTATTTATTACCAATCTCGTCGTACATCCTGTGTAAGCCATGCGCACTCCGTCGCTAATCAAACTGCCTACGTTCATGTGCTCAAGTAATGAAAGGAGCAAGTCGTGTGGCACGTGATCAAATGTCTTTTCGAGGTCAATTTGAAGCATTCCAACATTTAGATGCATAGCGTCACAACCTTCTAGGATTGATTGGGCTTTGTTTATGTTGGTCATTATTTTTCTTTCCTTTATGCCACAAGTTTGGTGGGACCCAACCAGTTTTTACATAACTGTCTGGAGTTTTCTGGCCAATATTTTCATCAATATTTTATAGTAAACATTAGTTAAGCTAGTTGGTCTATATGCAGTAACACTTCTTAACTTCACGGGATCTTCTGTTTTAGGTATTAAGACCATGTGGGCTGACAAGCACGATGGTGGGAGTTGTTTACATTTAAGTCTCGTTAAATACCTCCTTCAATATTACATCTTTGAATTCCTTGTATACTTCAGCACTCAGGCCATCAGGTCCTACTTATTAATTGCTTTTTCAACTTCTCGCTCTGTTAAAGGGAATTACGAATGCGATGCAGGGCCGGTCTTTCACGGAGAGTAGGCCAGTGCCTAGAAGTGTCTTCTTTGCCTCATCTGTCCTTATGTTAAAAAACCAGACGTGCGACATCGTATACGCTCCTACTCCGCCCACTTCTTGAATGATGCCTAGTTCCTTGAGCTGCTTTCGGAAGTCATTAATCCCGTACGGACGCGCTGCGATGTCGCAGTGCAGAACCAACGTGCGTCTGAGTCCTTCTTTTGTGGGCAGTGGTGGCAGAATCAAACGGTAGTCCTTGGGAAGTGATGTGCACAAGAAACCACGGCCAGCGTCGAACGCTGTAACAGCTCTTGACGAGCCTGCCATCCTGCGTCCGCACGCGTCGGTGACCAGAAGCAGAATGAGAGCCACCGAGGGATACCTCCTTCAACGTTCAAACGGCAAGCTATTTATATCTACCCCTTACCGCGGTTATAGTGCGTAGAATATTCTAGGCACTACACCACTGTTGGCAGCCATCTCGTGGAGGAACTATTGTGTTTTCAGCATTATCAGCAAGGTGGTGCAGTGAGCGTGCAGCTGCTCTCATCTCTCACGCGTACATTGGCCAGCGGAGAGGAAGGGAGTTGACACTCTCTCGCGCGCCTTTATCTCCCGGTGGGGAGGATCATACATCTTGGCTGGCGTTGGGCTTGCAGTGCAACGATTACGTTTTAACATTATGCCTGGAACGTGAGCCGCGAACGTGCCACCCTACCCTCAGATTTTACCCTCCCTCTCCTGTATTAAGACGAACGCCTTTGGCGGTCACCCCTGCGAACACAGCCATGCTCTCACAGTTGCCTCCGAGCAGCTGTGATATCGTGTGACAGTGGTATGGAGGCGAGCGGTGCCACGCGGCGGACGGTCTCAACGCGCGGCAGGAGGCATGGCCTCCGAGATTTTGCTTTGGCAGAAAGCTCTCAATTGAAAAGAGAGCCACGTTCCAGGCATAGTTTTTCTAGGAGGCTTTACGGGACGTACAAAGGTCACTGCAATTGGTGTACAGCGTCTGTTTGCGAAAAGGGTGCGCTTTTCAGACACAGTGAAGTATCAACTGAGACGCTTATTAGCGTTCATCTGTACCTGTGAGTGCGTTTCGTGCGTCATTTGTGCGTGAGAAACGCACAGCACGTTTAGATCTGCTTGCCATTCAGCGCGTGACCTTCCAATTCGTTGCTATTGCGTTCATTGGTTCAACATTGTGGTAAAGCTGTGGCTTTTGTTTTATTGTGTATGTGTATGAAAAAATAGGAAGACCCTAAGCTTCGACTTGAAGAGTTGAACGCGATAGCGACATTTTATCCCTAGAGCTTACTGAGTTGAAAATGGCTTGTGTCAGTGAAACCTTCGCTTACAGCCCTATTCTGTGTAAATGGCATAGTATGCTTTAAACTATGGGCGATTGTGCACGTGAAATATTTTCGGCCTTGCTCTGTGCACACTGCGTGGGTTTACAAAAAAGGGCGCTGCACGTGTGTGCCTTTTGTAGTGAGTGGCCCACTTTAAACCGTGAAATCCCCATAATCGCATGGTGTGACAATCGCAATGTACGCTTGTACCACGCATTATTTCTGCGATATTACAAGTTGTATTGGGAAACGTGCCTACAGGACATGCGGCGTTTTAAAGTATGCAAGTTACTTTTACTGCATTTGCAAGTAGAGAAAGTGATTTTTACAGTATTCTTTGGCAGATACGTGGCCCTGTGGTAGAACGCCCGCTTGCCCTGCAAGTGACCCGAGCTCGAATTTTACTAGGACATACACAACCTGGGCTCGATCCCTACTCTTACCCAGATTTTTTTCATCTTTATATTATTTTCTTCGTTCTCAGTTTTTCGGTCACGCATAGGATGATGATACTTCACCAACAATTAACGACGCCACCACCAACTCTGACACACGAATGTCTGCGAAACGAGATCTTTCACGCTAGCGCGTTAAAATCGCTTTGATCGGCGAGGTGGTCGGGTCTTTCACTATCGCCATGTATTCTACGGACTGGACGGGCTTCAGTCTAACTTTAAAGGGTACTGACAGAAAATTTCTCACTAATAGCTTTTTTTGCGTCAAATGATAGGCCAAGACTCTTATAGCGAGGGTAATGTACCGGTAAGCTTGAGTGTGCTTAAAATATTATTTATTGCATGCTTTCAAAAGCTACTTTCAATTCCTACTGTATACTCTGAAGTCACGGATGTATGTATGGATGGATGGATGGATGGATGGATGGATGGATGGATGGATGGACGGACGGACGGACGGACGGACGGACGGACGGACGGACGGACGGACGGACGGACGGATGGATGGATGGATGGATGGATGGATGGATGGATGGGTGGATGGATGGATGGATGGATGGATGGATGGATGGATGGATGGATGGATGGATGGATGGATGGATCGACGGACGAACGGACGGACGGATGGACGGATATGGCTGTACTCTTTACATAGGGCGGTGGCTGGTGCCCCCAAGCCGTAATGCTTAATGAACGAAAAACTAGATTTATTTTTTCCCTTTAAATAGTCAGGTTCAGGAGTCGTACTTTGCAGTGAAGGGTTTAAATTTCGCTCGCGCCTTGAGTTTAGCCACCAATCGGATAACCTCCTTCTAGTTAATTCTACCCACCTAGTCTATCTTGCCTTCCCTGTCCCTAAACCCTAGTGCTTTGAAAAACTCTGCGCCATCATCTTGAACTATAGGTTGAAGCCTTTACAGAACATAATCAAGTGTTCGGCAGTTTACTCTTCCTCTCGACACGCACTGCTTACCGTGTCTATACCCTTCGTATTTAGCCCGATATGTCTTGTTTTGCAATACTCCCGTACTGGCCTCAAACATTAGAGAACTACCCCGAGTATTATCATAGATCCTTTCCTTGGCAATTTCCTGCTTGAAAGTTCGATAGATCTCTAGTGCGGACTTCTTAATCATGCCAATTCTCCACATATTGTTCTCAGCTTCCTTCACCTTGTTCTTAACTGTAAATTCTTTTTGGTTTGGCCCCCTGCTGTTTATCAAGTATTTACCGGTCAATATTGTGGTTCGATTTCTCTATTTTGTATCGACATTCTTCATGTACAAGTAGCTGAATACCTTCTTAGCTCAACGCTCCTCCCCCATTTCTCTCAATCGCTTCTCAAATTTTATTTTGCTGCTAGCTTTCCTGCCTTCAAATGATGTCCATCCCATATCACCTTGTACTCCCTGATTTGGTGTTTTCCCGTGAGCTCCTAAGGCATGCCTATTTATTCCACGTTGCTTATTTCTAATATTGCTTGAACTTCTGATATCATGCACAAGACCGCATTGCCGAAGGTCAGACCAGAAACCATGAACCATTTCCATATTCCTCTCACATCATACCTATTGTAATTCCCCAGTGCCCTGTTTTTCATTACCGCTGCATTGCTGTTACCTTTGGTCGTCACGTATATTCCGTGTTCCCTTAGCTACTCGGCCCCATTGCTTATTCATACGCCCAGATATTTGTATTTATCTGTTATCTCTAGCGTGACCTTCTGTATTCCAACTTACAACCTTCATTATCATTAAAAATCTTGACTGCTGATTTTTCCTTACTGAATCTGAAAACTAACCTCTTTCCCTCATTACCACAGATGTCGATCAATCTCTGCAAATCTTCCTTGTTGTCGGCCATTAGCACTTTATCATCTGCATACATCAATGCTGGTAATGCCTGTTCAATGAGTTTTCCTTGTTTGACGAAAAAAAGGTTGAAGCCCAGTCCACTTCCCTCTAATTTGGCCTCTAATCCTTGTAGGTACAACATGAATAGTAAGGTTGACAGGGGACACCCCTGCCTAAGCCCCCGTTTTACCTCTGCAGGCTTGGATACCTGTTTTTCCCACTTTATAAGTACCTTTTTACCTTTATAGATATCCTTTAAAAGATTAGTGACTACATGTTCTACGCTTAGTGTGTCCAGTATTCCCCACAATTCTTCTTGAACCACGCCATCGTACGCTCCCTTGATATCCAAAAATGCTGGCCACAAGGGCCTGTGTTTTTTTTTCTGATATTTCGATGCACTGCGTCAGTGAGAACAGATTGTCTTCTAACCTCCTGTGTTTCCGAAACACATTCTGCAGTTACCCCAGCACCCCCTCATCCTCTATCCATGCCTGCAGTCTTTCCTTTATAATCTGCATTGCCAGCCTGTAGACCACTCATGTCACTGTTATAGGACGGTAGTTGTTTGCGTCAGCTTTGTCCCCCTTTCCTTCATAGATCATGCTCATCCTGCTAAGTTTCCATCCATCGGGAACTTCACCATCGATCACTAGTTTGCTCACTGCCTCCCTCAAAGCCTGCTTAGACTTCGGACCTAATGTCTTTATCAGCATAATCGGAAAGCCGTCTGGGCCTGTTAATGTACTACTAGGAACCCTTTTCTCTGCCCTTTCCCACTCTCAAATTGAAAATGGAGCCATTGCGCCAATTGATTCATCCTTGTCTATTGTGGTGCATCAAGCACTTCTTTGTTGAAATTTTTCTGTCACTTTCGTCCTTATATATTCAATAGCTTCGTCCCCTTCTAGCCTAGCACCTTAGGCTGTATTTATAAACCTCTGCTCTAGGCTCGTCTATTTCTTAGGGAGTTTAGATGACTCCAAAATTTCGCAGCTGCCTTTCTATCTTTCTTATGTACTTCCGCCAGCCAATTAGCTCCCTGTCTTTTAATCTTTTCATTGATCAGAAGGGATGAATCCCTTCTACAGCCTAAAAAAGTTTCCCATTTTGTTTCAACATCATCTGTCGGTTCACCCCGCTGCTTAGCATGTCTGTGTTCCCTAGAGGCGTCCTGACGATTTGCCATAGCTCTCTTAACTTCCTCATCCCACCAACTTTTGGGTTTTTTTTTCTTCTTTTTAGGGGTGACTTGTCACGCGTCTTAGCAAGCTCTAGGCTAGCTCAAACAGTCTAATTAGATTTGTGTATGTCCACACTGTTTTAATATCCTCCGTGATTACTTTCTCAGTTTGTTTAGTGGCTATTTCAGTTTGCCTTTCTGGATAAAAATTTTCCTGTAGTTGCTTATCTTGTCTCTTTCCCACTTTCACTGCTGTTCCAAAACCCCCCAGATACAGGCAGATACACGTCGACACAGTGGTAACAACGGAATTTTTCGTTTGTGTTCTTGTTTATTTATTTATTTATTCAAAATACTTTACAGGGCCACTGAAGGGCATAGCGTTAGGGGGCAACAGTAAACAAACAAAATAACAAAAAGAAGAAACGCAGACGAAGATATATATAAAACAAATATTACAAAAATCAAGGTGCAACAGAGCTATACAATATTAGAGTGCAACGAAATCAGGTTATCACGAAAAGTTTCACGGTTAGAAATGGATACATCATGATCGAGAAGATTGTTCCAATATGCAATGGCTCTAGGTAGGGATGATAAGTTAAATGCCTGCGAGTGACCATAAATGCGCATGAAACTACGTGCATTGTGAATGCGCCGGGAAGTGCGCGCAGGAGAATGAAGTGGCAAACAGTGAATTTCGTTACTATAAATGTACCGATAAAACAGATATAAAAGAGCAATATACGGCGTATTTCCAGTGACTGCAATGCAAGGTCTTCTTTTATTAGGGTAATGCTTGAATGAGAGTCGTAGTTTCCGGAGATGAATCTCGCTGCCCTGTTCTGGATGGCTTCCAACATACGTACCAGGTAATCTTCATATGGTGACCATGTGGATGATGCATACTCTAGCTGTGGACGAACATAAGTAATATATGATAATGTGTGTACGTTAGAAGGAGCGTTGCACAAGTTTCTGTGGAGATATCCGAGAGATTTAGAGGCGTTCGATGAGACAGCTGCTATATGCGTAGTCCAGGATAGATCCGATGTAAGGTGAATGCCTAAATATTTTTAAGACGGTGTAGCTGAAAAAACGGCGTTATTAATCTCATAGTGAAATGCTGAATTGGTATGCTTTTTGTTCACCTATTGCCCGTGACGCATACCCACTGTGGCGGAGTAGCCAAAAATTGAGTGGATTTATAAAATATTTCGGAGTTTTAGAATAATGAAGATTATATATTAGAAAAATTACCGATGACCTCATAAATTGTGGTGCTTGCTCTAATGCATATATATATTTAAATAAGGTAATGAATATACTCCTATATATGATCAATATTCTGTTTTTATACATATATATTGTTGTATACAAGCTTGTTGTATACAATTAATACGTATTAACGTATTAATTTTATTTGCATAGTCCCAAACGGCTGCGCATACTTTCGCACTGGAAAACCTAGAAATAGAAGCTCTAAAGACAAAATGACGGGTTTTCAGCAACCAAATAGCCAGATCGTCTCCTTCGTCCTCGAACAGCCAAAGGCCCGCTACTTGGTGTGCGCTATATCCCCTTATCGTCTTTTTGTCCACATGTACACACTCGTCATTTGCATCCCTCTCAAAGAGCCTGGCCCCGATGCTAGATGAGTAGTGCAGATTTTTTTTAAAGAAAAGTCTCGCGCTATCGCTTCCTGACCTAAGGCATCATGTGCACTACGTGACGAGTTCAGGACGGTGCTGGCGACACCTTGTACTATGCAAACTGTCGTGAACGACCTCGTAAGCAATATCACTCAGTCGTCGCAGTACTAGTTATGGTACAAAGTCTCTCCTCAACAGCTTTTTTGAAAATTTTTGTTTGCGTATGGGCGTCCAAACCCATACTCTGTGGCTGGTTTGGTAAACGATTGTTCTGCGGTGAGCGTTGTTGCGGCCTGCGTCGTACTCTTGCTGCTGCTGGATTCGCAAGAGTGCTAGTTGTCTTCCTTCTTCTGCGCGTTCTGTAAACATCTTGACGTGCGGGTCAGTGTGCCACATTCATGCGAAAACATCGCATCTAACATGGTTGATAGTTCGCATCCCTAAATTAGGCTGCAAGGCGTCTTCCGGGTTGTTTCTTGCTTGGCCGTGTTGTATGAAAACGTTTTGTAAGGCAAGATTTCGTAGCAATTTTTGTGTTCAACATCTACGTACATCGAAAGAATGTCTTCAGTTATTTTGTTTAGATACCCTGTAAGCCCGTTCGTCTGCGGGTATTAGGTGGTGGTCTTACGATGGATTGTTCCGCTCAGCATCAGCACGTGATCCAAAAGAGCTGCTGTAAATTAGGTTCCTCCGTCTGTTATCACGACGGTTGGCGTACCATGCCTCAGTACAACATTTTCGATGAAAACTTGTGCTACCTGCAGTACATCTCTTGATAGCATTTGTTTCAGTGATAACGGGTTAGGTAATCAGTAGCGACAATAACCCCGCGGTTCTCGGTGGTAGAAGTAGGAAGTGAGTCCAAAATATCCACGCCGATCTGGTCGAATAGTGCTCTTGGAACCTGCTCGGGCTGCAGGAGGCGAGCTGATTTAGTCGACGGTGACTTGCGTCGCTGGCAGTCGAGGCAAGTCTTGGCCAGTAATACCTTTGCCATACCCTGGGCAAAGTTCTCGAGTAACCTAAGTGGTCTGAAATCACCTCGTTGTGGCGCGCTTAGAGTATTCTGGAGCGAAGTGGTGTTGGAATGACGATTGAATAGGCATATTCAGTCGAAGAGAAGTTTCCTTTGCGTTATTCTCCGCCCTGTAAATAATCGCCTGGTAGGGTCTTTAGGATTGGTCAACCGACGTAGGGAATGGTGGTCGCTGATGACTTTGAAAAGGCGGCCATGTAAATACGGGAGAAATTTCCTGACCGCCCATACCACAGCGAGCCATTCCTTCTCAGACATGCAGTAATTACCCTCAGCGCGTGTAAGTGTTCGGCGTGCATAGGCGATTGCTCGTTCTGTGCCCTCTTGCAGCGACAAAGCACAACTCCCAGACCTACATCGCTGGCATCAGTGTGTAGCATCGTTGAGGTTTTCTAGTTAAAGTGGGCAAGCACTGGAGGCATCTGCAGTCGCTTGCGCAGGTTCCTAAAAGCAGCTTCCTCTTCGCTGTTCTACTAGAAGGCAACGTCTTCTCTCGTGGGGCGACTTAACGGTGATGCGATGCGTGCGAAGTCCGCGACGAATCGCCTATAATACGCACATAGTACGAAGGAGCGTCCAACAGCCTTCTTATCGGTTGGCACGGGTAACTGTGCAACGACTGCTTTTTTTTTCAGGATTGGGACAAAAGCCTGCATGACTGACGACGTGGCCAAGAAATTCCAGTTCTTCGTAGCAAAAGTGGCACTTTTCAGACTAGATTGTCAAGCCCGCGGACCGTATCGCTTGTAAGACCACCTCAAATCTTTCAAGGTGCTCGTCAAATGTTGCGGCAAAACTATGACATCGTCAAAATAGACCAAGCAGGTTTTACACTTCAACCCAGAAAGCACGGTATCCATGAATCTTTGAAAGGTATATAGCAGTCGCTGCGCATAAACTAAAGGGCAGGATTTTTTAATTCATATAAGCCAACTGGTTTCAAAAAAGCACTCTTCTCGCGGTCTCTTGGGTCTACCTCGATTTGTCAATATTCACTCCTCAAGTCCACCGATGGAAAGTATCGTACATGCCAAAGTCTGTACGAGAGAGTGGATACACGTCTCTCTTCGTCTCCTGATTTAGCTTTCTGTAGTCTACACAGAAGCGCAGGCTGCCGTCTTCATTAACGAGGACTACAGGTGACGCCCGGGGTCTTTCTGGGGGCTGAATTACGTCATCTTCTAGCATTTTGTCGACTTGCTCTTGTATCAGTTCGCATTCCTTTGGAGCCACACGATAGGGGTTTTGGTGAATTGGTCTCGCCATGTCCCCGGTAATTATCCGGTGCTTGGTTAGAGGCATGCGGCCAACTCTTGATGTTGTCGAAAATCAGTCTTTGCTCAAGAAGCCTCTTTCGCTCGTTCTTAGTCAAAGTAGTGCACGTGCCGAAAACTGGTGTTTAATCAAGTTTAGGCGCTTCGTCGTCTACTTCCAAGCAGCCTTCTGCGTCTGCGATATTGTCGAAGTAAGCGACGGCCATGTCTTTTGGAAGGTGCCGGTGCTCCGCGCTCAAATTTGTCAGAAGCCAGTTCGTGCATTCAGCGGTGATACTGACGATACCTCTCGCGACGGAAACGCTGTGTGTGAGGAGGAGCGAGCTTATTTGGTCTGCAACTCCTTCGCCGTCAAACTGAACAGCGGCTGCCACAGAAACACGTGTGCATGGCCTTGGAGGGAGAACGACATCGTCATCAGTTAGACGCGATTGGTTTGGTCGCACCTGTGAACATTCAGGCGGCACCTGTGGACCATGGTAACATAGTAGAAGGGTGTTTGCAGAGTCCATTTTTTGCTGAAGATTGCGTGCTTTTTAATGATGTTAATTTTGTCAGATACCAAACTACTTCGTGGGTAGTTTAAATATGTAATTTCAATGGTACATCTTTTGACAAATGGCTCTAAAGAGAGACAAAAGCGCAATATTGAGAATGGCACGCAAGAAATCACCTTTGCTTCATGCGTAATAATTAGGTTCATCCCCTCAGTATCAGATAAATCGATATGAGTACCTGGGGGTCACCGTTGAGAACACGTAGACATGTAATTATTTCATAAGTAATGCTTGCACCTATCCTTCAGGAAATAGTGGCTCCTGAGGCACAAGCTTCAAAAAAGCGCCTTCAGATGTAAAACTGCTTTGTCATAACATTTTATTCAGACGAAAACCAGAATATGCATGTATTGTTTGGGATACGTATACTAAATTCAATAACCTCGACAGAGTGCAGTGATAGCCAACCAGATTTATATTTAACAAATTTGTAAAATTGCATTCACCCGCAGTACTTATGAAAGCTAGTCATATTGAATCAGCACCCCTCTCTCTTGGACCAGGCATCCCGAAGTTTCATTACACTAGAAGCATGTTACAAGCAATTCCAACTTCCTGGTTTCCTACATATGTGAGCGTATTAGAGAAAATCATCGGTCACAACTGCATGCCATAAAGGAGTCCACCTAATATGGGTCTGACGACCAGAAATAAAATAGTTATCTAATTTTGGGAGGTTCCTACAAAAACGTACGTTCAGAACTTCTATAGCATTTCACAGCTCTAGCTCTTATACATGGAACGAAATTAGTGAAAGCTAGACTCGCTTAAAAGTAAACAGCGAGTAATTTATATTGACTAGCTACCGGCAGTTCCACAACACATAATCAAACTGGTATGGATAGCGTTTACAACCGCACGAGTCCATTGCGCTTATTGAGTTCAGTGACATTTGTCACCTGACACCCTGCTGTGTTTCACTGTCTAAATTACCACGCTGGTACTCGTAGTCAGCCGAAGATTTACTTCAGTGATTATTCCCACAAATATCCTCATACATGAATCATCCTTTTGCATGACACAATTTTAGTAATATTGTCAATACGCGCAAGAAACATTTGCAGTGGAGAATCTGTTAATTTTTAATCGCATCAGAATTGTCACAATCATCAGGGCACTTGCTGAGCGCAGGGAGCTCGATCTTGATATTTTTTTTGCCTGCGTTTTTTTATTGTCTTCTTGGTGTGCTTTGTCTCATTGACGTTGGCTGCATGCGTAAAAGTGCGCCCCGACGTGTCGTGCATGTCCTCTCTGTGTTGCGCTATGCAGTGGTGTACAGCTGGCACCAACAAACTGCACATTAAACCCTAAACGTATGCAACGTCAGAGCTGTATATCGCCACACTTATTTCTGATGTCCCCATGATTCGTGTAAGAGCTGCTTTGCGAAAACTGCCACCATTGACAAAGAACCCTCAAGAGAATCTTAATACATTCCATGCAATTACGCCCACAACGTGTCATTACATATCCTTCTGAAACCTACTTGGTCGCTTCAGTGACAACGCTAGATTACTCGACGCCACATGTATACATGCCGACGCGCTTGACCACCTGCTAGTTCCTCGACGGCCCACGCTCTGTACGCCGCTATCAGTGCACAGCGTACCTTGCTTGCTTTAACTTGACTTTCAGTTTCTCGGCCGAGAATTCGGCGAAATGAAGTTTAAGCTTTTACACACCGACTGCTGCCTTCGTAAACGTCACGATAACAAGACAATGTGATGAAGTGCGCTGGTTCTAAAGTTTTAGACATTTATCCCTTCTTGTATTCCATCGTCCTTCTGCCTTTGGAAAAACTATATAATATTCAAAAACTAACTGCAACGTAGCATGTGATAATTTGTTGTTCGCGAATGCACCCCTGGGCACTGGCTCGTGAACGAGATGGCCCTGGGGTGTATAATGGCTAACTTTAGCAACTTGTCATTATTCTGCAGGTGTGCAAGTATTATGGTATCAACTGAAAAGTTACAGCATCAAAAAACTTCGGCGTGCAGTGGTAGGGAGTGGGTGCTCAACACCCCCCCCCCCCTTCCTTTCAGTACTTACGGCCCTGCTTCAGATTCCAGTGCTAACTTAAGTGCGAATTGCTCAATAAATGGAGATATTTTTGGGAAACCTGGTCCAAACATCCTGTTGTAAGCTTTGTGAGTAGGCCGCACTTGTGTATGTGAAACGAAACTGTCTTGGTGCTGTCGTAAATACTTGTAAGGGAGGCATCGAGCTCGTCAGGCTGTCGAAGCACCGCCTTTATTCGCTGCTCGTTTGACTGTTTTTGAAATGCACCGAAACAAACTCCATTGATTGATCGAATACCGTCTTAGTAGCCTAGGCGCGTGTTTTTGCGCCTGCTGCTATGCCTTCGCGAAGCCTCGGCGACTGCAAGTGAGAAAGCAGATGCTCACCCGACTACTTTTTTTTTGTTTGCTTCCCGCTGAATCATACGCGCCCGCCTGCCTTTGAGCGACGCGTGCACCGAAAACCGGTTCAGGGGAGCTCCTTTGCTTCAACGGTGAAAGCAGCCCGTCCGTTAATGAAAGAGTCTGTGTAAAGCGTGTTTGCTTGGTTTTATTTCCTCGTTGTCGCCCGCCCAGTTTCCAGCGCCTGTGTTTGTGGCTCATCCCCACAGGTGGAGCCACGTCACTGAGCTCGTCGTTCAAGTTCCCGTTTCCGTGGGAACCGGTGAAAAGAGGAGGTTTTCAACGGCGAACTCCTGTCGTGTGAACAGGAAAAGAAAATCCACAAAGAAAAAACGCGATGCTTCTTCACTTACAGCCGCTCGGTTGTTGCTGGCGGCAATTCCCGCTGTTCCTTGATTCGTAATCAGCTTGTGTGCGTGCTGGAGCCGACATCTCGACCAGTGGACTTCTCAAGGCCGCAACGCTTCCTAAAAGATGATCATCAGTTTATCCACCGGAGCGTGATATGGTGGTGCTTTCACACTTCTCAGCTTTTGTGGGGCCTTCCTCAGAAAGAAGGCGTGTGTAATCGCGACCTTCTCCTACGAGCACTGACCAGACTTTTCAATGAAGGCGGCTGAGGTCGCATTCCCTCGATTACTCCTATTTCCGGTGTTAAATCGATAATGTGGCCATCTATGCGGTGCACTAACGCTGCCAGAATGCAGGTTCATAACCTGTTTTTGTTTTTAAATGATCAAGCTCTTGAAGTGAACTAAATAGTGCTTATTCAATTCTACTTCACTTACTGTCAGATCTTTTTTAAGAAGCGAGGTACAGCCTCCAATCGCTTGTCTGTAGTGATCGTGTCCCCACCCCACCCTATTGGTGCTATCATGCAACACAAAAGCAAAATCATAAAGTTGTTATAAACAAAGTTCATTGATGTGAACTTCTGCGCACGTTGGTATTCCATGTTTAGGATCGGTAACTAGAAACGAGGACACAGAGAAGGTAAACACACATAGCGCTTCCTTGAAGTTTTATTTCGGAGTTCCAAGGCTACTGATAGGGCCACAATGTAATATATATACGCACATCTGTTGCGTAGTACAACAAGATATCTACCAGGCACCGAAACGAGAGCCAAAAAAATCAAACTCTTTTCTCGTCAGCGCAATAGAGGGCATGCTAACACACTTGTCACCCATCTTGTTAATCTCCCCTGCTTGTATAATTTCACGCGTAAGCTCATTCGTGCCGAAATTCTGCTATCGTCAAACAGAGAAAAGCTGCCACACATCGCTTGCAACATTTCTAACAATGTAATGGTTTCAAAGCAGGTGTTCATTTATGCAACGACCGGTTTGACCGAAGTAGCAGTGGCCACAAGATCGCAGCAGGCAGTACACAACACACACAGGGCAATTCACAAACTTGTTTTTGTGCTTTGTTTGACACCCCCGCTCTTCGTTTGCATTTCTCGTCGTGATCTTGCACAGCCTTTCCAACTTCTTTGGCACTGAAAAAAGCACACACACTTTAGCCTGCTGCACAATCTCCTTATGGAAAACCGCGTGTACGTAAGGTGCTATCATTGTGTGATTCTCTTGCTCAATTGTTCTCGCAGCAGGATGGGCTTCGTTCTTGCCGTCCTTCAGGGTACATTAGGCCATGAAAACTAGCCAAGGCTGAGGATTCAGCAGCCTGCTTCATTGCTCGTTGAAACTGAATTGGATCAACTTTCTTAGGGCCCTCTTAAAACAAAGCTGGGCAATGCCTCTATTCACTTGCTTGAAATGCGCTGAGTGGTAGGGGAGTAAAGGTTAACTTGCACGTGGTTTAAAATGACAACATAAGTGATCTCCACCGACTGACAACCGATCATGGTGCCATTCTTCGGAAGCTCATGCGTCCCCTTTAATGGCTCGAGACACCCCTTGATTACCGGCAAGAGGAGGTTGAAGTGAATCGGTAGCTGTTCAGAAGAAGAGTTCACAAAAACTGAAAATTGTCAACATATCGAAATGTTTTTGCCACTGTTGTACACAGTGATTCTTCCGACAGACTCACACAAAGCTGAGCTAAAAACAGATCCCTGATTCGGGGAGCTAGACAACAACCAATAAAAATGCCCGTTTTCTGCAAAAGTGCACGATCCTCCCATAAAATGAAGGCCCTATCAGTAGCCTTGGAATTTCGAAATAAACATTTTCAATGTAGTGCTATGTGTGCGTGTGTCTTCTTTGTGTCCTCGTTTTCAGTGCGCTTTTACTGTTCTTAAACATGTTGTTATAAATATACGCAAAAATCAAACAGCGTACAAAAAATTCTTTGTCACAGTAATGGCGAAAACGTAAACTTACACACATGAAGAAAGGTCGTCACACAAAATAATTTATTTTTTTGCGAAGAAAGCCAGCGCAGATTGCACTCAACATCACAGAAACGCGAAGTTTTAACAGTGGCCCATTACAGTACGACGCGCTGAATCATATCAAGTAACGACAACAGTCACATATTCGAAGGTGGCGGGATACGTTGGGAATTATTGAGATTTTTTAACTCGCCCATATAGTGCACAGGTAGTTAACAAAGCAAATATAAGATTTGCCATTCGGTATATACGGGTTTGCTCGACTGGTCCAGCTCACTGCGCCCTAACGCCTATTCAGGAAATGCATGATTTGATAATGCATTTACCTTAAAGAGCCAGGAATTATTCAGCAAAATCTATTATACTTCACGTCGCCTGATGCAACTGCCTCTTCGTATGACTAAATTCTGAAGCACAAATGCCTGATTATTAATGGTCCACGTAATGCCCCCCCCCCCCCTTTCTGTGTACACTCCAGCCACTGAGACGGTTCGTCCACCATGAAAGGGGCAGTTGAACGTTTTTAAGGCAAAAACAAAAAACGTCGCGCTCCTCTTAGCGCGCGTAATTGCACGCATGCACCGGTGCACAAAGCAGACGCTGCATCGGTAATAGCGGGCCTTCCGACGACTGAGAGGTGCTACAACGATGCTGTCACCATGCTACAGAGGCGCTTTGGTGACAGGATGCGGCTAGAGCAAGAATATTTCCCGAAGCTACGCATTTTAGCCCTGTTCATTGGTTAAATGACACCATGGAAAGCTCTGCGCAAATTGTACGACCAAGTTCTCGTCAAATCCGTGGTGAAAATCTTAGCGTGAAGGCCTCATTTTCATCCATGCTCTGCAACAATATACTGCGCGCTGTTCCGCAGGAAATATTCGCGAAGTACCTTCGATCATGTGACGTCCAAGTGTCACGCACCTCGAGAACAATGGTACACCCATAGCACTGAATGTTCTTCTCAATTTCCTGTGCATCGAATGGGAATGCCTAGAAAAAAATGATTTAGAGTGCGCCCCAGGACGACAACTAGGAAATACCCAAGTGGGAAGTACGTTCATATATATCCTCGCCATGAGAAACATATCGCATCTGTACTTCACACCAACTCAGCGCGCGAAACAAAGAATGGCAACTGCGGCTTTTGCTCGTCCATTGAGCATCAATCGGCATAATGACCACTGAGTTGCCCATGACGCATAAGAAAAGACTACTTTCCAAGAGGTGTTACTGCTACACCGCGAAAGAACATCGGGTACGGAACTGTAAAATAAAGATTACCTGCTCAAGATGCGAAGCTCCGCATGGTACGAGCATGCGTGAACCAGAGAAAAGTGTGCAGCGTACAGCCTATGCAAACAACAACGAATAAGGAATTCGACACTGTGCACATCGCACGGAAAATGACAAATAAATGAAGGTTCCTTCGTTGTTGTATTTCTGCCGACATTCCAAGATTATACTATGTCTCCTGCCGCTACATAATCGGGAGTTTTGACGGTTGCAGTCAGTGGACCTGCATTACAAGAGCTTTGTCCAAGCATCTCCGGCCGAAAAGCATAGGAACAACTAGGATATCACTCAACGCTTTCTCGAGTGCATCATCTCAAGCAGCGAAGAGGTGCGAAATTGTCAAACTTCGACTGCAAAGTCATTTTTCAGACAAAGAGTTGGTGGTACAAGCAATCCAGATCCCAAGCATGTATCAGGACATCAAGGAGAACACAACTGATGTACCCTTCGTCGCGTCTTTCAAGAAGCTTGAAAAGGGTTTCGTCGGTGAGCTGCTACATCCACTTGTCGTCACGAAGAGTGGTATCATCGGTTCGAATCGGATGTGGAAAGTGTTGAAATGCGAAGTTTTTCGATTCAAGGGCAGCAATTCGTTGGTTTCGCTTCACACCAAGTTGAGATGGACTTCCCGGGGAAGCACATTGCTCTTGATGTCTCGACCGACAGCTTCGTGGAACATGGTGTGTGTGCTGGAAGTTCAGACTACCAAGTCCGACGAGTTTCTGCGGTCTTTTGGGGAAGATGACAACCATGCAGGGAGTAACATAAATAGGCAAGACACCTAAAAAGAAAAGGACCATGATACGATTCGAGAAAACCACAATCCTTTTCAATGGGAGATATCAAATGACGCTCCCTCAAAAGGATGACTTGAACTTGAAAGAGACGAACAGGTCACCGTTACTTGAGAGAAAATTTTTTCGACCATCTCAAGAACAAGAAGGGACTGCTCGAAACTAATTACCATATAATAAGAGAATGCTTGCAAGCATAATACGCCAAAGACGTCAGTAACAGACCTTCCGTCTTCACAAAATTACACATGCCACACGAGGAAGTACGCGAACAACCGCTGATGACGAAACTCGAGTATTTGATTCAACGAAAACAGGCGACACGAACGGGTAAGTAGCAAATTATACGTGCGCTGAATCTGGAACCGAGCACCTCAATCTCGTCACGGGTATGACAACCGCGGCTTGATAGTGAAAGTAGCTTTCGTGCTCAACAAACGCACACGTCCGTTATACATGCTTCACAATGCAACAGGAAATATTGCAGTAATATCGGGTGGTAAACGCGCTCCTTTTCAAGGGCCCTCAGAACCTCTGATTATCATAATGGCTTCGTGGTTTAAAGCTGAAACTCACAACAAAAGGCACACACGCTACTGTGTCCATTATCTTAAGGCCACGTAGTGGGTGCATATTAAGTTCAAAAAGATGTCATGCACCGAGTGTTTGAAGTACGCTAAGAACAGGGATTCGCTATTATGTTCAACTCCTAAACTCAAAGATTGAGTCTCCCCTAATTTTGTTTCTTAATTAACAGTTATTAGCGCATAGATGTACAGTATTCCACAAAAAATTTACTTTTTAGCGCAATGATGTGGATCAGCAATGACAATTGGACCACCAGACAATACCAGCTTCCTAATTCAAGAGTAATTGCTAAGCCTAGCATGAATTAACATGCCAGAAACACCCACTGCTTTCGAGTACAAATAACTGTATATTGTAAAGTAATTATAATACTGCGGGAAGCGATTCTCATTACTTGTGAAAGCGACGAGCATGCCATGCAATGCTTTTTCGGACAAAGATATTGCGGTGCATTACGAATACCTTTAAACTTTTCAACGATGTTGACGAACTCTAAAAGCTGTGAACCACATGGCCTACAGATCCGTGCAATTCAACATGAAATTCAAGATATAGCACCTGTCGTAGTACACATCTATAACACAGGTCTCACTACAGGTATCTTGCCTTCAAAAATGTTGACAGCCAAAGTCATACCAATATATAAAAAGCAGACAGGCTTAACATTCAAAAGTACCACCCCTAGTGATTCTGCCCATTTTTCAAAAGGCATCGAAAAAATTATTTTAACTCAGATGTCATCTTTTTGTGAAAAGCATCATTTTATGACGAAAAATCAGTATGGATTTCGAAAAGCAAGTTCACGCAATTAGCATTTTAGATCAGGAATATCACATACTCAGCAACATTGACAAGAGGCTGACGATAGGTATATATGGCGATTATACTCAGACTTTTGATCATATCAATCATAATATAATATTAAGAAAGCTCAATACCCATGGCATCAGGGGCACTTCATGCAGTTTTTTTACGTCATATTTATTTGAAAAAACGCCATATGTACAAAATAAATTACTTTAAATTATCAACTGGGAATAAAGAAATAGGTATTCCGCAAGATAGTGTCCTATGCCCTCTGCTCTCAAATTTATATATAAATGACGTAGTCTCAATATATAACAATGCTAATTTTGGATATATGCAGAGGGCACGAGCGTATTCATAACATCTTAATGTTACACCACACTGATAAATAAAGCCAATGAATTTATCCGGAACATGTCAACATGGTCAACCAGAAATCCTCTCAAAATAAACTGCAATAAATTTAAAGTGGCGATTCTTCACGCCAAAGAAACAACCATTCTAAACATTTTCACTTTGGTGTTAAATATATAAACATAGAAAACGTTGTTTAAATAAAGTAGTAGCAACGTATTTCTGCAGCCCAATACATTTCGACCAAAACATGCACTTCGTTTTAAAAAAACTTAGCCGTATCGCAGGCATGCTTAATAGCAATAGATATCGCCTGCCAACATCCGTGAAACTATTAATCAGGCACTCGCTACTTGCAACACACACTAACCACGCTCACGCCATACGGGATGCTACAACTGAATCAAACCTTGAAAAATGCACTAAATACAAAAGAATAATACGTATGATAGCAAGCGTAACATCACACTGAGGACCTCTTCGCGCATTACAACATCCCCACCATCTTTTGCTTCTACGACCGTTTCCTGCTTCGTGTATGACACTACAATATAAATTCAGAAAGTAGCGTATTTAACGTGATAGTCTGTGTAAATAAAAACACAGCTACCTATATCACCTGTCACAGTAAAATATCGTCTATACTCTAATCACGGATAATATATGACATGAAAATGTTAAAAAATAAATTACCGAGATCGCTTAATTTACATTAGGCACATTAATGTATTTTTGTACGTTTCTTTATTTTTGCTTGTTTTGTGTTAATGAATGTTGATGTCATCCTGAATATTAACCGAAGCACGTTTTTTGTCGCCTCTGCCATCTGCTGCCACCATAAAGAATTGGGGCCAAGGGTTCTTCAAGCGGCATAGAGCCCCTGCCGTTGTATTAGAAACTTTACAGCGTAAAAAGAAAGAGAAAGACAGAAAGAAAGAAGGATGAATGAATGAATCATCACCAGCTCCTGTCGGGAACACAATTATGAAACAACTCGATATTGCTTATTGTGCCTTGTAGAAGACGAAGTATTGAGCATACCCAGCTGGGTATGTGAGGTCCTCTTATGTTGCATAGTGACTTAGTGAGGCACCAAAGAATGGTTTTCTACAGAACTCGCCAACCGAAAGTTTCAAATTTTCTTGAGCTTCATCGCAGTAGAATGTCTTGTCGTCGTATACTCTCTTCGCTTTCTGTGGTCAAGCGATGGGTGGGTGGCTGGCATAACATCCTGGGGGGAAAAAATGAAAGAGTTCATAGTCAACGTTACGTTCTTAGATTACAAGCTGTTCTCACTCAGAAAAAAATAACCTACCTGGCGAACGACTATTTTTATCCTGCTATACTCATTATGGAATATTGTTCAAGTACACAGCGCGGAATACGTTGGAAGTTAGAAAGTTTTTTCAGAAAACCTAATGAAATATCGGAATAGTATTTTGATCATAATTTTACTACAGTTATGGGAGAATGTGAAGCACCTATTTTTGGGATATGTACTCATTGATATGCACAAACTCCACGCAGACATTGCCCATTAGACAGAGTATGTCTTTGACAGTGGGGAGATTTTCCGTAAAACTGGTAGTTTTCATTGCAGGTGAAGCTCCGTTTCGAATGTTGGCTGCAAGTAAACAAATGCAGCCCACATGTTCCCATGGGGAGAACCCGAGTAAATGTGTTCCAGAGTGGTGGGCGTATCACGTGAAAGTTGCATAGTTGGGTATGGTTTGGGAATGCTTACGTGTTGTTTCGTCTTCATTATTCTCATTCCTAAGGTGAAGGACAACCGCTGCCTTCAACCTCAAGCAAAACATATTAAAGACGCTTTTGACTGAACGCCCGATGCAGTGCCTACAGATAAGGGGTGGCCAGTGAACCATTGGGCAGCGCGAGTAGGCTATGTGTTCTCTTATTTTGTGTGGTTGTGAAATTGGCGCGAAGCTGTCAATTCATTCCAGCGCGAGCAGTTATTATTTTTTTTTAATATACAGAAACTGTTTGCGTCGGCCTTGCTATCGGTAGTAGCAAAAACGCTGCCGATCGGTAGTAGAGGCTCCCGACAATACGCGACCTTGATATTATAGCGCAGCGCGTGACATGGAAATCACAATAAATTATCAAAGTCAGCTGAAAATTGCGTTCTCTTCTCTGGACAAATCACAGAATAAGCTCAAAAATCACTTGTAGTGAGCCCATCTATCACCCATTGGCTGATATGAACAGGGCGCACTCAGTCGTTACAAAGATCACCGCGGGAGGCCGCTACTTGTCCACGCGTGCGCGTGCTATGACACTGTTAAAGCTACGCATTCGAAGAAGTGCTCAAGGTCGCGAAGCACGTGTGACGTTTCTCTGTGGCCCTGTGATCCCTCCCTGCTTAGCTTCCAGCGCTTTCCTCGCGACGAGAGAATGCAATTGCGGCATGCGACAAACCTTTGTAACTCCTCTCGCACTTGATGGATTCTTAATATTTTTGCGGCGTTGAACTCGTGAAAAAGTAAGCTCTTCCAGTGAGTTCATTCCATGGTTACTAGAAAAAGTGTTTCAGAGCCCCTTCAATGGGCGATGAACACAAATGCCACGTGCAAACATGTCATGGAATTCATGTATGGCATAATTTACACGGCTGCCACTGCTTGTGCTGACAGTGCAAACGTTAGAGGTACCATCGTTACGCGAATATAAAGAATGTACTTGCATCTTATCTAGATACCTGGGTGTGTATAACAATTCTACTTGTGTTTAAGGTGTACTACATCTCCGCGCCTCGTAACATTGGGCTTATTTTAAAGTAACATGTTACCCTTCGTCATTCGTGCTTCGCATATCATCAATTCCCACTGTACGTGGAATCAGCCATTTTTTATAGTGGGAGTGTTCTCTGTTTCCGCTCATAAGATATGGGAAGCTTATATTGACCGGTTAAACTTGAGCAAAACTAATTGTTGCACTGATATCAAAGAAACTCGCTCCTTGTGGCTTAAAACTGCAGCTTTATGAAACACAGATACGCTCTGAATTACAATATGCTACAACCGTGTGGAATATCGCCTATAATAATCTGGTAACTTCCCTTCAACTTGTTCAGAATTACTCTGTTCGTTTTTTATTGTCTAATTAGAGCAGAACCACGAGCATTGCAACCATAAAAACTTCCCTTGCACAACCTTTCTTACATCTCACAGAAAAGTCTCCCTTTCAACACAATTTCACAAGATATACTATCATGCTTTCTTGCATTACCAACTACTACTTCGCCCACAGCACATGTCCCACCTCAGTGACCACCACCACAAAGTAGGCATCCCAAGCAACACAAAAACTTTCTTCAATTCTTTTTTGCCTTGCACATCAAAGGAGCGGAACAGACTTCCCGGTGAAATTGTTGCTAATAGCGCCAACAGCTTGTTTATTAGCGCCAACACTGTGTAAGTTCTTTTTGTTCCAACACTCTAAAAAAAGAGCGAGTAAAAAAGGTGTCTTTTTGTCCCACAACAATAATCGTCATCTATATTGCGTTCCATCCTTGCGCTATCACCCCGCGGCCGGTACATTCCGGTCACGATCGACATGCCCATTATCAGGGTTACATTGCAATCTCGATAGGAAAGTGGCCAGCGCCAAGAGAGGAAGCGTACGCAAGCCTGATGACGATTATCGTTGTGGGACAAAAAGACACCCTTTTTACTCAATATTTTTTTAGAGTGAATAGCAAGTCTGGCATAATTATGTTCTGTGCTGTATTGGCTGAAATGCATTATTATATAGTGTATTAGCAGACAATGTACTTTTAAAGATATTCATTTTTACGATCTAGCTGTATTCACTGCTTCTAGTTCATTTAATCTTTTTTTGCGAGTAACCCACCCGCCTCTGTAATGTCATTTCGCCCCGATAGTAAAATTAATAAATAATAAATAAATAAACTGTAGCGATATCTACATACTTTCAGCGCGTGCTCCGAATGATGGTAAGCTTCGCTAGCCCGAGAACAACGCATGCTGAAGAATTGATGACGACAAATGCAGGAGCAAATTTCTTAGCCCCTGGCAACGGTGGGCTCGCAAACAGGGCCAAGTATATGCTTGACGTGTCTTTAGGCTGCAGCCGTTTAGCGCGTGGTTTCAGCGCCACGCAGCAACAACCAGCGGATGACCGCAATTGAAACGTCGACAGGTGGCGTCCCACTCCGATTACTTGCGGGCTGCCCTAAGTGCTCCTAACGAGCGCACTGCCTCGCGTGTCCGCCTTCATTCTCTGCGAAATGCGTGGCGTGGCTGGCGCATTTATTGCTTCGGCTATGCCGTTTGCGCCCGCCCTTATCGACGCATCTTGCAGTCATTGTCAAAGCCCTGGTCACTTTTGGAGCAGTTTGGAAGCCCTCGTCTTTCGGCAAATGTGACGCACATTACGGCTGTTTCGGAAATGTCCACTGGACTCGCTTTTGTCACGAAAAATTGCCACTGCTTCTGCATCCTGTGTCTGTTGACCGGGTATGAGAAAGCTTTGAAAGCAACAGCCGGAAAGTCCTGCTTGGGTACCGGCTTTGCCTATATTGATGACACAAGAGTACGGCTCAATTATACTTGAAAACTGCCCATAAGTGGCTGGGCTCAGGAATAATATAATAGGAATAAATATCTCCAGCTTTACATTCCGAAATCATCGCCAGAAATTTCGACTGTGTTCTTCAGCGTGCACCAACATCCCACGAGCCTCGATCGCTTAGCCACCATCAGCAAAGGTGCATTGTAGTTGTGATGCGCTGTTACAGCGCATGCAGTTGCGGTACATATTTAATTTTCATAGAACATGCAAACATGACGGAGCATATGGCGCGGCGCACAGACTGTTACAGCCGACAACAGACGCTGCCACGAGAAAAAATAGTTATCAAATGATATATGCGAGAAGCACTTTCAAAGGTACACTATCAACATGTGTAACGCATCTCTCCACATCTCTCCAACGAAAATTAGAAACGACAGCAGAGTTTTCGTGTTTCACAATCACAATAGTCTACGACGTCTCACTAAGTGTTTCTGCAAATCAGGCGCCGCTGAACGCGTTAAATTCTATTTCGGTGCAATTATCCCAATTACAGCAGAGCCTTACCTTCTATCAAAAGCCATGACGAGACGACAAGGCACTGGCACTTTTTGTTGTCTTTCTTTAATATCAGGTAGAACATTGAAAAAATACTCGTACACTTTAGGAAGTTACCGACGATTACGACACTCCTTATGCAAACTGTAGTTTCTGTTTGGCGTCATGAAAGGCATGAAGTTCACTTACAGACAACTGTTTATTATTCAAGTCAAACGTAAAATAACTATATGCTAGCAAAATATGAAAATAACTTCAAAATTAAGGAAGTTTCGGCTCTTGTTCATGTTTGTGAGCTACGGCCCCGTACGGGAGCCAAAATGTCCCTCATTTTAAAAGCGATTGTCGTATTCAGTCGGGATATTCATTTTCTCATTGGGCATTCACGATAAAGCAGTTTTTCGTCACATCCTCCATTTAGTTCATCTTGTTCAACATTGTTCTTCATCCTTCGCATTATTTATTTGCTCTATTGGCGGTTAAGTCCATCCAGCTGGAAGAAGAAGAGCATTGCGTGTAGACCTCTCGCTACACGTTCCATCGTTCTTTCAAAGCGACGCTCAACGCAGGGAGGGCTGCTTCCTGTCCATAATCGTGCCTTTTCTTCGACCGAAGTGCCGTGTTTTTAAAGAAGTAATCTGGACCCGCACACGTTCTTTGATATTAGAGCGAAACATCCGCTTCGAATGCTAATCTGGTCCCTATCGCAAAACCCAGTGACACTGTCCGAGTGCGATACTTGATTACTAGAGCAGTGTAGCGCTAGACATTGGGACACTGGCACGCTGCACATTGCCGCGTAGCCCACTGGGCCACCCATTATCGGCCGGAATCCGGCTTGTAAATTTTTTTGCAGCGAAATCTGTTCTCAGATCACTTTCTGGGTCACGCGCACTTCCATGTTGTCCGCCGCCACCGCCGGTGTCTGTAACCACATCGCGCGAAATTAGAAAAAAAAAACCTTAACGTAGGCAGGCATGACCTAGCACCAATGGCACAGTGGGGCTCCAAACCGGGTCCGCTGGGTGCCAGCCCAGTATTCTACCACTGACCTACACTGATGCTTGTGACTTGTCAAACTTGCCTTAGACAGGCTTGATTTCAGGAAATCAATCGCGTTAATACGACTTAAAAAGCGTTTTAAAACAGCGAAAGAGCAACCAGTCGTCGCGCAATGCGAATAGCGCAATGAGAGTGACTTGTTGGGCAAGTTGGTTCATTCTTAAGGAGCTTATTGCGCGAAAAAAAAACATGAAAGAGTTACTGATGTAGACACCCATGAGTGTTTGCGCTTGTCCTTTTTTGTGTTTACTTTGTGCCATAAGCTCGTTTAGTCTAACGAGTATGCCGTGCAATGCTCCAATACATTACAAACGCTTGTTGTTTCCCCATTAACTTTGGCGCATACCCACTTGAGCCATCATTCCTCATCGTCGTCAGCCACTGCATGGACAATTGGCACAAAATTCTTTGCAAGTGTTTAGCGGATACCACGCTTCTCAGACGAATGACGAAAAATAGCATATATAACTTGCAGGCCTGGCGTTTTCTTTTTCGTCAAGCGCACATCGTGATTAATTGAGGCCGGACTTTTAGGCACTGAAAAAGTATGTTTTAGGTGCCGCTTTAGGCACTGAAAATCTAAGTAAAGGCACAATAAATTTTTACAAAAATTGAAATATCCCAGAACGACGTCGGTTATTTGTATTTACGGCAAGAAGCAAAAAAGTGGTATACTTAGCAGAAATTTACCAACGATAACCGAAATACGATAAATAAGTAAGATAAATAAGTAAGATAGCAGAAATTTACCAACGATTGAACACTATAAATAAAGTTTTTTTATTCAAATAAAGTTTTCCAATTCATTCCATTGAACAGAGGCTTGCATTTTCTGCTTGATTTGCAGTATATGGTCAATCGTTTTGTTGTCTAGCATTGTGTGTCAAGCGCCTACCATTCAATTAACACTCTCTTTGGGTCTCTTTCGTTTAGTTCTGGCTGGGAAGGGCAGCGCAGGAGCAAATGACCAGACCACCGATACCCCAGAAGAGAGGAATGCTATGTCCAATTGCGTGTATAGGACCAATTTCTTCCCTATCGGTGCACACTTTAAAAGGCCTCGCACTAGGTTTGGGGATTTCGAGTTGAAAAGCGCAATGGTGTGCTGGGCTCTCCGGGTTATTCCTGTGAAAATTTGCAAAAAAAACATGTGCAAAAACGCTCTATTTCTAATGAATGCCACTTGCCCATTCTCGCGGGCGTGCGCCTCAAGATCTAGGGAGTGACGTACAGCAAGGAATGGTCCTGTTTTTACGTCGCTCCTTTACGTTGACATTGGTGGGCCGACGTCGCATACCGTACGCTCCTCATCTGGATTTCGTTACATGCTAGCTATAATTTGAAAAAAAGACGAAAAATGCCCCGTCTTCTGATTATATACTACAATTTAAACAGTACCTCAATAAGGGCGTTGAACGTGACATTACTCTACTTGGCATGTGCAATTTGTGTGTTCTGTTGTGTGGCACGAATGACTTTGGTTCGCGCTAGCTGCTTCATATAATTTTGAAAGGGAAACGCAAGGGCAAAGGGAAAAGAAAGGCAGCACTCTTTGTCTCTTCGTCTTTCTTTTCCTTGTGTCTTTGCACTGCCCTTTCAACATCAGCATAATGAATCAAAGCTGAGAAAAAAATAATAAAACACGCAAACAGAATCTTGTTATTATTTTTATTCTCGTTTTGAATAGCCTCGAGGTGATATTCACTCATCGACCCTCGTTTCGCGTCCGCCTCGGTTGACCAGTCGCTATCGGGTTTTCACTGCTCACCCGAATGCCGCGGCTTCGACTGGGGCCGCGGCGGTCGCATCTCGGTGGAGGCGAAAAAGCCGTGTACTGCGCAATGTCAGTGCACGTTAAAGAACACCAGATGCTCAGAATTGGCCGATACCTCCACTACGGCATTCCTCATATTCATATCGTGGTTTTTTACGTAATACCACACATACTACCACTGCTACTACTACTATATGCTAATACTACCACTGCTACTACTACTACTACTACAACTACAACCCCATTTCGCTTGCGTTCATCTTCTCGTCGTTCCTGCTTCGTGCCTTCGCCAACCCTGACAACGCCTATAGCTTGTGTTTGGTGCGTCGTCTCTGACCGCTGTTTCAGCGGAGTGACATGGTGTATCGCGGTCACAATCCATGATCCGCCTCTCCACACGCACTGACTGATCCATCCCACAGAAACTGGTATTACACAACAGAGAACTCCGAAACGACACAACATTGATGGCCCAAGTGCACAAGTAGGCTGGGGTTCATCATGCGCGCGTGACCTTGCTTACACATGACGTTCTTGGTGCCTATGCGTCATGTGATTCTCCAGCCCCGATAACGAAGAGCACAGGAAAGGAATGCGGCTCGCGCTGGCTACATGGGACGAGAGGCAAGGAATTCAAGTTTGCTTCTTCGCATTATGCTTTGGTGGCTCATAGCGAACCAATTTGAAAAATCGCCGTGGTGGAACGCTTTTAATTGTGCACGAAAGAACTTCTAATGTCTAACTACAACTTATTATGTCACCTAGAGAGAGAGGGATGCTTAAAAAGTAAAATACAAACAAAACAAAGCCCACGTGCACATCACATGTTTTACCTGAAGGTGATGCTGCAGATGGTTTACAATGTTAAAGAAAACAAGCCTTCCTTGGCACAGCATACTTTGTTCTCTTTATAAGCCATTTCATTCTGTCATGAAAGTAGCAAAAAAAGGAATTGATAAAAACATTATATGTGATACGACAATCTAAAATCCTAATTACCGTAGCGCGAAGGGACTGTTTAGGTACACTCATTTTCAAACGCACGTTTTATCATGAAATGCTTGACAAAGGAGCTTTAACCGCAGTTTAATTCGACGCGATGATAATAATTTCTAATATAGTTAATTTTTCATATTGCTGCGGGTGTCATTTTTGAGTAATGGCTTATGACAAACCATGAAGCTCTGTTCTGTATTTTCATGTTTGTCACTTAGACATATGACATGGTATCCCATACGTAACAAGCGTATTATTATCCCATACGTAACAAGCGTATGTATGCCAAATACACCGTTCATTCTAAACATGCCGGCGCCTGTCTCATGCTTCGCTATAACGATTCAACGACCTTTGCCACCACTGAATGAACAAGAGCATTCCATGAGTGGCCGGCCCTTCATGGTTTTTCATTCGTTCTTCAGCTACCCGTGGCTCCTCATAAAACCTGCTCCTGCTTTCCCACCACAACACCCAAATATTTAGGGTGGTTCGTCGGTGAGTTCTTTCAGGGCACTGGACCGCTCTTTGTAGAAGGCGGTGGACGCGTCCTCGGCCATAGACGTCGCTTTTATTTTCTTACCCCATCTTTAATTCCCTCTCCTTCTTCCCCTGCAGATGCTGAGACGTGCTTCCACTTCTAGGACAGCAGAAAAAGCATGCTTTGCACTCCTCATGCTTCTCCTCCAGTCGCTCGAAGCATGTCAGCTTTGGCTTCGTTTAACATTATAATATTTGGAAGTATCAACTTGATGTTGCCTTTTTTACATGAATAATGGTTTCGCACTACGCTCCAAAACAAAATTCAGGCTTGTATAGTGCTCATGTAGGCGCTCATTCAAAAAATAGGCATTTATAGGCACTTTTATGGGCATTCAGGCACGAACACCCAATATGGGCATTTACAGGCATTATAAAAACACCATACAAGCCGTTCTTAACCTGTAATTCTTGCTCATATATCAAAGTTGCATGATAGGAAAGCGAGGAACAAAATAGGCATTAGCCTATAATCCGCTCTCTAGCAATTAAAGCAGAGACATGAGCGCAGTGAAAAAAGAAAAAAAAAGAAAAAAGAGAACTAAAGTTTAGTCGAACTCACTACCTCAAATTATCACACATCCTGAGTCTGACACACTGCTCACTACACCACACATGAAAAACGCGAACGGTAGTATCTTTTCTTTATTGATTCAGGTATTTATTATTTTAGTTTTGTCGTTTAAAAACGCAGACTTTTGTCTCTTCACGCTCGCGCCAACCTGAAAGGGGATCGTTAGCTTCTTTCTTACGGGTCGCCTTGGGTCACACCTATCTGGGACGTTTTGCCGCAAAACTTGTTAGCGTAACCGCAGATTTGTTACGGCGATCGCAGTGACTCGCTATGCGGGTAGTCATGCCTATGTAGAAAGCAGCGTGCATTTGAACCTCTCACTGAACACTGTAGATTTCGTCATTCGTTTGGAAGTATTTTCTGTCCTTCTCGTCTACGTTCCGCGTACGACAGCCGCAGCAGTTCAGTCTAGCCGAAACAATCATTAGAGCCGTATATATACTTCGTGTGTCATGGTCGCTGTGAAGACCGTAGATATTCAGTTAAAAAAAGTCTAATAACCGTTGATATGTAGTTCGATCATAAATGACCCATGAGTGCGCATATTTTCACCTTAGATTACACAAATCAGGAGCTAAAAACTTCGAAATTGGGCATTGCAGCGGATAACTGCTGCCGGGAACGTGCGGCTTTCTACGGTACGAGCCGGAACGACTCATTGCTGCAGTAGGGTTGGTCCTGATTATCAGACTAATACTCCTTTCATACTGTGTTGCGAATTATCAGTTCTATCGACGCTGTTTATTAAAATACACTGACGAAACTCTATCACACATCAAAGAAAGCTCACCCGCACTATATATGCCACGATTCGATAGAAGGCTGTGGCAAGGCTGGAAGGAAATGAGTTTGGGAAAAGACTACCTCATTTATAATTTTGGTGGTTAAAGAATGAAAACTTCTTTTTACGGACGTCTTCGTCTAGCATAGCTATATAAATAATACTTTTTTTCTTGTGGAGCACATATTCCTTGTGCCCCAATGCTGATTGGACGTGCTGCAGTGCTGCAGTGCGTCTTGTTTGTCGTCTGTAGCAGACGACAAACAAGAGCCCCCCACAGCTTCCACTGCTCCTGCGCGAAACTATAGGTTCATTTATTTCACCTGCACTTTGTGAACCGATTCATGGAGGGGATGCATTCCGGCATTCGTTTCACAAGTTCAACATAGCGGCAGTGGCGCCGCAGTATTCGTTTCGAAAAAGTGCAGCTGTCGTGCAAGGCTAGTTCACAAATTCTCTGCACCTGCTCCTGAGTTAGTCCCGAGTCCGTGCAGCACAAGATGGTTGCAGATGCAGCAGGCGACACAGCCGATTTCATTCGTGTGTGTTTTAGCGATGTGCAACAAGTACGGCAGTGAAGATTTTCCTGTAAACACATGCCAAGCAACGTAAGAGGCACAGTCTTTTACGAATCACAGGCTCCCTCGAGACAGCCCCCGAGACATCCGAAGAGTAACACAGGGCATGCACGACATCTGCACTCTCGTATTGTTTTCCGCAGCTCGTCACTGCTGCACTTGCTGAAACGTCCCCTGCACGAAGACAACACCCAGGTGACATCACCGTGAACTAGGTCAGGAAGTGCAGGGTGAATCGAACAGACCTTGTTGTCGCAGCCGGCTGGCGTTGGCGCCGAGCAGACGACACGCACTCCGGTGTTCTATTTAACAGCAGGCCACTCTGTACTTGCAACAAAAAAGATGGCCCAGCGTCCATGTTTTCACCGGCGTCACCGATAGCCGCGCTCGTTGGTTTCGTCTGCCTCGTATCGGTGCTCGCCTTCGCGCTAGATATTCGACAATAGTTAGCGCATGAAGCGGACTCTTCGGACTGCACTTTACTCCAACAGTCATTGTCTTTGTTGAAACAAACTCTATGCGACGCTTCTTCCACCTGCCCCGGCGACGCACTCACACTGGCCACTGGCCGTGGCTTGCATGGTGCTGAGGTCATAGCGAAGCCTTTCGCCGATCACTTGGATGTTGTAACCGCTAATTCTGCGGGAAGCAACCACAGAAAACAGCACCAGCTTAATTTTGTTACCGCTGGCAGCTCTTCGCGATTCGTCACAAAAGCGAGGTACCCGAAACGCCCAGGTTAGGACGCTCGCGTTTAGAAACGCACGGCGGCTCCAAGTAGCTTTAAGCCACGTGGTAATAAATTATGAAATTCTGTGTGGAAATCACGTGATAAAAAACTCCCCGCGAAGTAAAACTGGATTTTCACATACTTTGTCTATATGCCTCAGAGATGGCGGTAAGTCTATGTCATGTGAACTGTTTACTCGGACACGAGGTGGTCATTTAGAGCGCGAGAAAGTTTTGAGAAGTCATGAGCCGCAAAAACCCCAAACTAGAATAGTTTTTGCTCACACCTAAACCTAAATAGAAATGCCTCAAGCATTTTCATTTATATCATTTATATTGAAAATACGGCCACGATTTGCTCGTGCTCTACGGGTCAGCACCATAACCAGTGCGCTGAATGGGACTAGTTGGTGCATAGCTGGGTTGGCGCGAAATACGAAAAGAGAAGGAAACGTTGTATTTTCTTCGTGCTAACGGTGTTCTACCTTGCAGCTCAAGGGGCATGCAAGTAAATGCATTCGGCGAGTATTGAACGAGCCTATGGCAAATAGAATCTGTCTACTTCCCCGGTAGTTTTGTTCGGAAGCCGCGTTATGCACGCGAATAAAAGCAGGGTCCTTGCTCACTTACATGACAAAACTTCGCAGGTTTTCAAAGAATCTACGGAATCTTCAAGGAAGATATTCTCTGTTAGAAATCCAGTTAACGCATTTTCTCGGGAGTATATAGGCATGAAGTTACTACAATTCGTCGAAAAAGCGTAACATTGTTGGAACAGACATCGGAAACGAGGCTGCAATAGCGCTTTCTTTCTAGACAACATTCAATCATAGTTTCCGGGAGTTTCATAAGTAATCGCTTTCAGCGTGGCACAAGACACAAGCTTTTAATCCAATAGGAAAACTAACGAGCCACATCTTGTTGCTTTTCCTGATTTTTCATATCAATGTCCTGCTGCTTGGTCTTGGCACTCTTGCTGTTTGACTTCATGGTGTACAAGAAGTCATCTTAGTTGCCTCTGTCTTTTCTGCATACGAGCCTGCTGTAGCCGTTAATTCCTCAACAGTGACTAATACTTTCTCTTTCTTTTTTGTAAACGTTTTGACCTCCTCAATGAAATATTTCTCTTTCTTTTTTACATTTTACCAGTTTTCGAAAACTCATGGTGCTCGGCCGTGTAGGGGAAATGCTAGAAGTCCGTGCGTGACGCACAGGTCAACACTTTCGGAACCGTCACGCATATTGCCACGCGCGTTCCTGGTTTTTGATTTTGTTTATTTGGTTTTCGCCCACAGAACCTGCCAGGAATACTCAGCGCAAACCTCATTGTTCGAGATTATTCTAGAGCTTGCGCGACGACGAGCGATAAACCCGGAATCTTCGACGGCACGTGTATAATTGGCACCGCACTTGTCAGTTGATCGACGGCTGACGCCCAGTTTGCTGCTGTCAGTACGTGTCAGTGCGTATCGCGGTGAAAAGTTGACTTTTCATTCGCAGGCCACAAGTTCGGCCGAATAAACAGTTTAATCTTCGACCTACAGTCAGCTCTTTTGTCGACGTCTTGAAGCAGTGATATTATTTTTGTTTTGGTACGTAAAACTCCAGATATTATCATTACTAAAATTGCACGGTGTTGGTTCCTCACAGAAGCTACTCATGTCGTTACTTTTTTTATAATGCGCTTTGAAATGTGCTTTGATAATGCGCTTTAAATGTGCGACTGTGTCCATAGAAAATAGTAAAACAAGGAAATTCAAGGCTTTTGAATGATTTGCCGTAATTCCAGCACTTTTAAAGCCCTGAAAACTAACTTTTTAAACTCAAGGCTTTTGACGGGTTCCAAGGAACAATATAAATTCTGAAGAAAAAAAAGAAAAGAAAAGCGAGTTCCAGACAAGGGGACAAGTGCCTAAGTAAAGAATGTGCTTTCAAATTTCGCGGGAGATTTTGGTTAACGTTATTGTGTGGTAGTCATATGAACAAGCAATATAAGCACAATAGTGGTTTAGAACCACCTTCCTAATTCTCCAGTCGTGAGGAATTTCACCTGCTGTGCTGTTCAATGAAATGAGTGAGATAAAATAATTACGAGTATTTCTACAAATGTTTATTAAGTTTAACATCAAAAAGATTGACATATGTTTTTGCAGAAACACCGCTCCGTTGCGGTGGTCTATTTGGCTAAGGAACTCGGCTGCTGACGCACAGGTCGCGGAATTGAATCCCGCTTGCGGCGGCTGCATTGCCGATGGAGGCGGAAATGTTGTAGGCCCGTGTGCTCCGATTTGGGCACACGTTAAAGAACCCCAGGTGGTCGAAATTTCCGGAGCCCTCCACTACGGCATCTCTTATAATCATATGGTGATTTTGGGACGTTAAACCCCCCATATCAATCAATCTTGAGGGAAAACACCATTATCTTTTCACGATCACAACTATCAATAACGATGTCATCCACGGTTAGGTAGCTGTGAAAGAGCAGAATAGGTAAGAACGAGCTGTTATGGAGAGCTATGTTCTTTAAGAAAATTTAATATGGTAGGACATTTAGGCTCAGATATCTACTAATATCGGACAATGTCTCTGATGATATATGCAACGCCCTCATGAAGCATTGCGCGGTGATTAACAATATGAGGGATCGTCCACGTTTTGGTTACTTCACCACTGCTTGCCTAAGTCAAGCGCACATGACAAGCAATCCGTCATCGTGGCTACGCTTGTGGATGAAGCAGGTCTGCAAATGCACATCAAAACGAACGTGAGTCTACCATTGCGGACGGAGAAAGCGCATCTGCCGTCATCTACCGAGAACTGAGAGGCACGCGTGAATGCGGCACCTGGCGGCGGCTGGTGCCGCGGAAGATCAGATTGCGCCAGCTGCCGCCGTTTTGTCGAGACTTGTGATTAGGGACTCACGGAAAATATGCGGGCTATGCTGTGTTTGTACATAATGCGTCAGTCAGCCGCACTAGATTGATGGGAGCGTACAAATTATGCCTCGAAAGTTGATGAATGAGCCCTCATCTGCGAAGACAAAACGACTGTTACAAGCCGTTGGAATAAGTAAACGTGCAATGACAATTATCATGAAGTGGCCACTTGTTTCTGTATTTACTTTCTTATATGAATTTACGCGTTCTTTGAATAGGAGTCGTCGTTGTAGTCTCTCTCAGTTCTGATAAAATGGGACACTTGGCCGGCCTTCATAACAATTTACAAAAAGCAATTTTCTTTGCTTCTCTCTTCCAGCTATAAGTGCTGGTACACTTGCCTATCTTTTCGTGTATAAAAAGTGATGATTGCTTCAAGCGTTTATGCGGGAAACATTAAGCAACTTGTGTTGGTTCGTTAGTGACCCGTCAAGAAAGGACTGAAATTCTGCTCAACTGAACATTCGGATCCACGAATGGAGCTACTCCATGCAGTGTCAGTTCAACGAGGTATTTATTTTGTTACTTTGTACTTCCAGCTACTTATCACCAAAGTTCCGTTCTTTCGGGACTGGGGCGAAACTGAATATTTTTTTTATTTCGGACATGTCATGCAGAGGAGCAGAATGCGACAAAAAGGCAAGTTACCTTAAAGAGTGTCTGAATAAAGAAACCATTTACTTACACTAACTATATATTTTCATTCTTTGTTTACCAGAGTTCGGACGTAGAAGAGATTAGCATATAGAACTTCCTGATAGAAAAACGACATTAAAAAGCGCTGATTATTCTTGAGGACAAGACTGACTCCATTCGCGCTGCATCAAGGTTGCTCCGCGTTTTAAGGATGCCCTCAAGAGGCGCATGAAATATTGGAAGAGCCTCCAACTCAAGCCATTCACAAACACGTTTTTGGATTGAATTTGAAGGAGTTTTTTTTTGCATACCAATATTTAATAAAAAGAACAGGCGATAGAAAATTTGAAATTCATCTTCTCACAAAGCCCGAATGACAAAGATGAAAGCCCATAAATGGCTGTGGTGTTCTGCATGATAACAGGGAAAAAGGATGAAGAAGAGCTGTGAGAACGTATCTAGATTTTAAAGTTTAAATAATCTGACGAAGTACAAGCATGCGTTCAAAACGACATCAACATCATCATCATCATCATCATCACCATCATCATCACCAGCCTGACTACGTCCACTGCAGGACAAAGGCCTCTCCCATGTTCCGCCAGTTAACCAGTTTCTGTGCTTGCTGCTGCCAATTGATACCCGCAAACTTCTCAATCTCATCTGCCCACCTAACCTTCTGTCTCCCCCTAACCCGCTTGGCTTCTCTGGGAATCCAGTTAGTTACCCTTAACGACCAGCGGTTATCCTGTCTACGCGCTACGTGCCCGGCCCATGTCCATATCGTCTTTTTGATTTCAGCCATAATATTCTTAACCGCCGTTTGTTCTTTAATCCACTCTGCTCTCTTCATGTCTCCTAAGGTTACACCTACTATTTTTCTTTCCATTGCTCGATGCGTCGTCCTCAAAACGACAACGTTAGGACAAAGCAAGACTGACGGTGTTTGATCTTCAAGGCGCTCGGAGCAACACAGCGCTGGGGTCTTTCGGAAATCAATGCGAGAGGTGCAATAACTGGGCTAATGAGTACTGTATGAGAGTCCACGGAGTGAACTTCAAGTGCTTTTTGTAGAAAAACCGAAGAAACGAATTTCTCTCACACTGTCTCATTTTACCTCTCAAGTTGGGGCAAACGGGACTTTTTCTAGTATGAACAGCACCCCAAGAGGAGGTCGCCGAAATCAAAAGTGGTGGCTCTTGAACTCTAAAATTGTCCGCCACATACCGGTAGGTAATCCCGGAAGTCTGCATTTGTGCCTCTCTTTGGGGGCGACATTCGCGTTTCAACCACCAAAAATCATGGCGCGTGCCTCCCTGAGACCCACGCGCGTGCGCAACTTACCTACGCGAGACAGTCTCATTGAGACATCTACTAGATAGATATGTGGGGTTTACCATCCAAAAATCACCACAAGATTATGAGAGACGTCCTTGTGGAGGGCTCCAGAAAATTCGACCACCTATAGCTCTTTCAAATGCACTTAAACCTGAGCCCACGAGCCTGCAACATTTTCGCCTCAATTGAAAACGCAGCTGCCACAGCCGGGATTCGATCCCGTGACCTGCGCGTCAGGAGCCGAGTATCTTAGCCACTAGACCACCGCGTCGGGGTCAGACATGTGAAGCGTTTTAAATACGAAGCATTTCTTTGCGTACTAGAAGCACTTTTGTCGTCTATCTATCTATCTATCTCGCCGACTACGCCCTGATGCTCTCGTGATCACCCCTTCAGCATGACGTAAGCCCCAATTAGTATGGGAGGGCAAGATGGTTTGCCGAATACGACTCACTGGTCATGGCCGGAATTATGTCACAGTTCCGCCTCATGCGTCACTATACACTTTTCGCCAGACAGTAGCACATGCCCGGGGGTGGGAACGTGAATTTTTCACAGTGATTCATAGTCAGGAACAGCGACCACACACATGGGCACTTTTAATGCGTGAGCGCTCGAAAAAGGTGCACAATGGTATTGTTGACCCCTCGAATGTAAAGAAAAAATGTCAAGATCTCCGCAGGTATCGAACAACGGCAATCTGCGTGGCAACCAAGGGTTCTACCACAGAGCCACGCCAGGTCTCGCAACTGCTTTTCAAATAGACCCTAACGTTCGGGAAGCGTTAATTGATGCAATGATGTTACAGCCAAAAGAGCGTGCGCGTGCATCACTGTGCATTACGCCACATCTCCTTTTCTAATAAAGCAAAGAGCTAAAGTTAAGCATATCAGCGTATACCACTTCGGGTGTTACTAATATTCATGTTTGCGCTGAGATCGTTACGCAACAGTAAACATGTAACTGTTTACCATAAGTCTGTGCGTAACGTAGGTCTGTGCGTACAACGGTTGTGAATATCTTTGGCGCGATTCAGTAACGTGTCGCTCTATAAAAATTTACAATAGAGCCACTTTCCCTCCGCATGCTTCGCATAACCTTGATTATTAAGGAACATGGGATGTGCCGAAGTTTTTAATTTCTTTTTATGTTAATCTTCCGAACAGTGGCAAAATAATCATGTTTATGTTGCACATATCCAAAAGAAAGTTTCTGCATGGACGTTTAATGGTGACGAGTGGAATAAAAATATATATTTACAATTTTCAAATTTTCTGTCGCATTTTAACGGGCAAACCGAAACAGATCTTCTAACGTGCGGAGAGTGGGGCGTCTACATTATTGACTCTCCATGCGTTTTTTCAACATTAGGCGAAATCTACACAGGCGGCGTACTTATGTGATAATTTCATGTGGAGGGTCTTTCTTTGAAAGGGGGGGGGGGGAGCTTCTTAAGCCGTGGGTTGTGCGTCCGCATTGCATGTAGTAGTTGTAGTATGTAGACACCTCCATGGCTGAACTACAGGAGTGGCGCGCGCGCCACCTTTTGAATCGAGGAGGAAAACCGTGCACGTTAATCATCAATAAATATTTCTATTGAAATGACCTACAGAAACGAGTACTATTTATTTAATCTCCAGGGGAATTTGCCTTGAATTTGATGCTTACTAAAAACACTCGTATCAGAAGGACGCACTTTGAGTACTATCTGGCCGCATTAAACTCGCTTAGACTAAGCTAACTTTTTGGTTTTAGCAAGCTTTAGCGAGGGTTGGTCTGCAGTGCCATGAACAAGAGGCGGCGAAAGGTGGGAACTAGACAAGAAGCGCAGGCTGTAAGAAAGTCACGCGTGCCACTCCTCTAGTCCACCCATGCCATCTCTCGTTTAGTCCTTTGTCCGATGGATGACGGCACTTCCATATGATGAATATATGATGAAAAGATGCGAGATCGCGGTACTTAGAGCGTTTACTAGATGGAAAAGCATGGTTGGACAGATGCACGGACGGATGGATAGACAGACTGATGCACGGATGAACGCAATGATAGATTGACAGACGGATGGATGCATGAATGGACAGACGCACGGACGAACGCAGAGATGGACGCACGAATGGATGCAGAGATGGACGGGCGCATGGACGGATGCATGGATGGACGTATGGAAGGATGCACAGATGAAAGCTCCGACTGACCGAAGCGCGGATAAACCTACGGACGTTTCGCCCCTCTCATCATCATGCACTCCGTGGATATGTTGTGTTTTTTTTTCGCTATCTTGAGCGCTTTTGTGGCGTTGTACACGGACAAAAATAGCGGACTTTCTTCTCCAAAACAAAAAAGTTTTGTCCCATAAAGTGTCTAACCGAACTTTTCTTGAATCGCAGCTGTCATGTATATAATCAATCGAAGAACGCTGTGTGCGAAACTGTTACCTTCTTACCTTATTTTGCCGCTATTGGAATAAGTGCAAGCGCGCTAAAGCGCTGCATGCCTGACTAAACTTTTCAACTATCTAGCGTCAATTGCGTGGAGCACCAATTGAGTAAGTAAAAATACTGATGCGCAATCCTGGTGCTAATCGCTCAAAAATATGAGATTTTTTCCTGATCTTTTTTTTTTTAGTATTCTTCAGCAACGATTGAATTCTGTGACGTGCGTAGTAGGCGGGCCACAAGCTCATCTGTTGCAAATAAAGATACGAGATACGTGGCATATAGTGCGAAAACCCAGACAATGGCGAAGCGCGAAAATCTCCTTCATTGTATACATCTAATGATTTCGTGTCCCTCCCAAGTAATAGAAACGTCTGGTGGAGTTCGGGCATTCATTCGGCAACAAACAATACATATATTACGAGTATACACTGCAGACAAAGCATTTTATTTGCTAACAGTCAACTCCCACCGCTCCCAAAAGACTCTGGTGTGCACATTTGTAAGCGCCGACCATCCATGGCAGTGCTAGCACCTATATAGGTCGATCTCGGACGAATCGAGCCACATCAGTGTTCGATGCGCCAGCGATGGGCTTCAACCGGGAGAACGAGCATTTATAGACACTTCTGAACTGAATTAAACATAATATAAACGTTTGCTGTGCACGATCATTCATTCACTTGGCGTGTTCTTGCATACAGAGAGAGCCCGCAAGAAATCATGGTGCCACGGTGGTCTAATGATCAAGGCACTCAGCTGCTAACCCGCAGATCGCGGGATAAAATCCCGGCTGCGGCAGCCGCATTTTCGATAGGAGCAAAAATGCTTGAAAACCGTGTGCCTAGGTTTAGGTGCACATTAAAGAATCCTATTTGGTCGAAATTTCCCGAGCCCTCCACTACGGCGTCTCTCATAATCATATCCTGGTTTCGGGACCTTAAACTCCCACGCCTATTATTATTGAAACTCACAAGAGGCTTCTTATAGCCTCGAAATGTGGTGGCACCACCCCTTTAGTATTACCTATGTGTGTTATACCTATGTACTTCAACGTATTCGTACGTGCGGAATAAACGCCTGGTTATACGTAAAGAAAATGTCACTGCAAAAGTAAAAAAAGCACTTCTGCGAACATTCAGGGAAAAATTTAGATAGTTCATCTATATTTCACCCATCCGTGGATGAAATATGAATGTGGTAGAGTGAATGTGGAAGAGGCAAATATTGCGGTGTCAGCCGCTCATACATACACTTGTGCGTTTGTGTGTCGAGGAAAAAAACTTAGTAAGTAATGAATGGGTGAGAGCAGTGACCATTGAGCAACTCCAATTGTTTGTTTGTATTTTTCAGATGCTAACACCTTCTGCGAGCATAAAATGTGCATCTGCCTAGAATATCTTGTATTCATGCCAATATAGATAGATACAGAAATTCTTTTATTAGAGAGAGGGAGGTCCGAAGGTCACAGAAGGGAGAGTGAAGGTGGGTGAGGAAATGCACTTATATTATCTCGAACGCCTCGGTGTTATCCAATAAAAATTGCGTGTCCTATGGAGTCATGTGCCTTATCAATATCTAAAGTAACTATGGCGGCGTATACCGTTTTTTTTTTTTTTGCCGAGTAAATTTCATTCTGTTTTTCAAGTCAATATGAGCACACACTATATCGAGCATCCAGGTCTCAATTCAGTTTGAAAATCACTCAATATATGATTTTTATCAATCCCTTCTTCAAGATGTCGATATATTCTCTTTTAATTTAACTAGATTCGATGTGAAGGAAATAGGCCGAATTTTACCAATTGCATAACCAGCGCCCGCTTTTTCAAGCAGTGATACTTTTTTGGCAAGTTTCCAATCTGGGTGATAGAAATGTTCTCACATCTCAACTTCAAATTTAAATCTGTTTCTACCTTTTACAATCTCACAGTTGAAGGACAACGGAATAAAAGCTGCCGAAAGGCGGCTTGACTATTCCGTAGTCCAAAACCATCTATGGCATTTGGGCAACAGCAAAAAAAAAATCAGTTCACAAAGCAAAACATGAGAACATATGATTAGTGCAGAATAAAAGTTTCCAAAGCTATTGATAATATTGGGGGATAAATAGAACATAATTCTTATCATGGCTCTAGTTATATTACCTGGGCCCGGTATGTGTGTCTTTCATACTTACGTTACATCTTCTAACATTCTGAATTATCTTTTTTTTGTTTTTTTTGACACTGACGTAAACCAACCAGACAATCCTTTCGCAAATGTTTCCCGTGACTGCACTGATTTTGCTGATAAACAAGTTGATTCCAAGTTTATTCGTTTTGGGAAAATCGCTTTGTATCGCGGAAACGTACATTTTTTTTTAATTGTACGTTCCTTAGGTATAAATATAACGTTCGAAGTTATAATCCACCTTGGCTTTGTCAATCGTGTGTTCAAATGTTGCAGCTGCATATTAATAATCTTCCCAGTTGCGTGGGCGTTGGTCGTAAAGTGATTTCTTTCACGCTGCTTCACAATCAGGATACCGCCATGGTGCATGAGCACCACTTTTAGTTGACTTCACACTGGATTTGGCATCTTTCAACTATCCCCCAGTAGTTTACATAAATTAAGTGTGTTAATATGGTCACCCAGTTTCATATATTGACTTAAGACTGATCGTTATTCAATATATAAATTTATTGCAGTTAACATAATTGCGAACATGTTTGTTTATTGAAGCAAGTGGACACACCCTGTTCGATCACTGTTTGAGGCCACTGTAATGGAAGACCAAAACGAAATGATACAACCAGAGTTTGCAAAGGTCAGGTCCTTCATATAACGTGACATGCCGGATTCTCGAACCCCTACATATGTAGGGGTTTGGGTATATACGCAATCGACACTATTCAAGCTGGTCCATTCAAAAATCTGCCGTTTACCACAGGCGTTACTCGGTAGTCCCACGCTATGAGTGTATATATGCTGCTATGACAATGTTCGCTTTGTATGCTGATACTGAGGAATCAAAAGAATAGGTGTTCAGAACGCCAGTAAGAGAAGAGACGTTAGCAATACAAAATGCTGTAGAATGAGGAATATTTAGGCCTAACGCCGAAACTTCGCCATCTGTAGATAATAAGTGATGATAATCTTCGCTCTGTGACAGATGTTACGAGAACTAAAACAGGCTAAGCCGCCACTACAAAACACTTATTCAAACGAAAGCAATGATAGTTATCCTAGAATAAATCCTTTTTGGTCTACTAAGCCATGTTTGTGGAAGTCCAATTAATTCAGGAGAAAATTCTGCCTAAATGTATAACAAACCAGTTGCTGCTGCAAAAATTGACCAGAAATTTCACTATAGTACGTTTAATATACCTAGGTTGATGATAAACAGGTACTTTGAACTACGGTATGATGTCTTTTCGAAAACGCCCTTGTTCGGAAGACTGCTATCTTGTCTTTTATTGGTGTGTTTGCAGTGTGTGCAAGAGAACGAATTTCGCGGAGCAGGAGTTGGCCTGACGTTTTCTCGCTTTATTGTGCAAATCAAAGTTTTTCGTGCTTTACGAAGTGGTCTCTGATTAATTACGCCATTCTTGTTGAAACCGAGATATTTTAGACTGAGCGTCTTCAAAAGGCTACTTTTCTCACAGGTTCTTGATTAGTTTGCAACATGTGACTGTAGTTTATGCATGACATCAAGTGCAGTTCGCCCAGCATGTCACCTGAATTGCAAGAGTTTTGAAGCATTTCATCTGCCATGACTTGCCCTATTGTCTCTCTAGGTTTCCGAAAAGTCTGCTCACTTCAATCAACCTGGCCTTCTCTGCATCAACAGCAGCCGAAGCTTCTCCTATACACATATAGCTGAATACATTGCGAATGACTGAACAGCAGATTCAGTATATCTGCACAACCTCTCTAATACTATAGCTTGAGCTTAACGCTGTGTGCATCACTTTATTTCGGTAATTTGTAAAATTTGAAGCATTTGAGCCCGGCAGTTTGAGTGTTTGGGTTGTGTGGGAACCTTGAAAAATCAGGATCTATCGCTCCGGGAAGCATGTGTACTGGCGCCATGGTCTTCTCCGCATACTCTCCGCATACGTTTCATGGAGGAGATGAACAACATCCCTAATGGATTGGCCAATTCATTAACACTGAACGTATTGCCGGGGGCGGAGAGCGAGCGCCTGAACTCTTTATATTGAGTCTCAATTTCTGTGGGCCTATTTAACACTGTGGATGTCACGATCAATGACCCAGTGGTGACTCTTCGAATATCGGAGCACTGATATAGCCCCAGCACCTGAAAACAGCTCAAATGCATCTGAAGCGCACAGACTTCAGGAAACTCTGCGAGCTAGGCCTTTAACGCAAGCGAGATGGGCTGGAATAAATAGGCTTGCCGGATGTGATGAAAACGGTGTGTATTTTAACAGATCAGATATATTATGAAGTCTTGGTTTGGAAGACCTTTATTAGGCCCGAGGAACCGGCAGCCGACAGCGGAGATGCACGAACCAAGAAGATGATGATACGTGACAACGATGAGGATGCATAAGCAATACATGATAATGATGATAATGTACAGATGAAGAGGATTGGTATACTAAATGCCCACACTGATTCCCCCCACGTGAGAGTGGCCAGTCTGGCCGCGGCAAGTCAAGGGGACAAAGAACGTCGCATGAAGGGCTTCATACGGGAGACATGGACGACTTCAGTAGTTCGATAACGGCGATCTGCTGGGGCTACAAGTGGCGTCACGCGATAATTTACTGGTGAAGTTTCTTCAAGAACTGTGTACGGCCCGATAAATCCTGGCTGGAACTTGTCGCACAAACCAGGTGTGCGAATAGGCGTCAAAAGGAGCACTTCGTCTCCAGGTTGAAAGGATACAGCACGATGCGATTCATCATAAACCAGCTTTCTGTCTTGCTGTCGGGCTTCAGTGTTTATACGAGCACGTTGGCGGCTCTCTGCGAGCCGCGAAACGTATTCCTCTGAAGAGGATGGAGATGAATCCGCATGGCAGGTAAAGAAGGAGACGTCCAGCAAAGAAGTAGGGGAGCGTCCATAAACTAGGTAAAATGGTGAGTAGCCGGTTGTCCGCTGAATAGCCGTATTGTAGGCGAAAGTGACGAATGGTAGAACTACATCCCAGTTCTGGTGGTCTGGTTGAATGTAGGCGGCGATCATGTCAGCAAGAGTGTGGTGGAATCGCTCAGTGAGGCCGTTAGTTTGGGAATGATAACTAGAGGCAGTCTTGTGAGTTGTGTCAGAGGCGCGAAGAAGTTCGTTCACTAGTTGTGAAAGGAAGGCCCTTCCACGGTCACTGAGCAATACACGTGGAGCACCATGACGCAGTATAATGGCTCGTAGGATGAAGTCGGCAATTTCAGAAGCTGAACCGGTAGTGACAGATGCCGTCTCGGCGTAGTGCGTCAAATGGTCAACGGCTGTTACTATCCATCGGTTTCCAGCAGCACTGACTGGAAGGGGGCCATAAAGATCGATGCCTACAACTTCGAATAGTGTGCCTGGGAATGGAAGAGGCTGTAGTGTACCGGCTGGAGCAGATGTGGGTAGTTTTCTACATTGGCAGGTAGTGCAGGACCCAACGTACCGAGCTACACTAGTGGTAATACCTGGCCAATAAAACCGACTTCGAAGGCGATCATAGGTTTTGTGGTAACCAAGGTGACCAGCCGTCGGATGGTCATGAAGTGCTCTGAGGACTTCGGACCGAAGCGATCGGGGTAGAACGGGAACCCAGCGCTGACCGTCAGGATGGTAAATTTTGCGGTACAGCACCGAGTTGTCCAGCTTAAACTGCGAGAGTTGGCGACGGAGCCTCGCATTAGGTGGACGGGAACTGCCAGTGAGGTAGCCTATAATACGTCGACAGTATGGGTCAGCCAGCTGTCGAGAAGTAAAATCGTGCGGGTCGTCCGAAGGCAGCTGGTCCATAGAGGCGAGAGAGGAAACCGCCGTAGACGTGGACTCCGAGGGCGTGTTGTGTGAATTGATTGCGGAAACCCCAAGTGGAGCCGCTGGTAGTGGGCAGCGAGAAAGAGCGTCGGCGTCACTATGTTTCCTGCCACACTTGTATACGATGGCAAAATCATACTCTTGTAGGCGTAGAATCTAGCGGCCGAGGCGTCCCGACAAGTTCTTGAGTGTCGAAAGCCAACATAGAGCGTGGTGGTCGGTCACAACTGTGAAATGGAGGCCGTGAAGATAGGGACGAAATTTCTGCACTGACCAAACGACGGCGAGGCACTCCTTCTCGGTGATCGTGTAGTTCCTCTCGGCTGCGGAGAGGACGCGGCTGGCGTACGCAACGACTCGCTCTCGCGAAGAGTTGTCGCGCTGGAGGAGGACGGCTCCTAAACCGTGGCCGCTAGCGTCCATATGGAGGAAGGTCGGTGCACCATCGTGAAAAAGAGAAAGTACAGGATCGGTCGTGAGGGCACTCTTCAACCTGTCGAAAGCCGATTCACATTCCTGAGACCACTGAAAGGGCGTACCAGAAGCAAGTAGCTTATGGAGTGGTGCGGCTATGGAGGCAAAGTTTTGTATGAATCGCCGAAAGTAAGAGGCGAGACCAAGGAAACTTCGCAAATCTTTCGGCTTCTCAGGGCGAGGGAAGCGAAGCACCGCAGCAGTTTTCTCAGGGTCTGGACGAATTCCGTCCTTGCTCACAACATGACCAAGGACCTTGATAGATCTGCTGGCGAAATGGCACTTCTTGGTGTTAATTTGAAGACCAGCGCCCGCAAGGCAAGTCAGGATCTCGTCCAAGCGTTGCAGATGTTGAGGAAACGTCGACGAAAAGACAACAATGTCATCGAGGTAGCATAGGCAAGTCTTCCATTTCAGGCCACGCAGCACGGTGTCATTCAAGCGCTCAAAAGTTGCGGGCGCATTGCATAGACCAAACGGCATAACATTGAATTCGTATAGGCCGTCCGGGGTTGCAAACGCCGTTTTTTCTTTGTCATCTTCGTGCATGGGGATTTGCCAATAGCCGGAACGCAAGTCGAGGCTTGAAAAGAATTCAGCACCTTGTAAGGAATCGAGGGCGTCGTCGATACGTGGCATGGGGTATACGTCCTTCCTAGTGATCTTATTGAGTGCTCGGTAATCGAAGCAAAATCGTACGGAACCGTCTTTTTTACGCATCAGAACCACTGGAGACAACCAAGGACTGGTTGAGGGTCCGATTATCTCCCGTTTCAGCATATCGTCTACGTTTTCCTCAATCATTTTCCGTTCGGCTTGGGAGACGCGGTAAGGACGACGATGCACAATGGATGTTCCGTCGGTCTGAATACGATGTGCTGTAGCAGTTGTCTGACCCAGGCTGGATGAATGAATGTCAAAAGAGTTTGCATGCTTTTGCAACAAATCAAGCAGCTGCTGCTTCTGTGAGTCTGTCAAGTCCTTGTTGATGGCTGCTGTAAAGGCCGAGGAAGCAGTATGATATCCGAGATGGCCTTTAGGGGAGGCAGGGGTAAGAGGCACGACGCACACAGGCTCCAGATCGGCAACGCAGGCGACAGTAGTGCCCCGCGGCAGTAAAATTTTATCTGGTGTGGTGTTCGTAGCAGCGAGGACAGCTGATCCATTGTTGAAGCGAGCCACACCTGATGCGAGAGCTATGCCTTTATTGAGGCAACGGGGCGATGGAGTGACCAAAATGTCACCAGAGTCAACGTCGTTGGACAAAACAGTGACTAATTGATGTTCATTTGGGGGTAACTCGATGTCTACAGCAGCGACGAGTCGAAGTGGCCTGTAGGTTCCGTCACTAAGCAAGTGGTCTGTGTCAGTAAGATGGACGACACGTTCTGCACAATAAATAGCCGCGGAAGCAGATGAAAGAAAGTCCCAGCCTAAAATGAGTTCGTGAGAGCACGGGGATAGCACAGCGAATTGTATATAATGAAGAAGGTCGTCGATTAGCACACGGGCAGTACAGAGAGCGGAAGGGCAAATCATTGTTCCCTGGGCTGTAACCAGTGTTGGTCCATCATAAGGCGTCGTGACTTTTCGAAGACGGGTACACAAATCAGCACGAATAATAGAAAACCCAGCCCCAGTGTCCACCAAAGCATCAACGTCCACTCCCTCAACTGAGACTGCAATAATATTGTAAGGGCGCGCTGGAGGAATAGGAGTACTGTGTTGGAATGCAGTTTGTCCTCCAAAAACTGCATCGCTTAGTTTTCCGGACGCCGATCAGAAGCGAGGGAAGAAGGCTGAAGAGGAGAAGAGGAGCGACGGTAGGGCGATGGTGAACGGCGTCTGGTTGATCGATGACTACTGCGCAGTTCACCGGATGCTGGCGGAGATGGAGACCGACGCGGCGGTGACGAATAACGACGGCCCTGGTACAAGGCTCCTGCGGTATAGTCTCGTTCGCCTATGTCATACCCTCGGCGCTCATCTTGCTGGCGCTTGCGGCAAAAGCGTGAAATGTGACCACGATAGCCACAATAATAGCACGTAGGGCGAGTCGATCGATAAGAAGGGTAGTAGCTTGTGTTAGATGCACCGGGAGAGAGAGGAGTGAGAGGGACAGATGATGGCTGAGGCGGTGGTGATGGAAAGCTCGTGAGAAAGCTTCTGGGAGGTGCGGCATCAACCGACGCGTACGTTGGTGGCGGCGGCGTCGAGCTGACGGTGCCTGATGGTGCGGCGACGGCATGCGAGAATGATGGGAGAGTATGAGCGACAGTGGGCTGCAGGTGGGCCATGTGGGTCATGGACGTGAGCTCCTCCCTGATGACATCCCGCAATGACGTTGAAGAAGACTGCATGGGACACACTGAAGGTAGTGTGAATCCCTTTGATTCTAATTCTTCGCGTATAATCACCCTTATTGTGTCTCGTAGGTTTGGATCTGCCGTAATACGGGCCGCGTCACTGTCCGGTTGTAGGCGCATAGACTCGAGTTCTTCGAGGCGCTGACAGGTTGTCGCAACGTCAGCAACAGTAGCTGGATTCTGGATTGCAAGGGCATTGAATGCGACGGGTGCAATCCCCTTAAGAAGCTGGCGTACCTTGTCTGACTCTGTCATTGGGGTTTCAACCCGGCGGCAAAGTGAAAGGACATCCTCGATGTAGGATGTATACGACTCGCCGATGTGCTGTTTCCGAGCCGCGAGAGCTTTCTTTGCGAGAGCCGAACGAACAGTCGGTGTGCCAAAGACATGCCAAAGCTGATCTTTGAAGGCGGACCAGTCGGGGATGTCGATGTAGTGGTTGAGGAACCACGTCTTCGCGACACCCGTGAGGTAGAATGACACGTAAGCGAGTTTGTAGGTGTTATCCCACCGGTTAGCAGCGCCGACACGTTCGAAATCGTCCAGCCATTCCTCCACATCTTCCCCGCGCATACCGGCGAAGGGATGGGGCTCACGCAGGGGGCTGTTAATGACGTGAAAAGGCGTGGCACGTGGTGGCGGAGTGGGAACGGTTGCAGCACCGACCTCTTCTTGGTGCGACATATTTCCGGACACCTGGCCCAAGCGGCGACCTGAACGTAGCTCCAGGGGGTAGAGTGGTCGAGAGAATGACGAGGGATCTAACAGCACGCTCCACCACGTATGAAGTCTTCGTTTGGAAGACCTTTATTAGGCCCGAGGAACCGGCAGCCGACAGCGGAGATGCACGAACCAAGAAGATGATGATACGTGACAACGATGAGGATGCATAAGCAATACATGATAATGATGATAATGTACAGATGAAGAGGATTGGTATACTAAATGCCCACAATATAAAGGCCTGCTCCCGAAGAATGCGGCCTCTGCCATTCTTTGGGACATTAGCGGTTTGCTGAAGAGTCGCTTTCCGCCGTTCCTACTGAATTTTCTTGGAGTTCTTCACGCGGAATACTACATAGCTCCCCCGTTAGTCAGTATACTATAGTGCAACTGCACCCTGGAAACCACTGCAGCAACAGGCCTCTAAACTCAAGGTGAGATGGATCCAGAGAAAAGAACTTTGTCAGGGAAGAAAGAGACGGGAGGTATATGCTCACTGTAAAATTTAATGAGAAAATGTGTGAAATCCTAAAGAGAATGATAAAAACAGTGTCACCTGACCCATGACCGGCAACTCGTAAAGATATTGCATTCCAAACCACCAGATGCTCGAATGCAGAGGATGAGGATGACGATGACCTTGTGTGGATGGCGTTCACCCACAAAGTGGCATGGCCAGAACACACGAAGAGGTATTCAATCATCGCTTTCTTCAGTCTAAAAAGACCTGGTTGTGCAGATGCACCCAGATACAGTGCCGCAATGGGAATGATGCGGCACTCTCAAAGCTCTCAATCTATAATGTGAACGAGAATCGCTCGTTGGTTATATTCTACTAAAGCAAATCTGAACCACGCAATTTGTTTTTCAGCGAAAGCTGTTATGAAATTACCTTTCAGGTCACGCGCATTTGCATGATGATCGTCACTGTCGAAGGTGTATGTAACCACATCGCACGGAATTAGAAAAAAAAGGCAGCATATCTATGGGTCGAATGATGGAGAGTGGGGCGAAGCATCCGTCCGTCCATTCGTTCTTGCTTTTGGTCCCTCCGTGAATCCGTCTGTGTGGTCGTTCGTGCGTCCATCCGCCCGGCCATGCGTACGTCAGTTCGTGCGTCCACACGTCCATCCATGCATCTGTCCTTGCGTTCGTCCATGCATCCACCCCTGCGTCTGTTCATGCGTTCATCCGTCCGTACGCCATCCTTGCGTCCGTTCATGCATCTGTCTATGTGTGCGTTCGTCCATCTAACCAACACTCCAAGTACCACCATCCCGCATCTTTTATCATATATTCCGCATATGAAAGCCCCGCCATCCAACGGACATTCCAAGGACTAAACGAGAGTTGTCACACGCACACTTTCATGCGGCTTGCGCTTCGTGTCTACTTCTCACCTTTGACCAGCTCGAGTTCATGGTATATACTAGTTCACTGTATTCATGGCACTGCGGCCCAACGCTCGCTAAACCTTTCTAAAACCAAGCAGGTTACGGCCAGCGAGTATAACGTAGCAACCCTTTCTTCTCAGATAGTGCTTAATGTACATGCCAATGACTGCTAATGCAGAATGAGACAGGAGAATTCGTCTTTTGCTTCATATCTACTTATCACCTTTAACCACCTAGAGTTCATGGTATATATGCTAGCTCACTGTACTCACGGCACTGCGGCCCAACGCTCGCTAAACCTTTCTAAAACCAAGGAGGTTTCGCCCAGCCAGTAGCTACCCTTTCTCGTCAGATAGTGCTCGATGTACATGCCAATAGCTGCTAATGGGGAAGACAGGAGAATTCGGCTTTGAGTTAACGCGTACGCTGCGAATTTTTTTTTAACAACGCACAGGAGAAATCTCCCACCGCCACCACCTTGTAGGTCAAAACGTAAGACTGGTTACGCACTACTACTACGAGGAGGGATGAAGGGGTGCCGCTTTAAGGAGCTTCGCCCCTGAAAAAGCTCTGCACTAGTGACACAGTGGGGTATGAGTTCGGGTCCACTGGGTAACAGCCCAATATTCTACCACTGAGTTACGCCGGTGCTTGTAACGTGTCAAACTTGCCGTATAGGCAGGCATGACCAAGCACCAATTGCACAGTAGGGATCAAACCCTGGTTGGCTGGGTACCAGCCCAGTATTCTAACACTGAGCTACACCGGTGCTTCCGAGTTGTTGTCAAACTTACCTTAGGCAGGCTTGATGTCGGGGAAGCAATCGCGTTAATACGACTGTAAAGCGTTTTACAACAGCGAAAGAACAACCAGTAGTCGCACAATGCGAATATAGCGTAAAGAGTGGGCCGTCCGATGCTCCAAGTCATTACAAAATCTTGGTCTTGTTTCCCCATTAACTGTGGCGCATACCCACTTCAGCCTTGCTTCCTTATCGTCGTCAGCTACTGCAGTGACGATTGGCGCAAAGTTTCTTTCCATAGTGTTTAGCGGATACCACGCTGCCGAGAAGAATGACGAAAAATAGCATAGCGAATGGCGGCCTACTGCCCAAAAGCTTATTATTATTGCACTAGTAGAAACCAAGCAAGTGCGCTTGCAGTAGTTACCCAGTGAGTGCACATATTTTGAAAAGGCTCTGAAAGGCCACTCTTCTAGCCTTCGCTTGACTGTGCTGCGTTTACCACGCAGGCCTGGCTTTTTTTTCTTTTTTTGTTTGTTGCACTTCACATCCCGGAAAAAAGAAAGGCGCGCATGCGGGTTACTAACGACAGCATACATGCCAAATATGAAGGCATTCTTCATTCGAGCTATTCGCAGAGCACCGAGTGGCAAACGGCAGAGCCGGTATAGAGCACGAAGCAGTAGCACATCAACGAACCGATAAGGGAATGAATAGTCTGCTATCACCAAGAATACTAGCCTTATTTTGTTTAGGACCCCACCAACTTGCAGGCTGTAACCTATACTCACAATAGAAGCAGAGCCAATGTGAAGGCTGTTACGCGCCACTAACTGTATTTTACAGTTTTATCATGTTCAGAAATGTGGAGACAGAAATACTTGATTGAATAAGGTAAGGCGCACATGGCTCCTCCCTCAGGAACGCCGGGTCGAAAATTGTTAGTGGGGCTACTTCGACAGACTTCAAAGGGGCTCTGAAACACTTTTTTTTCAAGTAACCACGGAACGAATTCACTGGAAGAGCTTACTTTCTCACGAATTCAACGCCGCAAAAAAATTTTAGGAATATGTCCAGGGGCCAGTGCAGTTCCAAAGGTTTGTCGCATGCTGCAATTGCATTCTCTTTTCTCTCGTCCCGACGAAGGTGCTTGAAGGTAAGCAGGGAGGAATGACATGGCCACAGAGCAACGTCACGCGTGCCTTATGTCCTTGGGCCTTTTTTTCTTTTTTTTCTTTGAATGCGCGGTTTCAACAAGGATCGCACGCACACGCGTGGACAAGTAGCGGCCTCCCATGGCGATCTCTGTAACAACCGAGCGCGCCATGTTCATATCAGCCAATGGCTGATAGATGGGCATACTACGAGTTGTTTTTGGGCGTATTCCTTGATTTGTCGAGAAGAGAGAAAATAATTTTTTAGCTTACTTTGATAATTTATCGTGAATTCCAGGCCACGTGGCGCGCTATAATATTTGGCTTGCGTGTTGTCGGGAGCCTCTGCTACCGATCGCCAGCGTTTTGTGATCATGCTCAAAAAGTGTTTCAGAGGCCCTTTAAATAACGCAGGTTTCGTCCCCCTTGCTTTGACACCTCTAACACCCATTGGACAAGAAGCTTTAACGCTAACAAAAAAACAGACAGACAAACAAAGCAATACACAAACAGTCCCTGCAGTGGTACTGACATTGCCTGAAAATTGAAATCGTTGAACACTACAGCAATACCTTTCGTTGAATCAGGTTCACGCCTTGAAGGAGACAAGGGCACTTTCCGAAACCTCGGCTCGAGCGCACAACCCACGGGTATTTTTTTTTCATCTCCGCCTTTCCACCGTTTCTCAAGCAATTCATTTTGTGTTACGCTATAGCGCACGATCCCCTTACATGTACACACCAAGAGCTCTTTACTACTTTGGCTGTCCTCAAATTGATGTTTATGTTAGCACAGCACGTACAAACTTGTGGAAGTTGCGACTTCATCACCATGCCGTCCTGCCTGCATGACAGAATAATACCAACGATGCACCCTAATTCCTAGCGCTTTTTCTTTTTTCATCCACACCATGTACACCGAACTCAACGGACGTTTCTGTCTGCTGATATCAATGTTCTCTTCCTTCGAATTCTGTACGTTCTCGGCATGCCTGTCCCTCGAAAGGTGCATACAGTCGTCGCCGATGCCCGTTTCTTGCGATAGGTTCCATGGTGCAAACACTCGGGAACGGACGAAGAAGCACAAACGTGTTTCTTCGTCCTCAGTGTTGTAAATGTGAACTCATTGTGTAAGTGTTGTGCTATGTACATATGTAAAGCCTTGCGTTTGCTACAAAACGTGCGATGTTGACTTTTGTGCAGGAGAAGAGGAGTAGCCGGCGCCACGCATTGGCACCAACCTCTCCTTACATACATTTATTTAAAAGAAACACAAACGTGAACACACTTTTTATTCTTCCAATAGCTATCTACGCTTCACAATCCTCCACGCACTAAAGAACGCACAAGATAAAATGGCATCATATCTAGCAACACCGCTTAATAAAATCCTGTCAATCAGAACCCTTTCTCATAAAAGGTCACAGAAGGAACGCTGACACAATGGTTGCCATATTGGTCACCGTATTAGACAACGGTCTTTAAAATGCATGCGTTGCCCAGTTATGGTCAACACATGCATTTCTTTCCGGTGACACGGCAAAAAATAGATCCTGTCCCATTTCTGAGAAAATAGCGTTCTCCGCTAGACGATTACATCAGCCGGTGTGGCCTATGTTACGTGGCGAAGTGACTATTAAAAGAGAAAAGAAGAGAAAAGTGAGCCCCGTTATTGTCTGCTTCAATGAGCGACACCGCCACAGTAGCTCACGAGGGATGGGGGTGAGGAGAGATAAAAAGGATAGGAGTAAAGATGTAGGAAAGCGGAAGAAGGAGAAGAGAAGAAGAGACGTGTGGTGGTAAGCCACAGCGAGCGAGGACAAACCGAGGGGATAGAAGAGATAGGAAAGATGGAGCACGGTCACAGGATTCCGAGGACGGGGCGCACCTGCGAGAGCTCCTTTCGGCGTCGGTGGATGGCGTAGAACAAGTCCAGTAAGTCAGAGCTGCACTGTCGTCGGAGGTGGAAGGTCGTCGGCGGCAGGAGATGACGTAGGGCGAGTCCAGTCGGCCAGAGCCACGCTGACGCGGGAGGTCGCAAGCGCGCGGAGCGCGCGAGCGCACGACCGGTCGGCCCGAAATCCAGCAAGCCCCTATGTTACGTCGAATCTTGTATGCAATACGAGTCAAACATATTTCATGAAACGCATTTTCTTCCCGTTCTTTTTTACATTGAGGATTCTTATCAGATGACACGCGAGCACCAACACGAGAAATTGTTTCCAAGCAGCCGAAAGCACCGCCTATATGCGTTATACGATGGAGTACGTTATACTTTGAAGCCACATTTTTATTAAATATTTGAGACACCGTGTGCCGGTAGCACAGGGTGAATCTTCTTATGGCTGTCTCGGCAAGCATCATTCGCTTCACGCCGAACTTTTTTTTTAATCATTCGCAAGCAGGTCCTTAAAATCAGGCAAGGAAGCCCGCGTATATTCGCAATGCCCACGGCCTTTAGGTGTCATGCCGTTCAATTCAATATGGCTGCGGGAGAATAATCATCCCATGATCTCGGGTATATGAAAAGATAGGTCGCACGCACGTACTCCTTACGCCGCTTTCACCGGATCAACTCTTGATCGTCAAGTGAATGCATATCGGACCAAAGTATTTTCCCAAATGACGGGAACTGCTCAATTATCGCTATTTTATTTCTTGCCGCAGTGCGAAGGGTGGTGTTGTCAGCTGATCGACCGTGCATCAACGATGCCTTGCGATATGCGTGCTACAGAAAATTGGGCGAACTAGATTTGACGAATGTACTAAATGGCGCTTCTAGATGATTGGTACTGAGCCTGCCTGACGGACTTGCCGCAGTAAAAGGCCACCAGCGTGCATCGCGCCGTCCCGGCTGCACAGGACCGCATGTTTAACGTATAGCGATGGTTTGCAAACATATTACGCCGTTGTCATTAGTTGCGCTGCAAGCATCATTCTGCCGCTCCTTGAACGGAATACAAGCATTTACATTTACATTAAGTAGCGCTTGTGTCAAAGTCATGCTCAGACTCTAACCTTGCGCGATTCACTGCACTTGGATGTTGCAGGTTCCATCAGCGCTATCAAAACAAAGATATCGAAACGAATACACGCGTACGCTTTCTGAAACATCAAAATTGCGAAAAGCGTCGAACAACAACGTCGTTCGGACGGCACTGGTGAAGTGCAGGAGAAGTTAGCGTAGATTGTAGTCGTAACTGCATATTTCATTGCTCTAGCCAATCCGATTTGCTCGTCGAGCGTGTTGGCGGCGTGAAGCGCTTTGTAATATCCTCTGTAGTTGGGTCATATGCAATGCATAAATAAAACTATGATTTCATTTTGATCTCGCTGAAGGATATTTTACAGTAAATACAATAATAGTGACTTACGAACATTACAAAACATTAACGCATGACAGGACGTGCAGTGCCAGGCACTTGCAGCTCTTGAGCTAGCAGCTGATCGTTCATCGTCGCTGTCACTCTCAGCGCGTCGACAACCATCTACGTCCATTGAAAAATCCTCGACGTCAAGAAGTTTTCTTCGAACATCACTGCTGAAGATAACCTGGGAAATTGTTTCCGCCGAACGACATCGATTGCATCAACAACGCGTCATTCATACCACGTGAAACACCAACAGTGCGTAACTCACCATGTTTATCTGGAGAGGCAGAGAACATTTCGCTCCGATACCCCACAGAACACCTATATACTACCATTTAGAGAAGGGAAACTGTACCTTTCATAGTGCAACGAAAATAAGGGTAGCGGTGGCGTTGTGAACTAGCATATCCGCCCTAAAAATGGCGCTGTTAGGACTATCATCATTATTGCATTAGGGCAATATGACAGCTGCTTTGGAGGCACGTGCGGCGGGTCGCGTTGTGCGACCGCAGGTTCATGGGCGTGTATTCGCTGCTATTGCGGGGGGGGGGGGGGGGGATTCACGCACACGGCACCCTAACGTTACTATAAATATTTCCGCTATGTCACCGGGTGACCCAAAGGCCTCAACTGGCAAAAAAAAACACGCCATGCAAGTAACCTTACATTGTTTATTAACAATCGTGAATGCAGCAGTATACATGCAAACAACAAGTGACACTGTCACTCACAGAGTATAACAGTACATGCGAAAAAAGCAGTAATAGCCGTCTGTTTAATAAAATTACCCACTGAAATTGTGCAACTTTTCTTTGTCTCGTTAAGTCAGACACCAATATTTACACTGGACACCCCTTGCACAGTTCTCGGTACTGTGCTGCCCGTTGTCTTTCTCACCACACAAGCCCTCAAAAAGTGCAGTGTCAGTACGATTAGCCTGAGCCGCAATATGATACTTGACAACACATTGGTAAGAGTCACATCGCGTTGTATAAAAATATATGACTCCACGCTTTTGTGCAAGGTGTCCCTGCATATAACCTTATTTTCAATATTGTGTTTTAATATCTGTGTTCTTGCTTGCGCGTTCTATTTTTTTTTTTTACGGCTAAGTAAACCAACTTTCACTTCTGCTAAGCACGCCCATCCTGGGAAAACACCATTTACAGGAATGTGGTGATAAGAAAACTTAGTTTACATTTCAAAAGAGGTAAAAGGGTTGCAGTGCATGCACTTTCATTGAGTAACAGTTGGCGAATGATGAAAGCCTGGGTCAAACATTTCATCAAGTCAACATTCTTGTGAAAGTTCTCACAGATGACAAGTTCAGAGAATGAGCTACCCTTGCCCTTGCTCAACCACTGCTGATCAGATGATAGAGGATGCATGTTGGTGTTCCCAAAAGCACTCATTTGTAAACAAGAAATTATGCACCATTGGACGCCACTCGCAATGCATTGCACATGACATACACACATACAATAAGGACATATTGTCCCGTGCGTCCCGCGAAAAAGACCAAGGCGACCGCGCATAGGGGAGACCCGCTCAAGTTTGCCCCAGCGACGCCAGCGCTTGCCTTTCCCCTGCCAGAAAAAGCGCACAACAGTTGAGTCTTCCGACCCTTCCACTCCCTTTGGCTTCCACGCATTTGCGAAGCACGCGCTGCACGTGAAACGTCCCTCATTCCGCGATGTCACCCCAACAGAAAAGGGGGTGACATTGCTGCGTCGTCAACCGTCACAATAACCATGCAAACACAAAGAGGTCAACTACGCCAGTGAAATTTTACCGATTCCCAAACCGATGGTACGAAACGAGCAGACGACAGAAATGGATTAAAGCAGTGCGCCGAAAAAAGTATGTAAACAATTTTTTTATCAAAATTAACACGCGCACAATGCATTCAAAATTATGGGTGTTAATTCCTGCGTCACCGTTCCTCTAATCTATCGAGTTACTGGGAGATGCACGTCCCCATCTTAAATGTATAAATTTTCAACGGCCGTCTTTGGAGCACTGTTAAAAAATAGCGGAGAAATATTTTATGCTGCTACTATTATTCGATATTGTTGGGGACGTAGTAGTTGAAGCTGTGTGCTCATGTGGTATTGGTAATGTGTTGTTATATATTTTTAAATCCATGCCACGCCGACGGAAGTGTGTGGTTGCCAAAAGCTTGGACAACTATGAAAAAAAAGAAAAAATGCATTAGCTCTTGCTGCACCTCCGTTGGTAGATACAGTGAACTGTTGTTACTGAGTGTGCAGGGGTAGCCCGAACAACACGGTGCATTTTTGATACGTGACCAAGATAAAATGTCTTTATAGCAATGCGCTCTTCCCCTGCAGATTAGACCCGCACACAAAAGTTTATCTGAAAGCTGGGCGCTCATCATGATGGTACGCACGCTGTTCGTGAACTCAAAGTACCCGCAATGAGAATGGTGATAATGCAAGGAAAGACACGCGAGATAGATGTCAATTATTGTTGTGGGTCAGAAAGAAGCCCCAAATGGACCATTTATTTTTGAAGTGCTGTGTACATACTGCACGATAACTTGGGTGGGTGCTAGTAAATTAGGGTATCACAACTAATAGCACTCACAGCGCAAGAACCGCTTAACCTAAAGCACGAGAAGCGACCTTACCTATGCATCCAGGAACAAACAGTGCATAGTACACAGAGTAAACCAAATAAAACAGGTATATAATTATGAACGTACAGAAAGATTTATTCACCTCTAACGTCGTTAACAGCGTAGTCTTTCACTTGAGATACGCACTTCGCTCTGACGAGGACGGCATCGTCTGCTACAACTTGCTTCGCTGCCCTTTTACCAAATTGCTGCCACAAAAAAATCCTCAATTGTGGCATCCTATTAAATGCGGAAAGAGCGCATACATCAAAACCGCGCGCGACGCGAGACCCTCAAAAACATGTGCAGAACGCATGCAGCGGGCGAGCAAAGCAACGCGTTTTCAAGCAAGTTGAATGGGACAGCGGAGAAACCAACACTCGAGTAACCAGTTTTCTCCCCACATTGACTGACAGCGCCACGCTCCGCAGCGCCTCTGTCGGCGTGGGTCTTCTCTATACGCGCACCTGCACGCTCTTATGCAGAACGTAACAACGAGAAAGATGAGGAACTCTCTGGCGCGCGCGGTTAATAAAAAGACCGACCCGCTAATGTTTTCTCAGCGTCTTCAAGTACGACCTCTGTCTTCACTTCACGACACTGGTAGAGGTGCTGGGCCTGCAACCTGATATAAGAAAGCGTTGTTCGGGACCGTACACCCAGTCCGGAGCCTCAACATCTTGTAAAGTGCCAACCACTGGCACGCGTATGCTTGCGCCTACGCGTCAAAAGCGTCTAGTCGCGCCTGTGGAGGAAAAGGGCGCGCAACTACTGGCACGCGTCGACCGCGTTGACGCCCACGCGTCCAAGGCCGATGCACAATGTTGCTTGATCTTTTGGCTTAGAACTGTCCAAGTTCAGCACAGAACGGCACGTTCTCAACTGGAGCGGGAATGTATGTTTTAGAGGATATGAGAACACGTTAACAAGTTGATAGTGCTTCAAACACCACAGTTTAGACTATTTTAGAAGTAATTGACATATCAGTGCCCAAAGTAACTACAGCGGTATGCACCAGAAATCAACATCGGTGCGTGCGCCGCTCCCGCGAATGAACATTCGCGTCTAGCATACTGTACGTCTATCATAGGTGTGTACAGGGTTCTCCTTAAGGGGGGGGGGGGCAAAAGTTTGTCCCAGTGCCCCTCCCCAGGGCTGACTTAGCACCCCCTCCCTATTATGTTAATATATGGAGTTGACATTGAGCTCTCCCCCCCCCTCCTCTCTGTGGTGAATGAGGCGTGGCTGCCCTCCTGATCAGGTTTACAAACCACCGGGTTTCTATACCTGCACTACCAAAGTTACTAACAATATCTTGCATATGCTGGTACCTTCAGTATATTTACCAACATATTTTATATCAATCAACTTAATAATCACGCCTGCAACTTCATGATCTGACAGAATTAAGTCAGTCATAAGACTACAATTGAGGCCAGAGTAGCAGGCTTTCGGCTGATGTGCGTGTTCGAAATATCTTCTAATGCAACAAAGCACACCTGGTTCTTATTGATACAACTGATATTGGCCATAAGATAGGAACCAAATACTGCGTAGAATGCCTTCGGGCATTTTCCATAGTCGAAATGTGCTCTAATGCAACTAACTGTGCCTGACACTTCATGATGTGACAGATATCGGTCATAATATTGCAACTGACCCCTGTATGGAAGACTTCTGGGCGTTGTCTTTAGTCAAAGTATTCTCTAAAACGACAAATGACACCCAACTGTTCATGAAGTCACAGATATCGGTCATAATATTAGAACTGAAACCTTAATGCAAGACTTCTGGACGTTGTCTTTAGTCAATGCATTCTCTAAAACGACAAACGACATCCAACTGTTTATGAAGTCACAGATATCGGTCTTAATATTAGAACTGAAGCACTAATGCAAGACTTCTGAACGTTGTCTTTAGTCGAAGTATTCTCTAAAACGACAAACGACACCCACTTGTTTATGAAGTCACAGATATAGATCATAATATTGGAACTGAACCCTGTATGAAAGACTTCTGGACGTTGTCTTCAGTCAAAGTATTCTCTAAAGTGACAAGTCGCACCCAACTGTTCATGAAGTCGCAGATATCGGTCATAATATTAGAACTGAAACCTTAATGCAAGACCTCTGGACGTTGTTTTTAGTCAATGTATTCTCTAAAACGACAAACGACATCCAACTGTTTATGAAGTCACAGATATCGGTCTTAATATTAGAACTGAAGCCCTGATGCAAGACTTCTGAACGTTGTCTTTAGTCGAAGTATTCTCTAAAACGACAAACGACACCCACTTGTTAATGAAGTCACAGATATAGGTCATAATATTGGAACTGAACCCTGTATGAAAGACTTCTGGACGTTGTCTTCATTCAAAGTATTCTCTAAAGTGACAAGCCGCACCCAACTCTTCATGAAGTCGCAGATATCGCTCATAATATTGGAACTGAACCCTGTATGAAAGACTTCTGGGCGTTGTCTTCAGTCAAAGTATTCTCTAAAGTGACAAGCCGCACCCAACTGTTCATGAAGTCGCAGATATCGGTCATAATATTGGAACTGAACCCTGTATGAAAGACTTCTGGACGTTGTCTTCAGTCAAAGTATTCTCTAAAGTGACAAGCCGCACCCAACTGTTCATGAAGTCGCAGATATCGGTCATAATATTAAAACTGAAACCTTAATGCAAGACCTCTGGACGTTGTCTTTAGTCAATGCATTCTCTAAAACGACAAACGACATCCAACTGTTTATGAAGTCACAGATATCGGTCTTAATATTAGAACTGAAGCACTAATGCAAGACTTCTGAACGTTGTCTTTAGTCGAAGTATTCTCTAAAACGACAAACGACACCCACTTGTTTATGAAGTCACAGATATAGATCATAATATTGGAACTGAACCCTGTATGAAAGACTTCTGGACGTTGTCTTCAGTCAAAGTATTCTCTAAAGTGACAAGTCGCACCCAACTGTTCATGAAGTCGCAGATATCGGTCATAATATTAGAACTGAAACCTTAATGCAAGACCTCTGGACGTTGTTTTTAGTCAATGTATTCTCTAAAACGACAAACGACATCCAACTGTTTATGAAGTCACAGATATCGGTCTTAATATTAGAACTGAAGCCCTGATGCAAGACTTCTGAACGTTGTCTTTAGTCGAAGTATTCTCTAAAACGACAAACGACACCCACTTGTTAATGAAGTCACAGATATAGGTCATAATATTGGAACTGAACCCTGTATGAAAGACTTCTGGACGTTGTCTTCATTCAAAGTATTCTCTAAAGTGACAAGCCGCACCCAACTCTTCATGAAGTCGCAGATATCGCTCATAATATTGGAACTGAACCCTGTATGAAAGACTTCTGGGCGTTGTCTTCAGTCAAAGTATTCTCTAAAGTGACAAGCCGCACCCAACTGTTCATGAAGTCGCTGATATCGGTCATAATATTAGAACTGAAACCTTAATGCAAGACCTCTGGACGTTGTTTTTAGTCAATGTATTCTCTAAAACGACAAACGACATCCAACTGTTTATGAAGTCACAGATATCGGTCTTAATATTAGAACTGAAGCCCTAATGCAAGACTTCTGAACGTTGTCTTTAGTCGAAGTATTCTCTAAAACGACAAACGACACCCACTTGTTAATGAAGTCACAGATATAGGTCATAATATTGGAACTGAACCCTGTATGAAAGACTTCTGGACGTTGTCTTCATTCAAAGTATTCTCTAAAGTGACAAGCCGCACCCAACTGTTCATGAAGTCGCAGATATCGGTCATAATATTGGAACTGAACCCTGTATGAAAGACTTCTGGACGTTGTCTTCAGTCAAAGTATTCTCTAAAGTGACAAGCCGCACCCAACTGTTCATGAAGTCGCAGATATCGGTCATAATATTAAAACTGAAACCTTAATGCAAGACCTCTGGACGTTGTCTTTAGTCAATGTATTCTCTAAAACGACAAACGACATCCAACTGTTTATGAAGTCACAGATATCGGTCATAATATTAGAACTGAAGCCCTAATGCAAGACTTCTGAACGTTGTCTTTAGTCAAAGTATTCTCTAAAACGACAAACGACACCCACTTGTTAATGAAGTCAGGGATATAGGTCATAATATTGGAACTGAACCCTGTATGAAAGACTTCTGGACGTTGTCTTCATTCAAAGTATTCTCTAAAGTGACAAGCCGCACCCAACTGTTCATGAAGTCACAGATATCGGTCATAATATTGCAACTGAACCCTGTATAGAAGGCTTTCGAATGTTGTCTGCAACCAAAATGTTTTCCAATGCTACAACCCACACCTACTCTTCATGATGTGACGGATTTAGGTCATGAGACTGTAATTGTATACTGTGCAGAGGGCTTTCGAATAATAAGCGTATCGGAAATATCCTCTAATGCAATAAACCGCACCTCGCTCTTAATGATACAACAGATACTGGTCATAGGAATGGAACCAAGCGTTACATATAATGCCTTTGGGCATTTTTTGTGGTAAAAATATGCTTTAACACAATTAACTGTACCTGAAACCTCATGATAAGACAGATATTGGTCATAGGACTGCAACTGAACCCTGTATGGAATACTTCTGGATGTTGTCTATAGTTAAAGTATTCTGTTAAACGACAAACTGCACTCAACTCTTCATGAAGTCACAGATATCGGTCATAATACTGGAACTGAACCCTGTATGGAAGGCAGTCAAAATGTTCTCCAATGCAATAAAACACACCTGACACTTCATGATGCAACAGATATTAGTGATCAGATTGGAACCAAGCACAGCGTGGAACACTTTCAGATGGTATATTTATTTATTTTCAAATACGGCAGCCCAATGTGAGGCTACTGCAGAAGTGGTGTACATATATACAAAATGAAAGCATTTAAACAGTGATATCACAGTAAGTGTGCCAACGTAAACAAATATCACTACCCCCTGAGTGCACCCCAATAAGAAATGAGAGAAACAGAACATTAATATGATACAAGTGCCTCCAAAAAGTCAGACACACTGGTATCACGAACAAAGCCAAGTAGATCATTCCAGTGTTCGACAACTTTATTTGAACGTGTTGGAGAGCACTACAAATGACTTCTAGGCTGGACTGTCATTGCAGATCAGTGCTCTGTTGGAGGTTTCTGCACTTTGAAGCTAGTTTCAATATCTTTTAACATCTACAAAGTGCATCTGACACTTCTTGATGAGACAGAAATTGGTTTTGAGACGGCAGCCAAGCACTGTGGCTTTCACATGTCATAAATAGTCAAAATAACCTTGAATGCAATAAAGCATGCTCAAAATTTTTGATCGGGCAGATACCAGTCATAGGATTGCACCAGAGCACCATACAGAAGTTTTGGCAAGGTTCTTAACATAGCCTAACTGAATGTGCTTAAGTGCATGCATATATAGTCCAAGTTAATGTGTATACTAAAAACCTGAAAAGAAATGAAGCAGTCCTTGGAAAAACATACAAAGATTCAATGTTTGAAACCATCTAAATATATCTTCAGCTCATTACAGTCTAGAGGAACAGATAAATACATGCACAGTTCTGAAAGATCTCATAAGTCACATGAGGTACTTTTTGCATTTTTTCTATACAAAGTGCAGTACAGTACTAGTGCACCTTCATTCTTTCTGTGCATACATGTGGTGACCTTCTCTTCCTACTATTGTGTCATCGTGCAGCTAATTTCAAATCAGGCGCTTCTCACAAGGTTTTCAGTTATCTGTCTAGCTGTAAACAAAACGCGTGTTATATTATAGTGAACTGTAAAACGACGGAGAAGCACCATCGTATGCCTACAGCTATGAGTATCAGAATGAACTATAAATTAAGAATGTGTATGTTAGAATGCCTCCAAACAATGTATGTGCAACTGAGCGTGGCCGAGGAGCAGAACAAGCGAGAAGTGAAATAGGAGGCAATACCAGCAGCACTTAATCATGCAACTTTCTTTTTCGATCACCACAGCAACGCACGCTCTAGTTTCTATCTTGGATATGAATGGACATGAGACTGCTGACAGCTGAATGTGTCAGCGTCGCTGGTACCCGTCACGAAATCACATCACACTGATACCAACCAGAGCACGCTTGTTAATAGCTTGGCAACACACGAAAACGATTTGCACCGAAGCCAACGAATGTTTCAGCGTCATACAATTCGCGAATACACTTATATAAGTACGTACGATTTCACATCACCAAAATGTGCTGGCTAGTGCGACGTTCACTTTCAGCGATGATGAATACCGATGGTGAAAACAAACGCAGTGTAGATAAAAACTCCTCCGTATGCACTACGCAATGTTTTGGGCGTCGTATACGGTGTCTATGTTGCGACGGAAACTACCGTAGATCTTTCTCAGCCGATGTTCCTCGCATGTGTTGGTTTCATGAACTAGACGGTAGAGGCCTACGCTGGATCCAGATGACACCGCTCTGAATTGCTTCCGCGGTAGGCGCGGGCTCGCGCTCAAAGCTTCGAACCTCCGAAGTCTGTTCACACTTATTTTTAGCACAGAAAATCACAAATCAAAGCACAAGAACACCGACGTGCTCCAGTAGTCTGTGCGATGTTTTCGCTCGGCCGACGATCGCACTCGGGACCGGTGCCGGCATTTGGTGGATTTTTCGGCGTCGCTCGAACACGGCACGAAACCGCGTCACGCTGGTAGCACTCCCAGTCGTTCGTCGTTTCGTTGTCGTTCTAGATTACGAAGCGGTCATTCAGGAACGTTTGGAGTAGTTTTCATGCTTGCTTTCAGCACTCGGCTGTGCCTTCGAAGCGGCGGCCATTAGGCACAGCATTCGGAGTCATCGCGGCCTCTGGTTGGTCGGCGCGCGGCCTCTGGTTGGTTGGCGCCTCTGTACGCGTGGTGACGTAGCGTACGCGAGGCGAAATATCAAGCCCGGCTTGATCCCTCGCGCCTGCTCGCGTATGCCCCTCCGAAGCCGACGCCGAGAGGCGCATTTGACGCTTTTGACGCGTAGACGCGAGCATACGCGTGCCAGTGGTTGGCACTTTACGACTCCAGTACACCAATTCAGCCGGCGCCTACCAGGTTTAAGTCCAGAACTCTTGACGGCATCTCCTGTTACCAACATGGCGGCCCCTTCAACGTCTGCGAATCTACCTCCGGCCCAGACGACTCATCCTTACCAGGTAAATTTTGAGACTCTTCGTGTTCCCGAAGTCTTCCGTGGAGAACCATATGAAGATGTCGAGGGCTGGCTCGACCAGTTCGAGCGGACCGCTGTGGTGAATTGTTGGAGCGTGCAAGAAAAACTTGGCCATGCCTACTTCGCAATGGAAAATAGCGCTCGCACATGGTACGAGAACAGGGATAGATAGATTTGTGGAGTTTAACGTCCCAAAGCCACCATATGATTATGAAAGACGCCGTAGTGGAGGGCTCCGGAAATTTTGACCACCTGGGGTTCTTTGACGTGCACCCAAATCTGAGTACACGGGCCTACAACATTTCCGCCTCCATCTGAAATGCAGCCGCCGCAGCCGGGATTTGAACCCGCGACCTGCGGTTCAGCAGCCGAGTACCTTAGCCACTAGACCACCGCGGTGGGGCACGAGAACAGGGAGCCTACTTTCCAAACCTGAGCAATTTCTGCCAAAAGCTTCTCGAGGCTTCCTGAGTGCGGGCCCACAGGATTTCACAACAGATTATTGAAGTCCGCGTGCAAAAGCTGAACGAAAGTGTCGCCATGTTCGCTGAGGATATGGCCCGTCTATTTCGCCACGCTGACCCTGACATGCCCGAGGCAAGGAAGTTCGTCACTTGATCCGGGAAGTTAAGGAACCGCTTTTTGCCGGCCTTGTGCGAAATCCGCCAACAACAGTGAATGAATTCATCAAAGAGGCGACTGTCATTGAGCGGGCGCTCTGGCAACGATGCCGCTACACTGTAAGCAAAAGTTAGCCGAGATGGGAGTTTCTCCAGCACATGAACCCACAAAACTCCCCTGCCCCAATTATTTACTCCCTGGTAGGGAGTGAACTCGGCACATGTCATCGTAAAACGCCCCCTCCTTAATCACAGAGTTTATGAACGAAATGACCTTGTTAAACTCCCCAGGGAGTTTCAGGTCACGTGGTTACAAACTCCCTATAGGAGCTTTAAAAACCCTCTTTGGGCGTGACGTGTGTGTGTGGGTGTGTGTGTGTATGTGTGTGTACGGGCATATGTTTGCACGTCGGTGTGAAACACATGTGCTTCGTGTGGCTAACCGTGTAAGCATCTGTCAACAGGCAACGAAATTATAAGTGCAGCGAAGAATAGCAACGACCAGTTGGTATTTACTGGGAACATTTCAATATATTTCGCAACGTTAAACCACGCTGCACCTCGGTCCGATTCCTCAACGATACGACGTGAATGCCGCGCTTCAAAGAGCCGAGTAACAAAAAACTTCGAAGAATAAATGAATGGTATCAAAAGCAAGCTGTTACGATCGTCAGCGGCTGCTCCTGGAGTTTCACCATCAGAAACTTCGAAATGGTCTGAAGTAGGCTTCGCTCGACTACGGCAGGCTGGCCGGCAACCGGTCTGAGAGTTGCGCCGGCGACCACTCGCCCCGTCTCCGCCGATAGTGGCTTCTCGGAGTGTCACCGGTATTTCACCGGCTGCAGCATCTAAGCGGTAGGAAGGCCTCGCTATGCCGTCGGTATCAAGCCGGCATCGTATCGAACTCGCACTGCGCGCCGGCCACCGCGGCAAGCGCTACGAGCTAGCACCGACCACCGGCGATGCAAAGAATGTGTTTCACAAAAAATGAAGGCTGCTGGGATGTATAGCAGTCTTCTGCGCCTTGTCACCGCAGCTGTCAATGACTAACTACAAGGCGAGCGCCGAACGAGGCGGAGTACTATCGTCAGCGATTGCACCGTAAAACTTCCAAGCGGTTCGAAGTAGGCTTCGCTCGACTACGGCAGGCTGGCCGGCAACCGGTCTGAGAGTTGCGCCGGCGACGCGCTCGCCCCGTCTCCGCCGATAGTGGCTTCTCGGAGTGTCACCGGTATTTCACCGGCTGCAACATCTAAGCGGTAGGAAGGCCTCGCTATGGCGTCGGTATCAAGCCGGCATCGTATCGAGCTCGCACTGCGCACCGGCCGCCGTGGCGAGCTCTGCGAGCTATACACGCAATGCATGCGAGCAACGGGAACAGCGACTGCGAACCGTCTCATTCGTTTAAGTCTATCGCTCCGTAGCTTAAAGTGCCTGGATAGCGGACACCTATTTCTGTGCATGGGAAAAACGAGACGTAAACTGCACATCAGCAATCATTTTGTCATCGCCAGCTGTCATTCATCGAATCACCGTGCCGTACTCGTGAGTGAGGCCTAGTCGTCGAACGCGGTAGCGGCGGTCTACCTCGGTTCATCGCTGGAGCTGCTAAATGTGCCTCGTTAATGTGTTGATTCAAGGCCGCGCGCACTTTGTGTATGATTCCATGCATTTTACGGGTCCACAAACAGTACTGCTAATGCAAATTCAGCCCGTACGACAGAGCGTCAACTGATGAAACTTTTTCGCTATAGTAAAAAAATAATAAATATTAGGCAGACTTAGGATAAAAGGCATGTGTGTTGAAGTGCTTACATCAGACCACCGCAAGTTCATACTTACGCCATGCGTATTTATTGCCTAATTAATAGCAAAAAAGGGCTTTCACCAGGGCGACATGGGAGGTAAAAATGTGGTGCATATATATAGCCGGTGACTATATGGTAGGTGTGTACTGCGTGTGGTAAGCTGTGGTGAGGGCGAGTGTTGTGATATAACGTGAACATTGTGATAATGTTTGTGTACTGTAATCATTGTTGTGCGCATTAAATGTTATGTAATTAAAGTTACGCTTGCGCATGGTACGGATGCTGACGTAATTTTTTTCTTTGACGATGCAAAATATTTACTCCCATACTGACCTGAAAAAGTTCCCCAATGGAAGTAAATAAAAACCCCCCTGGCACCATGCAAAAACCCCCTACTGATGGGGAGTAAATTTTTTACTCCCAACGGAGAGGTTTATAAAACTCCCATCGGGGAGTGCGCTAGAGGACAAGGTCATTTACTCCCATCTCGACTTATTTCTGTTTACAGTGTACTTTCACCGCCTGCAAGACCAAACGCCTGTTGGGGCCGCCGCTCAAAACGCTGCCGTTTCCGAAAACTCCACGGCAAATGATTAGGCAAATCCTGCGGGATGAGCTGCGGGCCCTCGGCCTTCCGTCTACCGAGCCTCCAGTTGATTCTGTTGCGGAAATCGTGCGCCAGGAACAACGGCAAGCCTTTTCATCACCGGCGCCACCACCCGAACCACGTCCACTGACTTATGCTGATGCCGTCCGCCGTCATCCGTCTGCCCCTGAAGAAGCACTTTTTCACCCACGGCCCGTTACTTTGCCTTAGTGGCAGCGGGAACCTGTGCGGCGACCACCAGTACGTCGGACCGACTTGTAGCACACTGCCGACCGTCGACCCCTTTCTTTCCACTGCGGCAAACCAGGCCACATCTCGCGCTACTGCCATCATCGAGAAGCCCGGTTTGGAAACTTTTCTCGGCCCGCTTCATTTTGTTGAAGACTCGCGACCATGGTGCTGATCACCTGCCGGCCAACCAAGCATTTTCACCAAGTCGTCGCTGGCAGTCTCGCTCACCTGCACGAAGTCAGAATTCTCCGAATCGCCAAAGATACGCTGATGCCGTCAGAAACTGCTCCCCAAGCTCGTGCCAGGGAAACTAATTGCCGCGACCTCCGGAGGCAAGGCTGCCAATCGCCGAGACGCCAAAAATAGCCCCTTGCCTCTACACAAAGACGACTTGACGACGGTGATGACGGTGACGACGACAACCACGAGTATTATAAGGCCAATGAATTCGTACGTGCCGACCTTAGCGTTATTATAGACGGACACTACATAACAGCACTGGTTGACAATGGTGCTGACTTCTCCATTATGAGACAAGAGCTTGCCGACCGCCTTAAGAAGGTCAAGACGCCGTGGAGTGGGCCGAGCATAAGAAGTGCTGGTGGACAGCTAATGATGCCAGCCGGTAAATGCACTGCTCCACTCGTAATCGGTGATTCGAGCTTCGTCGCCACTTTTGTCATTTTACCGGACTGTTGTAAAGAGTTGATTTCTGGTATGGATTTTCTGCGAGAGTGCAGTGCTGTCATCAACATTCCAGAACGTATCGTCACCTTTTCCGCCCATACTTACGTCGACGCCACCACTGAAGAACAACTGCAATGTTTACGTATAGCCGATGATGTGATGCTCCTGCCGAGATCTTGCTGCCTTGTGTCGGTGTTATGTGAATAGCCGCGGCGTAATGAGGTGATAGCGAAGCGAATAGACACGCTATTGCTTACGCAAGGTATTTCAATAGCGAGAGGCGTTGCGGCACTAATTGATGGGCGGCCAGAATTGCTCATCACCAACTTCAGCAACGACCATCGTCACATCCAGAAAAACACCGCGATTGCCTACTACGACGACGTGGACCAAGTCAGAGATTGCTTCGCTTTGTAACCGGACGACGCGACCGTCCCAGCCTACACACCTTTATCTGTCAACATTTGCTCAACCCTATCACCCTCGGATAAACAGCGCCTACTAGAGCTGATACACCAGTTCAAAAATTGTTTTTCGTGCACGTCGAAAGTCAAGCAAACACCCCTGACCCGGCACCGAATCATCGTTGAAGAAAATACGAGACTGATTCGTCAAAACCCATACCGTGTGGCTCCGAAAGAACGTGAGGAGATCCAAAAGCAAGTTCAGAAGATGCTCCAAGATGACATAATACAGCCTTCCAAAAGTTCCTGGGCATCCCCCGTGGTATTGGTTAAAAAGAAAGACGGCAGCTTGCATTTCTGTATAGATTACCGCGAGTTAAACCAAGTAACAAAGCAAGACGTCTACCCACTGCCACGCATAGATGACTCTCTTGATCGGCTGCGGCATGCATGCTATTTCTCATCGATGGACCTGCGAAGTGGCCATTGGCAAATATAAGGGGTCGACGAGAGAGACCGTGAAAAAACTGCTTTCGTGGCGCCCGATGGTCTTTATGAATTTAAAGTTCTCCCATACGGGTTATGCTCTGCGCCAGCCACTTTTCAGCGTTTAATGGACACTGTGCTATCAGGACTGAAGTGGCAGGTATGCTTGGTCTATATAGGCGACGTTATCGTCTTCTCAGCTACATTCGAGGAACCCCTAAGTCGATTATTTGCAGTTCTAAAAGCTATACGTTTGGCTGGCCAGACTTTAAAACCAGAGGAGTGCCATTTCGGTTTCAGCGAACTTTGCTTCTTAGGCCACGTGGTCAGCCACGAAAGTGTTCGACCTGACCCGGGCAAAATCTACGCTGTCGCAAAGTTTCCCGCACCGCATGACCAAAGAGCAGTGAGACACTTCTTGGCCTTTGCGCTTATTACCGACGATTCATCGCCAACTTTTCGTCTATTGCGGCGCCTTTGACGCAGCTCACACTAGAGAATGTCCCCTTTCTTGGAGCGAAAAGGTACAAACAGCATTCAACAAATTAGACCAAAGTCTTCAAACACCTCCGGTTCTTGCGCACTTTGACCAGGAAGCGCCAAGAGCACTTCACACCGACGCAAACAATGCAGGCCTGGGCGATGTACTGATACAATGCCAAGATAACTCCGAGAAAGTGATAGCCTATGCCAGCAGAGCTCTCTCTCGCACGGAAGAGAACTACTCGACTACCGAGAAAGAGTGCCTCGCCATGGTTTGGACGGTTCTCAAATTTCGACTGTATATCTACGGCCACTCATTCAAAGTCGTCAGTGATCACCACTCGCTTTGCTGGCTCAATAACTTGAAAGACCCATCCGGCCGTTTAGCACGCTCGAGCCTTCCCCTTCAGGAGTTTGATATGACCATTATTTATAAATCAGGGAAAAAGCACACCGGTGCCGACTGTCTCTCGGGGACACCTGTCGAGCCTGCTGCCATTAATTACGAGTCTATGGACGCCACATTCTCGGGAGTCATCAACGCGGCCACTATTTCACAAGAGCAGTGCAGTGACCCTGACCTGCTTCCGCTTATCGACTTCTTAGAAGGACAACGTGAAGACTAGCAGCGAGTTTTTGTGAGAGGAGTGCCATCTTTTTGTTTAATAATGACGTCCTATACAAGAAACATTATTCTCCCACCGGCAGGCCATACTTGCTCGTCGTCCCTGCATCACTGCGAAAAGATAATCTGGAAGCCTGCCATGACGAAGCCACCTCCGGTCTTCTCAGTTACATTCGAACATTGTTTCGTCTGCGAAACAGTTACTACTGGCCGAACCTACCTGCTGCTGTGAAAAATCACGTCCAAACATGTGCCGACTGTCAAAGACGCAAAGCACCACCCGGCAGGCCGGCAGGCTTATTACATTTTGTCCAAGTACCAGCAAGGCCATTCGCCCTTATCGAAATGGATTTCCTGGGCCCATTCCCAACTTTTACCACACACTGTAAACGAAAGTTAGCCGAAATGGGAGTTTCTCCAGCACATGAGCCCACAAAACTCCCCTGCCCCAATTATTTACTCCCTGGTAGGGAGTGAACTCGGCACATGTCATCGTAAAACGCCCCCTCCTTAATCACAGAGTTTATGAACGACATGACCATGGTAAACTCCCCAGGGAGTTTCAGGTCACGTGGTTACAAACTCCCTATAGGAGCTTTAAAAACCCTCTTTGGGCGTGACGTGTGTGTGTGTGCGTGTGCGTGTGTGTGTGTGTGTGTATGTGTCTGTACGGGCATATGTTTGCACGTCGGTGTGAAACACATGTGCTTCGTGTGGCTAACCGTGTAAGCATCTGTCAACAGGCAACGAAATTATAAGTGCAGCGAAGAATAGCAACGACCGGTTGGTACTGGGAACATTTCAATATATTTCGCACCTTAAACCACGCTGCACATCGGTCCGATTCCTCAACGAAACGTCCTGAATGCCACGCTTCAAAGGGCCGAGTAACAAAAAACTTCGAAGAATAAATTAATGGTAGCAAAAGTAAGCTGTTACGATCGTCAGCGGCTGCTCCTGGAGTTTCACCATCAGAAACTTCGAAGTGGTCTGAAGTAGGCTTCGCTCGACTACGGCAGGCTGGCCGGCAACCGGTCTGAGAGTTGCGCCGGCGACGCGCTCGCCCCGTCTCTGCCAATAGTGGCTTCTCGAAGTGTCACCGGTATTTCACCGGCTGTAACATCTAAGTGGTAAGAAGGCCTCGCTATGCCGTCGGTATCAAGCCGGCATCGTATCGAACTCGCACTGTGCGCTGGCCACCGCGGCAAGCGCTACGAGCTAGCACCGACCACCGGCGATGCAAAGAATGTGTTTCACAAAAAATGAAGGCTGCTGGGATGTATAACAGTCTTCTGCGCCTTGCCACCGCAGCTGTCAATGACTAACTACAAGGCGAGCGCCGAACGAGGCGGAGTACGATCGTCCGCGATTGCACCGTAAAACTTCGAAGCGGTTCGAAGTAGGCTTCGCTCGACTACGGCAGGCTGGCCGGCAACCGGTCTGAGAGTTGCGCCGGCGACGCGCTCACCCCGTCTCCTCCGATAGTGGCTTCTCGGAGTGTCACCGGTATTTCACCGGCTGCAACATCTAAGCGGTAGGAAGGCCTCGCTATGGCGTCGGTATCAAGCCGGCATCGTATCGAGCTCGCACTGCGCACCGGCCGCCGTGGCGAGCTCTGCGAGCTATACATGCAATGCATGCGAGCAACGGGAACAGCGACTGCGAACCATCTCATTCGTTTAAGTCTATCGCTCCGTAGCTTAAACTGCGTGGATAGCGGACACCTATTTCTGTGCATGGGAAAAACGAGACGTAAACTGCACATCAGCAAGCATTTTGTGATCGCCAGCTGTCATTCATCGAATCACCGTGCCGTACTCGTGAGTGAGGCCTAGTCGTCGAACGCGGTAGCGGCGGTCTACCTCGGTTCATTGCTGGAGCTGCTGAATGTGCCTCGTTAATGTGTTCATTCAAGGCCGCGCGCACTTTGTGTATGATTCAGTGCATTTTACGGGTCCACAAACAGCACTGCTGATGCGAATTCAGCCTGTACGACAGAGCGTCAACTGATAAAACTTTTTCGTTATAGTAAAAAAATATTAAATATTAGGCAGGATTAGGATAAAAGGCATGTGTGTTGAAGTGCTTACATCAGACCACCGCAAGTTCATACTTACGCCGTGCGTATTTATTGCTTAATTATTAGAATAAAAAAGACTTTCACCTGGCCTACAGGAGGTCAGAATGTGGTGCCTATATATACTCGGTGACTATATGGTAGGTGTGTACTGCGTGTGGCAAGCTGTGGTGAGTGCGAGTGTTGTGATATTACGTGAACGTTGTGATAATGTTTGTGTACTGTAATCATTGTTGTGCGTATTAAATGTAATGTAATTAAAGTTACGCTTGCGCATGGTACGGCTGCTGACGTAATTTTTTTTTCTCGGTCGATGCAAAAAATTTACTCCCATACTGACCTGAAAAAGTTCCCCTATGGATGTAAATAAAAACCCCCCTGACACCATGCGAAAACCCCCTTCTGATGGGGAGTAAATTTTTTACTCCCAGAGACGGGTTTTTTAAAACTCCCATCTGGGTGTGCGTTAGAGGACAAGGTCATTTACTCCCATTTCGGCTTATTTCTGTTTACAGTGCAGGGAACAGATGGATCATTGTCGCCACCGATTACTTGTCTCGCTACACAGAAACTAAAGCCACGCCGAGGGCCACAGCAGCAGAAGCGGCTCATTTCTTCATAGAAAACGTCGTCCTTCGACACGGTGCTCCAACAATTCTCATCATAGATATAGGAACTGCGTTCGTGGCAGAACGTTTGTAGTCGGTTCTCAGGCTCAGCGGTACAGCTCACCGGAGAACAACGGCGTACTACCCACAAACGAACGGACTAGCATAGCGGCTTGATAAGACCCTCACAGACATGCTTAGCATGTATGTCGACACAGAACACAAGAACTGAAATGAAATCCTGCCTTATGTGACCTTCGCCTATAATACCGCCTGGCAGGAAGCTACCGGAATCACGCCGTTTAGTTTAATACACGGGCGTGAAGTCACTACAACGTTGGACGCTATGCTGCCGCACGAGTGTGACGACACTCACGCTGACGCCGAAGAATTTGGTCAGCACGCCGAAGAAGCCCGGCAGCCCGCGTGCCCGCGTGCGTATTTGTCACCGGCAACACAACGATGCGAAACGATACGACCTACAACATAAATTAGTAACCTACCAACTAGGCGACAAGGTATGGGTCTGGATCCCAATACGTCGACGGGGACTTTCAGAGAAGCTATTACGACGATACTTCGGCCCATATCGAGTCGCCCGACGATTGAACGATATCAACTACGAAGTTATTCCCGACGGCGATTGCAGTTCCAGTCGCCGAAACCACTCACCTGAGATCGTGCATGTCATCCGGATGAAACCCTACTTGTCCAGCTAACTCTCGTTCGTCCTGTGGGTGCCGGTGCATATGTGTGTTTTTATAAGTAGAGCTTCTTGGCTGCGCATCGCGACGATGCCATTTTTGGAGGGAGGCAAATGTCACGTGCGTCCCGCGAAAAAGACGAAGGTGACAGCGCATACGCGCATCTGCACGCTTTTATGCAAAACGCAACAACGAGAAACACGAAGAACTCTCTGGCACGCGCGGTTAATAAAAAGACCAACCCGCTGCTGCTTTCTCAGCGTCTTCAAATACGACCTCTGTCTTTACGGCGCGACAATACGGAACACTAGATCACTGGATAGCTGAGAAGTGGTGGAAGTCGCTGTAGCAATGTTGGAAAAATAGGCAGTGAGTAATCATTGCAGTCAAATCTGAAGAGGGAAATTTTCTACGATGGTTATTTCTAAAGTAAGGGTCATTTCCTAATCTTTCAGTATTTGCAGGCCAGACTGAAGATTTAAATGCACAGCACAATCTGCTGCTTCACCGCAAAAATGCTGAAGTGATTGTTCTGGCTCGGTAGTCATCTGCTTGACGGGAAACGCAGATAACAACGTTGGCGACTATTGTTTTACCTGCCTATGTGAGGTGCCTACTGTAAATGCGTTTTGGCATGCAAAAGAATCCTGGCTTTTCTTATTTAAGGGGCTAGTTCTTGGACCAACTGTGAAAAGGGAAACAAGTGTGATAACACGGTGTTGACACTTCCGAAATGCCTGCACAAATTCGTATGACAAAGAGTGGAGTGTCACGCGAAGCTGCTAGAAGAACTAAACTGTTCAAGTGGACTGGTTATTGCAATAGATTGTCGACTAACATTTAGTGGCCTGCAAGACGAAATTCCCTTTGTTGGCCTCGCTAAAATTTGTGCGATTGTAGCTGATATGCCCAGGTATTACAAAGATTGTTCAAGGTAGATTTCAAAAGTGCTTACCGACCCACTCAAACACCAAAGGACGTCAAGTGCACGAGTGTATTTGAACTGCTACCAATAAGACAGGGATGATTTGGTTTCGCACACTGTTGCACAGGTGACGACGCTGGTAGTATACGCAACTGCAGAACCAACACAGTGGTGCTACCACTCCTCAAGGAAACCAAAAAACTTCAAGCAATCAGCTTATTTCAATTAGAAAATTATGGCTACCACTTTCTAAATGAAAAAAAGGATATATTTAGTGTTTAATTTCTTAAAATGTGGGCCAGAGTTACAGCTGATGTATACTGTGAGATGCTCACCAGAATAAATATTACGATAAACATTGATGACGTCTCAAAGTCTCATCCAGAATTGTCCTCCTACATTACAACGCGCAACCTTGCACCACAGTCAGCACCAATGGGAAGATCAAATATTTTTGTAGGGAACAGTAATTGCTCGTCCTCAGCCAGCACCATGCCATTATTTTCTCTCCTTTCACTTGAAACAGTACGTGGCTCGGATACGATTTTGAGACAGTGAGAAATTCAAGATAACCGTCCGCAACAGGTTCAATTACCAGGCGGCTATCTTTTATGCAGATTGACTAAAAAAACTACTGCGACGGTACAAAAAGCACTAAGAAGTTAGCAGTGATAATGTAAAAAAGTGAGGTAAGTTTCTGCTAAACTAAGCCCACCAAATAAAACATTTGCTAACGAATATTCACTTGTTTGGAACCAAATAGCCCTTACTTTTTGAATGGCCTTCAAAGATTTTATGCTTTGCATTGACAGATGAATAAATTGGTTGCCAATTGTGCATAGTCATAACAGAAATTGCTCAACCAATGGCAACTGCAGAAGCTGAACTCACATTTTTATTCTTTACTACTTCCAGTTTGCCTCATTTTAACATGGGTATCATACAAAAGTAGTCCTTTTGGCGGCATAGTTCACAGCAATATCAAGGAAATAGCTGTTAGCACACATTCAAGTCATCAACATGTACAAAAACTGGCCAACTTTGGTTATACCTAGAGGTTGCACTCATTTATTGTTGTGTTAAAAATTAACATACCTTAAAAAACGTCTTGTCATGTGTCAGGTCTTTTACATGAAACAAATATTATTACAGGGAAAGGTCATTACTTGAACTCAAATAAATAAAAGCACACAGCCCTGTGTATTTCTAAGGAGGATATCTCTCGATAAATGTAAACACATTGGTATTCAGAACGGTTTGTTTAAACAGGGAGCCCCTTGTTTTCGTTGCTGCTCGCAGAAGTCTGTTTAAAGTGATCACAATATTTTGCGAAGTCAAACAAAAACTAAATTTACTAAAGGGGGAAAACAACCGAACAGCAGCATTTCTCAACAGATAGGATTTCAGATGCGGAACAGGAGCCCTTGGGGAAGCTAGGAATGATGGTCATGGTCACAGTGGAAGGAACGCAAGCGAATGCAAATTACTCATTACTTTTCGTTTTGATTGCGGTAACTCTGTCATGTAAAAAACATGTTTTTGGAGCATAAACATTGACATACGTTTCAACAATAGGGCTCACTACTAGCGTGCATGTCAGTGCTTGTTTATGGCGTATCATCAGCTTGATTACACCCACTGCAGGGCAAAGCCCTCTCCCATCATCCACCAATAAACTTGGTCTTGCGCTTTCTGCTGCCACGTTACGCCTGCGAAGTTTTTATAGTCATCGGGTTACCTAATTTTGTATCACCTTCGTGCATTTGCCTTTTATGGGAATCCAGTTAGCTACCCTTGTTGACCAGTGGTTTTCCAGCCGACGTGCTACTTGCCCAACCCATGTTCATTTCTTCTTTTTGATTTAAGCTATGATATACTTAACCCCAGTTTGTTCCCTGACCCACTCTAGTATCTCCTTGTCCCTTAAGGTTACACCTAACATTTTTCATTCTATTGCTCGCTGCACCATCCTCTATTTAAGCTGAACCCTGTTTGTAAACTTTCAGATTTCTGCTCCGTATAGGTAAACACAAGCAAGGTGCAGCTGTTATATACCTTCCTATTAAGGGTTAGTGGCAGATTATCAGTCATGATTTGAGAATCCTTGCTGAATGTGATCTACCCATCTTTATTCTAGTTATTTCGCTCTCATGGTTTGGCTCCGCGGTTGCTACCTTAGCAACACATGTCTCGCCTAATCAAGGGATGAGCTTTTGCACGGTTTCTTCCTTTAGAACTTGGACAATGCCACTCCCAACATGTACGAGGTATCGATAACTTTGTTTCAGTACTACTGTAGCTGTACGTGCCAATGCCTTGAAACAGTCCTAACATTCACAGCAAACTATACTCAATGTCAAAAATAAGTGCTGCTAAATATGCACTACTACAGGCTCTTTTGTTACGTACTTGTATGTTATACTGATTGATTGATTGATTGATTTACTGATTGATTGATTGATTGATTGATTGATATGTGAGGTTTGACGCCCCAAAACCACCATATGATTATGAGTGACGCCGTAGTGGAGGGCTCCTGAAATTTTGACCACCTGGGGCTCTTTAACGTGCACTCAAATCTGAGCAAACGGGCCTACAACATTTTCGCCTCCATCGGAAATGCAGCCGCCGCAGCCGGGGTTGCAACCCGTGACCTGCGGGTCAGCGGCTGAGTACCTAAGCCACTAGACCACCGTGGTGGGGCTTACATGTGATACTCTATCCAAAGTTTGACATGTAAAAGAAAGTACAGTTTGTGCAGCTCATCACATGCACTGTCCAAGAAATTTGAAGCATGCACATTTCTTGTGAACTAAGTTATTCATAGGACAGGAAACAACAATCTGCACCTAATTTCGTACATCTTGAACATACCGTACACTATCGCTGCTTTTCAGTATAAAGTTTCCACTTTTCCGCCTGGTACATTGGTGGCGCATGGAGTTGTCACTATCGTGACTCTTGAGCTTTTTACGTCTTGATGTGCACAGCTTGGAAATAACTGGTCTCTATTTTGTCCAGTGTTCTGAGAAGAGAAAAAACAGGCTGATTAGAAGGGTAAGACCAAAATGAATAAATGAAAATGGGTTCAATAAATGAAGTGTTCTCAACCATACCTTGCCAGTGTTTTGGTCCATGAGCTTGGTTTTACTGATGACAGATTTTCTACTGACTTGAGGTAGGTTCAGCTATGAATCATCCAATGGTACACTGTACACTGATACGAGCAGTTCCTTGGAGGCTGCGGTTGTGTTGTAAGAGAAAAAATTCGGCAGATCCCACGTACCAGGGAATCAACATTGTGTGAAGCATGCGGAAAGAAGATGACCGTGTTGCAATTTTTTTACCGAGCGACACGCCATAAAATGACGCCAAATATATGTACAAATTTTGAACGCACAGACATATGTTGAAGAATTGCAGATTTTCGTATAACCAGTACTTTGCACTTGCGCAACGATGCCAACTGTATCACACGTATTAGCAACACCAGAAGCTGATATGAAGCGCTGACGCTCGCGAGGACGCAGGCCCTGGACGCTGCTACATAAATCAACTTCAGCGCATGACAACCATCCGCAATCGACGTTAACCTGACTTCACGGCTGCACCAATGAGGTAAATATGTAATGTTTATAAATTTGGGTAGGCAGCACTACAATTACTATTGACGTTTCATGAAGACTATCGTTTATTTGAAAAGTAGTTGCGAGACCTGGCGTAGTAGCTCTGTGGTACAATGCTTCATTGCCACGCAGAATGCTTGGGTTCGATTTCAGCTGGGACCCTGACATTTATTCTTTGCATTCGTTGGGTCGACGCTACTGACGTTGGGTATTTCTTAACGCTCATGCGTTAATATTGCCCTTGTGTGTTGTCGTCGTTCCTGGGTAGATACTAAGTGTCAATCACATGAGACACATACCCTCATGTAAGCTGCACATACCCACCCGTGGGTATGTGGCACTGTCTGGCGGGAAGTGTTTGACGACGTGCGCGACGGGATTGGGACATTATTCATGTATTGACCAGCACGTCACATTCGTCAACAGATGTTACCCTCACATGCTTATTTTGGTTAACGCCGCGTTAAGGGGTGATCACGAGAGCACCTAAACGTAATCGACAAGATAGATAGGTATATAGATAGATAGATACGCTCAAAGACGCTGAAGTTTGCTAAGAAATGCTTTGCATTTGAAAACAGTCCTGGTTACTCTGGTATAAGCGTCAATAGATTTGTTATGCATGACTAAGAATAATATATATGGGAACACTGATTATAAGAAAGGTAGTGTGGACTTAACATTGCTATTTTTGTGAATTTATCTTGTGGATGGCATTTCAATGAATTGGTTTTAGTGACGTTCTTCAGAGGACAAAGTCAAGCGGTTGCCCAAATGGATGGACTATATACAAATGTAATATCCTTGATTGTAAACTTACGAAAAATGTAAGAAAGCGTACATGTACTAAATGTTCACTTGACTCTTCAATCTATTGAATTTATGGGCATATATTGCAGCAGACTCATATCGAGCAGAAACAGGTAGAACCTATGCTGTGATCTGTGCTACAAATTTTAGCAGTAAATATATTTTCAGCGATTGTGACAACGAAGTAAACAATCTCAAACATTCACAAGGTGAATTCACATCTCGTTAGCTTTACAAGTCGAAAAGCCTTGTGAAATGACAAAAACTGTAGCGCATGCAAAAGAAAAGGGCCACGTTCAGATACAGAGCAGCGCATTTTCACTCACCGGTGAACATGTCCACATTGTTCAAGATTATTCCGTTTTCGTAGACACTCTCTGAGTGATTTGCCGGCGTTGAAGTTTTACGCTGGAGGCTGCGCAGCCGAACGTCGCTGAAGCACAGCAGCTGACATGGTCCACAGGCTTTACACACGTTCGCTTCGTCGTAGCGGCACGTAAAGTCTGGGACATAAGCTCGCTTTGATGAATCAAAGCTGAATAAAAACAGAGCTTTGCAATGTCGATCGATAAAAAGTACCGCAGCTAACTGCGGTACAATTTGAACAAATTGACCGACAGAAACGCAATCGATGCCAATGGGCTGCTGCTTTTCGAGCATCAGGATACTGTGACTACTTTAACTAAAACAGTGACCACTCTTGTAATAATAGTAAGGGTGATAAAAATATTTTCGTCAATGTTCATGCAAAACGATGCGGTAACTAAACTCTAAGGCAAAAGGGTGTTAAAAGGGTGTGTGGTTCGTCCTTTTGGAGACTAATGGGCTGCCACAACCATTAATCCCTTTAAGGAACAACGGAATCGGGTCTAACAGTTGGTCCCCACAGACGAGCTCAAGCGACTAACATTTAGTCCTCACATTTGCACCTTATAGAACAACTGTTAATCCCCACATTTACACCTTACCGGGCAACCATTAGTCCTCACAGTAGCACCTTGCCGGACAAACGGTTGATCTACTCAAATACTCCAATCGGATGAACTTTTTGTCCCCAGAACAAACACTGTTTTTTTGCTTATTTGCCGCCAGGCCTAATACTTTTTCGCCTGTTTTTTCTGCGCAGTGAGCAACACATTCCGCAGAAAAGAACACGCGAAAAAGTAGTTAGCCACCTATGTGTAACTGCTTTCGCAGTCACGGCAACAACGAAATACAAAAGTGAGACTTCGAAATCTTTTATTTTTCTACATACACATCAAGTTCTCCATTCTTTTAAGTGAATTCATGGTGAAGTGTACAAATCCAGTCTCGTTGTCAAATCTTGTTCGCTTCTTGTGGAGCTCCTCCGACCGAAGCGATTGCACACGGTACAGGCATTGCACACGCCAGCACAAGCAGCCTTCTGCCTGTTGTGTTCCCGCGGCTACACGTACAATAATATAGTAAAATAGTTAAACAGACCTGACAGAAGAGGAAGATGCACGCATATGAAAAGTACGTGCACATTAATATAAAAACAAGCGTTAAAATATGACACACAAATATGTTTACCTTCACATCACGCACAGTCCTTCAGAAGCTGCTCTGACAAAAAAGATGGATGACGAGCATCGCAGACTCCAGCGTACAACCTTCAGCACGGTGTGTGCCCATGGCTGCACAATAATTATGTAAAATAGTGAGTCACAAGTGACAGAGGATGAATACAAATGTACATGACAAATACGTGCAAGGTGAATGAAAACATACGTGAGATATGACATGCTAATAATTTCGCCGTATGTCACACATCGTCAAAGACTCATTTCGATCCCCGTAGAGCAACAGCTTAGGAGCGGCGGCCGCAGCCACAACGCCGCCAACCACCGGTCCGGCTAACAAGGCCGTTAGTCCCAAGCGAGCGACGTCGTTCAGCTCGAACAGGCGAACGCGAGACCAAACACGGCGCTGCACGCGGAGCGTCTGCCGCCAGCGAACTTCGAACAGGAGAGCGAGCGTACGCTTGGCTGCCGCCACGAACAGCGCTGAGCTGGTTTGGAGCTAGCGCCGAAGAAATCGACGGTAATGCGGCCCTTTTCCACATACTCGAGCGAGTGCAGCGCGCCAACGCGAGTCCGCCGCCGTGGCCAACGGACGGCGCCAAGCTGCTTACGAGTGACCGACGGGAAATCCGAGTGTAAAGGCAACCAATTTTCAGTGAGTTCCGACACTAGCGAAAGCCCCGCCAGCCCGTGCTGGTGCACTTACAGCGCGCGACATACTACAAACAAGCTCTTTACGAGAATCCGCAACGTGTTTTCGACGACTCCCAACACAGCGACGAGGTCTCAGCCCAATATCGTCAACCCGGAGCTCATCACAGCAGCGAAGACATGCGAGCACTCGATGAGCGAGCGTACGGGAGGCCGACGGCAATGGCGGCCAACTTCCAGGTGGTCGCAAAGCACAGGTGAACTGCAGGCGCACAGGTGAACTGCTCACCTTCACGATGCATTTCGTGCGTGCGATAAACATCACGACTGAGCCCGTTGCCGGCAAGCGCGATCCGATTCACACCCGTGACAAGTACAGTAAAATAAAGAATGATAACCTACTTGCCCTGGAATCCAGCGCTCTTTACTGCCCTGAGTAGGACAGAAGTATATATCCGATGGGCCTGCTGTTCTCTTGGCCGCCATATTGGCCTTTTCAATTGTTGCTGTCGTGTGTTGGTAGTGACTCTCTTGAAGCCAGAGATATACAGTTGGGCGTGGTGACGTGTCGAGACTTGCTCCAGACTTCATGGGCACAGCAAAATGCAAAAGCACCAGCCCACGCTCATCCAAGCGTAAACACAAGCACCACGTCGTAATTCTTACATCTTCGAATCCAGGCGGCCGTGGTCGAGCACTCCGAGCGTGACGCAACGGGAACCGTCACCAGCAAAATACGGGGAACGACTGAGCCAGCAGAGGAGGAGAAGCACGGTTAGTAACCTTTGCAACGCTTCTTGCGCTGCCTGGAATTGCCGGGCGGTTCATCCCTTTGAAGCGTGTTTCCCTCTGTATAGTTGCTCCTCAACGGTCTATTCATTCATCGCGGGCACCTATTGGGCTTCTTCACTCCTTTTTTGGTAATTTTGTTTTATAGTGTATTCTTTTCAGGGTCTTTTGGTACATAATAAATAAAAACTTTAGCCGCGTTGAGCGCTCCTAACAGGCAAAATTCACTCTGACTTATCCTACCACTAAAAGAGGAATGAGTAGTGACTCTACATGCTCACATGATAAAACTCTCCGTGGTCGATTTTTTCGCCCTCTACGACCATCGTTGGAACTTGAAAGTTTCCGGGGCCTGGATATCTGACAAGAACGGTATCGCTAGCAGTGTGCTGCCGTCTATCAACGAACGTAAAAAACAAACGGCACAGCGTAGGCCAAGGTTTGTAAGTGCCAATCGTGAGCCTGCGGTACTTTCCGCGTGCAACGAGTGTTATGAGATTACTAAACTACAAAAGCACTGACGAATGCTATATGCACGTAAAAAAAGGCGAGATTTGCCTGGAATGGTGAGACAAAAACGTTCAATTATCCAAAGTGGCTGCAGAAAATCTCGCAAAGCTGATATGTTTACTCTGCGGGCTATAATAGAAAACGTGAGTTGCCACGTATTTTCACGAAAACTTTGCGTCTCGCAAAGGAATCAGGTTTATCTTGTCACGGACGCTCCAGTATATTAACTCATGCACGAAACATACTAAGTGGTTTGTGCTCGTTTCTTGCAAACGCGTTAACATGGAGGCTAGGACCGCCGAACAAGAGATTGTTGTGAGCGTCTGCCTACAGATCACCTTCGGGAGGATGTTCCTGAATTCCTCTAGGTGGCGCGACAGTCTATGAACATTTCGAATAGCCTCGTTTCGGCGGGCTTTCCGAACGCTTTTTGAAAGCTCGCTGTCAGCGTAGGCGTTGAGCCGCCGAGTGCCGGTGCTCTCGCCTACGCAACTTATTGTGGGCATTGGCGCTATACCGCTGCTTCCCGACTTCTCGCTTCAGGGCCAGCTTGATTTAGCCATCGACATTACATTTGGCGGGCGTTCTCTTTTATCCTTGAGAAAGCGGATGTGCGGTCTGCAACACGCTTCATCCTCACCAGCTCAAGCACAGTGCACATAATGTATTTAAGATGTGTAGCGGGCACCTCGCTTATCACAATTGGCACAGTGGCACAGCGAGTGCTTCCCTTCTTTTTATTTTTTATTACCATAGGTTGAATAACGTTGAAGTGAAGGGCCTGCCTGACGGTTGTAATGCAATGGCAGCTATCAAAACTATTGAATTGAAGTTGGGCGAGATTATTGATGACTTCAATGTTGATGTTTGTCTTATGGTTGAAACATCGACAAAGAATCGCATTGTTCGCCTTACGCGCCGTTCTAAACGTAACGCCGTTTTGGCTAAAGCCAAGAAGGCGCGACTGACTTCTCACTCTCTTGAGTATGAAGGCCAATCAAAGCCCACTTTTGTGAACGAACACCTAACACGGAAAAGCAAGCAGCTGCTTGGTGCCACCATTGGTCGTTAAGAAAGTTGTCGGCTGGAAGCATGTCTGAAACAGCAACGGCAGAGTGCTTGCGCGTCGAGGGGATTCAAGATCTGTTATGCACAGTGTATCAACAGCAGATGCAGATCGCATGGCAGCCTCCCGTTCAACTGCAAGGCTTGAGACTTGATAGTTCTAGGCATGAGTGACTGACTAGGGCCAACCTTTGTGAACCTTACCTCTATGTGAACCGCGCTCACTTTTCCGCAAATGGTCAATTTGACCATGGATGGATGGATGGATGCTATGAGCGTCCCCTTTATAACGGGGTGGTGACAAGTATGCCACCAGGCTCGACAAAAAAAAACCTTTTTTTTTGATGTTGGCCTAATGCCTCTACTTCGATAAATTCTATCTTAATGGAAAAAAAAGGTAAATTTTCAGCTTAAGTTCTCTGCCATTTACGGCACACTGTCCATATTTTATTTTTCCAATGTTTATTTTTGTCCTTTCTCTCTAATTTTCTGCCACCAATACTCTAACCGTCTCTTACTTATTTCAATCGCGGGTGTGTTCAGCTTTCCATTGTTGTCCCTAAAACCCAAGGCTTCCTGTAGGCTCGTGCCTAAACGTACACCTGGGTGGATATCTCCACATTCAATCAGAACATGCTCCGCCGTTTCCTTATCTTTCCCGCAGCATGTGCATTGTTCTTCTTCTTTACTGAATCTTGCTTTATAACTACGCGTTCTAAGGCAACCCAATCTCGCTTCAAACAGTAAAGCGCTTCCCCTTGAATTATCGTAAAATGCCTCCCTCCTTATTTCATTTTTGCCCTTTCGGTAGTTACTCAAAGCCGGTTTTTTCTCCATAGCTGCCATCCAGTAAATCCTCTCCGCCTCCCTGACTTTTTCCTTAACGCTCTTTGTTGACATATGGCTTACAATACCAGCCGTATATTTACTAGTGAGTCTTCTAGTTCTTTTTCTCCACTGTGTGTCCACGCTCTTCCTATACAAATAACGGAGCACCTTCTCTGCCCATCTACTCTCCTTCATATTTCTTAGCCTTTCTTCGAACCTTATTTTGCTCTGCGCTTACCTCGCCTCAAAACCTGCCCACCCCATATCGCCCTTTACAGCCTCGTTTGTCGTCCTCCCGTGAGCACCCAACGCGAGGCGTCCCACAGTCCTTTGATTTACATCCATTCCCGATTGCACCTCTGCCCTCATGCACACCACTGAGTTCCCAAAAGTAAGCCCTGGAACCATTACACCCTTCCACAGACCTCGAAGCACCTCATACCTATTGTATCCCCACAACGCTCTGTGCTTCATTATTGCCACATTCCTCTTTCCTTTTGCTGCCGAGGCTTTTTCCTGTACCTCCATGTATCTATCACTCTCATTTACCCATACTCCAAGGTACTTGTATTCGCTTACCCTCGGTATTTCTTGGCCTTGTATGGACACCGTCTGATCACAGGGATCATTGAATACCATCAATCCACACTTCGTTACACTGAATCCTAGTCCAAGAGCTTCACCTTCCCTTCCGCATATATTCGCCAGCTGCTGTATATCATCTCGACTGTCCGCAAATAAGACGATATCGTCCGCATAAAATAAACCTGGAAGCTTCTGCTCAATCATCATGCCGCCCTGTTTGTGTGACAGATTAAAACCAATGTTGCTACCTTCTAGCGCTTTTTCCATACTCACCATGTACAGCATGAATAACAGCGGGGACAAAGGACATCCCTGTCTCAGACCCTTGCTAACCTCAACGTTCTCTTTGCTACGCATTCCTTCCCACTCTATGCAAACTGTATTTTCTCGGTATATCTCCCTCAAAAGCTGTATACAGTCGTCGCCCATGCCCATTCCTTTCAATATATCCCACAAAATTTCCTGATTAACGTTGTCGTATGCCCCAGTGATGTCTAGAAAAGCCACGTACAAGGGCCTATTCTCTATTTTAGATATTTCTATACACTGAGTGAGAACAAACAGGTTATCGTCTAACCGCCTGTCGACTCGAAATCCGTTCTGAAGTTCTCCCAAAATATCGTTATGTTCGGCCCATGTTTCTATTTTCATTTTTACTGCTTGCATCGCCAACCTGTATAGTACCGATGTAATGGTTAGTGGTCTATACGAGCGAATCTTGTCCTTTTCTCCCTTGCCTTTATAGATTAAGTTCATTCTACTTTGTCGCCAACTGTCCGGTATTTGTCCGTCCTTTAAGCTTTTTTCTACTGCTTTTAACAATGCTTCTTTAGTGTTATGTCCTAGTTCGTTAATGAGGCTAACGGGAATCCCATCTAAACCCGCGGCAGTGCGCTTTGGAATTTTTCCTTCGGCCTTTTTCCAGTTGAAATTATCAAGTACTAGCTCTTCCTCTGTTGCTTTCTCCGCCACACTTTTACTCACCGGGGAGATCCCCTGGACGCTCTTTTGAAACGAATCGGCTGTTACCTTTTGGATGTACCGTAGCGCTTCGTACCCTTCCAATTGATTTCCTCCTTCATCTAGAATATGTTGTTGCGTTGTGACAGACTTCCTACCTAGCGCCTTTATGTGGCTCCAAAAAATCCTAGGCGCGGCCTCCTTTTTTTCGTGTATCTCTGTCATCCAGCGTTCACTTTCACCTTTAATTTTTGCCTCTACCAATTTCTGTACAAGGAATTTTTTCTCTAAATATATTTCCCATATTTTTTTGACTTCGTCCTGCGGCCGCTTCTCCTTTTTTGCCTTTCTATGCTCCCGTGATGCTTCGCGTCGCTTCTCGATCGCCTCCCGGATTTCCTTGTTCCACCAACTTTTTGGCTTCCTTTTTCCTTTCCAGCAAACAGTTTTCTTCTCTTTCCCTATCTCCTTCGTCATTAGATGTAACAGCTCACTATACTCCCAGTCCTTGCCTGGTATTTCGCCTACTTCTTCCTCGACTCTTGCGGCTATATTTATTATTTGTTTGTCATTTAAATACGAGCTGCCAGACTTTGATTTCATGCTCATATTTTCAGTTTCGTATCCCATTTGTAATGTTATTCGTTTATGATCACTACCCAAGCTGTTAATGCCTTCCTCGTCTATCCTCATTTCTGTCAGTTTGTGGTAAATTCCTTCAGTCATGAGACAATAATCAATACTTGATTGCTTGTTTCCGACTTCCCATGTGATCTGGCCGTCACATTTAGGCCCCGTGTTAACTATCTCCAGACTATGTTGCTCGCAAAGATCTAGTAATAACTTCCCATTGGTGTCTGAATATCCGTCAAGGTCATGTATGTGGGCATTCATGTCCCCTAGAAGGATGATTTCGGCCCCATTACCAAATTCCTTAATATCCGCACTCATGCAATCCACTATCTCCTGATTCTTTTCTCTGCAGTTATTCCCCGTCCACAAGTAGGCTACCCCTAGCCACGTTTCCTTTCCACCTACTGTGCCCAGAACCCAGAGGTGCTCTGAACACGTCTGTTTCACTCTAACCCATTTGGCTCCGCGATGAATTAGCATTCCTACACCCCCACCTTTCCTTTCCGATATGGTCCTGTTACACCCTTCCCAAACATAATTTTCAATATGTGGTGACTCTTTCAAGTCTCTAAGGTGTGTTTCTGTAACCGCATACACGCCTATCTGTTCTTTGTTTAACTGCTCCTCAATCTCTAACCATTTTGCCTTCTTTCTGCCACCCTGCATGTTTATGTAACTAATTGCAACACGCGCCTTTTTCCTTTTTCTTTTCCCTTTTTTCTGGTTTTTCGCAATTCTACCTGTCAAAGCGTCCTCCTGGTTATTTTCCCTGTTACGAGCTACCCCGGACTCCGAAGGGCCCGTGAGCCCCCCAAAAAAGCTACTGCGCGTCCTGCCAGTCGCCAGCCCACCTCGTGTCCAAGCCTCTTATCGAAATGAATCTTGTCTCTTTGGAATCCACCCCACCTGTGCACTTCCCTGTTTAAATCCACTACCTCGAAACCCTTCTCTCGACTAATTCGCCATATCTCTTTGTTTGCGTCGACAACCGCTCTTTGCAGGTTGACGTTGCGTACTGGTACTTCCGGTACTGTGCATACTACAATTTGCACCTGGGGGGACACGGCGCGCATGTCATCCACCCCTTTCGTCAAGGTCGTCGCTAGTCCTGACGATTCTTTTTTCAGGACGTCATTTAGCCCTCCCGCAATTACAACGAGGTTACGATTGTTAGCTTTAGCTGCGAGTTGTTCACCCGCTTGACTCATTACTGTCCCCAGCGTTTGTCCTGGGAACGTCCCTATCGCAACTCTCTTGTCGCCTTTCACCCTTTCTTTGATTGCCGCTGCGCATCGGACTAAATTTGAGTCACCGGCGATGATGACCTGTTCAGACATTCCTTCTGAAACCTGCACCTGGCTGCTGACTAGGTGACTAGCGTGAGTCACGGCTGCTGGTTTGCTCCCTCCCTCCCTCAAAACTACTTCCCGGTAGCTGGGCCCTGTGGCCAATGTATCTGCCTTTGTCATGCCTGTTTCCTTCATCTCTCCCGCACAGGGGGTCGTCGCCATAATGCTTCCGCCGTCACCTGCGTCTTCGTTCCCTTTCACGACCTTCGATAGGCCCTTCTCGGCTGACCGGAGCCTTTCTTCCATGGCTGACGTTTTCTCTCGCTCCTTCGCCAATGCATTCTCCAGCTCTGCGATTTTCTCCATGAGCCCACTCTGGACCGCCATCATATTTTTCATTTTCTCCTCGAACTCGCACTGTCTACACTTGGCGTCATCTTCTGCTTTCTCCTCCGCACCAACTTCCACCTTCCAACCTATCCCGCACTCTGAACACTTTACGGTCTTTTTGACCATGACTAGCTCAGTTTACCGATGCCCACGTGTTAGAAAACTGTACTAAAATACACTGGTCTAAGCCAAAAAGAACCACAATAATAAATAAATACGCTACACTTCACAGCACCTGCGCATGCACGTGGTCGGTCTACGCGCAGACCTCAGCCACGTGGTGGCTGGAGAAAAAAAGACACAGTACAAAATACTAAAAAAAAACGTACACCGTAATAGACCTAATCAAGCTTTACGCTAGCGCCTTACGTTCTCATAACGCTACAGACAGAGGCAAGCTGGAAACCATTTGCGGAAAAGTGAGCGCCCCCTGTCGTGTAAACAGGAAAGCTTCGCTTTTGGTTGGAAAACATCTTCGTCAACTAACACGCTCAATGCAGTGTTTAGCGGTTTAAATGCGCTTGTTTTGTTGCTTTAGGACCAAAACCGCATGCCCGTTACTGAAACAAGAAGGTAAAGGAGAAAAAAATTCTGTTGACGTTTGTATACACGGTGTAAAACAAGGATTTCTCGCGTTTCAGCCTGAGAAATAACCAAGTGAGGTGATACCTGCACTCCGCTACCTCGACGGTTCGCCAGGCTCATTACGCCTGCTCTTTTAAGAAGAACATTATGTTATACACTTGAAGTTGAACCTTGAAATGTCTGTCGATTAACTATAGGTTCAGTGAGGACGGCTTGTGCACCGTCTGTGAGGTACGGTGTTTGCGTGAAAACGGCAGTGTTCGCCGTTACTACGGGTCATATTGATGGAACGCACTGTGATTGTGTTACTGGGAGGGAGTTTTCATATATATACAAGTAGAGCATACTATACGCGTGTCTAGCACACTCTAATACAAGTTAAAATCGTCAGCATCAAGTGACGATGTAATAATGAATATGCACTTTCCTAATACGCTACATTCTATTTCATAACGTAACATGAATTTATCCTACTGTGCATAAAAGGGCTACCGATGCAGCTGCCACTATTGTGATTATCAAATTACTCGTGCTTCTAAAAAAATGGTTCGCGCAGATACGAATGTATGACTGGCGGCTGGCCAGGCTGATGTTTTCCAACCAAAACCAAAAAGCCTGTACAGGAACGCTACCTGTGCGGTTACTGCTCATGCGCAGTGGTTTTCCCGCAAATGGTCAATTCCTTCTTTGTGGTCGATTGACAACATGAACCCTGAGCAGACAAAGGTTTACATCGGTTCTCAGTTTCTATCTTGTGGTCTCGTTACATGTTTTCGTATTGTTGCGAATGTGTTTACTACTTTATAGCCGAAAATAGTCCAGCACTCGAGACAGCTGCCGTTGTGTATTTTTGAACACCAAACACGTCTTCGTTCTCTTCTTCGCACTATACCACGCATAGAGATAGCTACAACCCCGCAACATCGACCTCCGGCGGCAAAAGCGCCAACGCGGCGCTTGTTAGCAACTGTTGGACAAGAGGTACGGCTTCAAACGAGCGACGTGGACGATATCCGAAAATGTGGAGGGCATCGAAGATTTTAGAGGGGCTATATCATAGGTAACATCAGTTGCCTGCAGTAGCACACGGCAAGATCTAGAATGCTTGGATATAAGCTTTTCGGCCAGGCCAACATTGCCGCGACAGAGTATACAGAAGAACGATGTCACCTGGAATAAAGCGGATGTTGCCTAGGTGGGTGTCATAGCTGTGTTTCTGGCAGAGCTGTGAGTGCGAAAGGCGTCGATGAGCAATCTGACGGGCTTTCTCGGCTGTGCTAACAGCGTTGCGAGCATATGCTGTGAACAGGTCGGCAGGGTTAGGTACAGTCGTGTCCAACGACGGTGTGAGGTCTCTTTCATATAAAAGGTAAAAACGAGAATATCCAGCAGTGTCATGGCGTGAGATATTGTAAGCAAAAGCGACAAAGGGTAGCGCAATGTCTCAGTCGCGATGATCAGTCGACACGTACATGGCGAGCATGTCATTGAGCGTACGGTTCAAACGTTCTGTGAGGCTGTTCGTGTGAGGATGATATAGGCCGTCGTAACCTTGTGCTTGGTTGCACAAGAACAAAGTAGGTCGTCGATTAGCTTGGGTAAAATTAGCGACTGCTGTCGGGGACCAGTTGACGAGGCGCGCCATGATGTAAGATGACGTCTTGAATGATAAACTCAGCAACGTCTGTAGCGCAGCTGCTTGGAAGCGGCCTCGTAATGGCGAAACTAGTCGAATAATCTGTAGCGACGGCGACCCACCTGTTACCACTGGTAGGAAGAGGACAAGGGCCGAGCAGGTCAAGGCCAACACATAGAAACGGTCGGCAGGTATGTCGATCAGTTGAAAGAGCCCGGCGGGTTGTACAGCTGGTCTTTTGCGGCGTTGGCACGGCTGGCGAGAGGCAACATAACGTTGTACGGAACGGTAGAGCCCGGGTCAGAAAAAGCGTCAGCGGACACGGTCGTATGTTCTAGCAACACCAAGGTACCCAGCCGTTGGTACATCCGTATCCAGCTTTTCAGGACACTTAACAACCAGCGCCCCTAGCGATCCCGGCTCGAAGCTAGTGCGTTTTCAATGGCATCAGTGAGTTCTTCTCGTATAATAATTGTAGAGGGCGAATGTTGAAAAACGCAGATAACAGAGCGCGTCTAATAACCTAAACGAACGAAAAGGCTGCAGTGATCATGTTGAGGTAAGCTTCAATTTTGTTCCCAGAGCAGCTAAAGATCATACAATAGGAGTCTTTGGAAACGGCAAAAAAATTGGCCCGTTTTTCGAGACAAAACGTTCGGTGCAGTACAACTAAGCAGGTTCTATTAATGATTAGGGCACCGTATGCAGTCCTGACACTCAGCTTTCGATTGAAGCCATTCTCAACGTGCCGCAATCAGCATATCATTGTTCGCTAACGCGTTTTTTGCGACGCAGTCCTTCAAATGCTTGTGGCATATTTATAAACTCTTGCTTAACGCCAGTGGCTCAGTGGCATGGCCGAGTGACAGGATACAGGCCAATCACGCTAACAAACGTAGATTATAAGGTGTTTATGAATGTTCTTGCTAGGAGGTTGCAAGGAGTTATATACAAGTTGGTCAGACTTGCGGCATCAAGCGTAGGAACATATTCACGAATATTCATGTCGCCAGGAGCATATTGGAGTATTGTGACGCTGCGCTTCTAAAAGTAGCCATGTTACAAATTGATCTAGCCAAGGTTTTCGACATGGTTCCACACAATATGCTCTTCACGCTAGCTGAGTACGTTGGTCTTGAGTGCGATCATATGTAAAGATATTAGATTAGCATAAAAAAGTTCAACCATAACTTCTATTGTAAATGGAGAACTCTCACAGCGCTTTCTTCCGTGCGCCAATGCTGTCCTTTAGGCCCTTTGCTTTTCGCTCTATTTTTGGAACCACTGTGTCAGAAAGTATTTCACCATGCAGGGATTAATGTTTTCAGGTTGCAGTCATCTGCAGTGCGTGTTTTGGCATACGCCGACGATATTGCCTTGTTTGCTGTTGATAGAGAGAGTGACACTTCGTTATTACAAATTTATCAAAGGTTTTGCGACACGAGTGGAAGTTCAATGAACAAAGAGAAAAGCACTGGTTTATGGCATGGTAATTGGGACCTCACGCCCCGTTCCTTTCGAAATATTCAGTGGCTCACGACACCTAGTCGTTACCTAGGGGTACCATTGGACAGGTATCAAGACAGTGAAGCATTTTGGCTTAAAAAGGCTGAAGAACTGCGCGCGACAGCCAAAGGATGGGGCGGTCGTGACTTATCAATTTTCTCTCGGTCAGCTGTGTGTAACGTAATTCTGGCTGCTAAAATTGTGTACATTTTGCAAGTACTTATAGTTGTACGCGTAAAAGCATTCACAAAGTCCACAGGATATTCGCCACGTTCATCTCGAGCTCTACATGGGAGCGAACATCTAGAACGAACTTGTTTCGGCGTGTTAAGCAAGGAGGGCTGTCTTTATGCCATCTGTTTCTTAACCAAGTAGTGTCACGTTTACTGCTCATTAGAGACCCGGGGAGAGACTCTTTTTATGTTCTTTATTTGAAACAACGCTATTACACCACACGCCTGACTTCTTTGTATCTTCAGACAGGGGAGAACGACACACCTTGTCACCGTTCTTGTGCGAAGTTGTGCTCTCATATCGTTTCTTAAGGGCAAGGTTTTGGATAGATTACCTAACTAATGTGAAAAGAAAGCGCCTTATTGAAGACTTAATAAAGAATGTTTTTCCTGTGCCACTTTAGCGTTCAAAGTACGAAAAATTATATAGACATTACGTACTAATTATATAGCCGATGCCGCAGTCTGTGACCACTGTGACAACGAAGAATCCATTCCACAATATCTTTTGATACTGCTGACAGTACAGTGCACTTGACAATATATGTCTTTGCAACGAGCTCAACAAATGAGATAATCAACATCTGTCCAAGAAAAAAAAATTGGCGGCATATCCACGGAGTGAATGATGGAGAGTGGGGCGAAGCATTCGTTCGTCCATTCGTTCTTGCTTCCGTCCGTTCATGGGTCCGTCTGCGTGACCGTCTGTGCTTCCATCCACCCGTCCGTGCGTGCGTCTGTTCGTTCGTCCATCCCTGCGTTCGTCCATGCATCCACCCCTGCGTCCGTTCATGCGTCCATCCATGCATCTGTCTGTGTGTCCGTTCGTCCATCTATTCAACACTCCAAGTACCACCATCTCGCATCTTTTCATCATATATTCCCCATATAGAAGCACCGCCATCCAGTGGACATTCCAAGGACTAAATGAGAGGTGGCACACGCACAATTTCTTACAGCTTGCGCTTCGTATCTACTTCCCACCTTTAACTACCTCAAGTTCATTCATGGTATATACTAGTTCGTTGCATTCATGGCACTGCGGCTCAACGCTCCCTAAACCTTTCTAAGACTAAGGAGGGGACACCCAACGAGTATAACGTAGCAACCCTTTCTTTTCAGATAGTGCTCAAGGTACGTGCCAATAGCTGCTAATTGGGATCGCAGCGTGCGCGTTAACTAAAAGTGGGATGCTCCACTATGGTGGTCTAGTGGCTATAAGGTATTCGGCTGCTGACCCACAGGTCGCGGGATCGAATCCCGGCTGCGGCGGCTGCATTTCCGATGAAGGCGGAAATGTTGTAGGCCCATGTGCTCAGATTTTATTGCACGTTAAATAAACCCAGGTGGTCGAAATTTCCGGAGCCCTCCACTACGGCGTCTCTCGTAATAATATGGTGGTTTGGGGACGTTAAACCTCACATACCAATTAATCAGACATGAGCATTGCGCCAAATATACCAACATTGTTCATTTTGAAGCAGCCAGAGACAGGAACTATCGGTTTGTGCAACTTCATTCAATATGTATCCGCTTATATTAGTCGCTGAAGAAGCTCGCACAGTTGCGTTACATACTATATACGTCTCAATGCTCCCAAGTGAGGTCACGCTCCACCCACAGAGGCAGGTAGAACGGCGCAGTGAAGGCATTATGCATCGCAAAGTATTTTTCGACAGCTACACTAAGACCCATTAAACTCACTGCATGGTTTTCACAATTTTTATAGCAGGATTAAACGAGTAAAATGACGAATGAAACACTCTTTTGTGGTCAATACAACTAAAATTAAAATTGCGAGAACAGTCCAAACCCTCCCGACTCTGCTGTATATCCACTTAGCAATCTAAGAGAGTTTTCAGTCAATACTTAAATAACCTCTCTCTTTAAAGAGTTACAGTGTAAAAAATTACTCTGAGGTCAGGCAAAAAGATTTGTCCTCTAGAGACCCCCCTATTCAGAGTAATTTTTGCTCCGGACCTCCGAAGCATGGTGTTTACGCCGGCCGACCGGAGCGATCGCGTAGCACATCCGGAGCATTTCTTACTAATATTTCACTACGGCCAGTCGGGGTGATTGCGTGGCACCGTCGGAGAATTCTTTACCGGCCTTTCCGGAGTGATTACGTGGAACCTCCGGAGCATTTTTTGCGGGGTTGTCACTACGGCTATCTGGAGCTTTTGTGGGGCGCTTCCAGAGTGTTTTCCGAATGCGCTTACTTCGTCCGAACGAAATTTCAGTGAGATGTACCAGTGTACCAGTATTTTTTAAAAGTGCTTGCTTCTCTGTTTATTCTATTCTGAGAGCGGCACGCGTCAGTTAGATTAGGAAATTCTCAATTTTGATGCAAACACTGCAGATATACTGTATATTGTTTCCACAGAGTTCTAGCAGTTGAAGTTCAAGGAAACACTTGAGTTTTAATTCTTTCATTCATTCAAAATAAGCTGCTATTTCTGGTTGATTACCCATCAATAGGGAAAAGAAGACAAGAAGAAACAAAGATGCAAGAAGCCACCAAAAATGAAACACAAGAACATCTTTCACATGAAATCAACAGCACTCAAGTTTGAAGTGCAGTGCCTCGAAATGAAGACCAGAAGGCTGCAGAACTATGTACGACAAAATAAGAAAACGCGGCCACCCAGAAAAACTCTTCAGCACCCCCGTAGGGACCATTCATCAGCATCATTGAAGACCCAAAGGGTTCATCTGATTGCTTCCTGCATAATTTCAGCAAAAATTTATTACACATCAGGACTGAAAGTCATGTGAGATCCACGAAATCTGAGGACACTGAAGCCACGGGTACTCGTTAAATTTTGTAGTCTGTGAGTACACAAGAATACCTAGCCACGTAAACCAACCACACACACACACAAGAACACAGGACCAGCGTTGAAGATCAACAAGAAAGTTGATTCCATGTATTCCAGTGACACACTGTCGATACGCCTTTAAAACACACTTTGGTAATACGAACAAAGTTCAAAACGGGCGAAAACTCTATATATATTTTGAAATCAATAGCTATACGCTTGTTAACACATTCGAAACCATTTTTTTCACTAAAGTGAGCGAACTTAGGTACTCTCGAAGAATGCCACTCCCAATCATTTCTTTAATTTTATCAGATATTGTTGCTGATACTACACGCGCATTTCAGTTGGTTCTCACCGTCATAGTTGAAGCAAATTTGACACTTTTTGATAGCATGTTTGTGACCTCTCTTTAAGACAAGCGTAGCTTCATTCGATCCTACACTGTAAGCAAAAACTATCCGAATTTGGGGTTTTTGCGGCTCATGACCTCTGAAAACTCTTTTGCGTTTGAAATTACTACCTCGTGTAGGAGTAAAAGATGGTACATGACATAGTTTTACCACCACCTCTCAGGCAAGTAGTAAAAGGATGTCAAAATCCAGTTTTACCACGTAGGGAGTTTTCTATCACGTGATTTTTAACCTGCGTTTCAGAGTTTATTACCACGTGACTGCAAGGTGCAGCTGCTTCGGTGGCTTTTGCCCCATACCCCCATCGTGACGCCCTAAGTAAAGGTACGCGAGGACCAAAGATTTTTTTTTTTTTTTGGCATCGACGTGCTTCAGGACTGACCTCGTGTCAACGCACTTTCACTGGAATTGGTGCAGGATAAGCACAACAAGCGTGAACAGCATTCTGTGAACGAAAAAAAAAAGACAGGGGATCTCAAAAGAAGAAAAAAAAGAAAGAAAAACCTGCTGTGGAAAGTTGTCCTGCATATTTTCGCAAATTGTTGGCTTTTGCTGGGCGGTGGTGCCTTGGAGAAAGACGGTACAAGAAGCTCGGTATCTGTGTGTCTGGTTAGGCTGATGGATCTCACGTGTTTCCTACATTGTCAAACGACAGTGCACTTCCGAGCGCCTCCGAACCTGCACGTCGCGGATATCTCGCTTCCGAGCCGAATCGCGAATATCTGCCAGTGGTAACAAAATCAATCTGGTGTCATCGTCCGTGCTTGCCTACTGGAGAAGCAATAAGCGAAATGCTTCACTCTGTCGTCGGCACCGAGCCGCGGCCGCCAGTGACCAGTGGGAGTGTGTCGCCGGGGCAGGTGAAAGAAGCATCGCATATATTTTGTTCCACAGTAGGCGATGTCTGCATGAGTAAAGTGCTGCCCGAATCGCCCACCTCATGCACCAACTGTTTTCGAACAAGTAGCGCGAAGCCGATACGAGGCAGACGGAACCAACAAGCGGCTGCCGGTGAGCACGAAGAAAACCCGGACGGTGGTCTTTCGTTGGAAGTATGCATACACCACCCCGTCTCCGTAAGATAGCGGTCACGTGTTCATTTGTGTCTGAAATGACGACAAAATTCGCACAGGATATGTGTTCTGTGATCGCCAGCTGTGTTTTATCGGATAGCCGTGCTCCTCAAAAAGGCCTAGAACACCGTCGGTAAGCAGCTTGTGTGCAGGCATGCACTGCTCCTCTATGCCCGTTGTGATGAATACGTGCTGCTACTGTGTTTGTGCACCGTCGCTCAATCAAAATCATTGAGCCACCATGGTTTGTGCGTACTTATGTATATTTTATGGACTTGTGGGTCAGCAGTGCTAACACGCGTGGGGCCATGAGCCCGGTGTGCCAAGTAACTATTGGATACTCTAAAAGGTGAGATTGGGTAAATTTATAATGAAAGGTCGGTGTGACATTCAGTTCCCTGCAGCCCAGCTTAAGTTTACGCTTGCACCTTCAACCGTTGTTGTTAATCAATGCAAAAAAGAGCTCTCCCACCGGTACTACAGGGCCGGTCAAAAAGTCGTGTCTATATATATACCGGATTGTCGAAGTGTAGTCGAGCAACGCGTGCAGTCTGTTCGAGTGGTGTATTATTCTGCATTTGTTGTGTGTGCATGTTTGTCTGTATGTAAATCTATGTGTCACGAATTCTGCCGTTTAATAAATATATTGATTCTCCTATTTAATTATTTAGTCGACTCTGGGCAAATGCCCCCATCAATTTTTATTTTTTACCACCAGAAATAACTCGCAGAAATCACTTCAAAAACCTTGTGAAGGCAGTAAAAATTTACTCCCTCTATACTCGCTGAAAACCTCACTGGGGTAAATAATTACTACTCTCCCTACGTTAAAAAACTCAGTTACCACGAGAGTAAGCTTTTACCTCGATAGTAGGTGGTAAAAAAAAACCAGGAGAGGTAGTGCGCTAGAAGACAAATGGTTTACCCAGTTTTTGAGGTTATTTCAGGTCATTTTCGTTTACTGTGTATGCAAAATAATCTTCCGAGAGACGTTGGCAGTCTTTTCATTTTCTTTTTTACCATGCCTCCGGGCCTTTAAGGTGGAATAAATGAAATCTCTCTTTTGGTTATAGTCGTGGTGAACATTTTGCAAAATATAGTTATTGCATGAAAATGTATTGCTTCAAAACTAACATCCTCAACCACAAAATAAAAAAAAAGTTCACTACAGTGTATGAAAACTAAATTAGCTGTAAAAATTACTAACATTACGCCACCTGTTCCAACTGCATTTTCATCACGTACTGGCAGAAATAAGGGAAGGTTGACCAGTTTACCTAACAAACACGTCCATGCCAACGTCTGGACGTCACGGAAGCGGATGAAAGTGCGGGCGTCATGACGTGCGTGCCAACATTCCAAGCTTTTTCCCCGTTCTGGTGACAGGCCAGCATTTTCGCGTTGTCCAGGTTAAACCTATTCTCGTTTTCTAGCACTGTTTACCAGAGAGAGATAGAAGAAAGCGTTTTATTAGAAAGATAGGGCCCATGAAGGCGAACATTTTTACAGTTTACTTAATTGGTCGGGAAAGTTTAACTCCTGTCTCCACTTCCTTCTCTCCCCTGAAACAAAGAAAGACTGCATTCACGGCCCTGGCAGCAGGAATGGCTGTGATGGTTGTGGCTAGACGCACAAGGAGCTTAATTTCTGCAGCCCGGTAGGAAGCCTGGCACAGCGCCAGCGGGTAGGGGAACAGTGGATAGGGAAAAGGTTAAAGGTGTTTTTTTTCTCCCCTCGGGACTTAAAAGGCACAAAAAAAATTGGCCCCGTATTTGCTTGTTAATCTGCAAATGTCATCGAAAGACAATAGTCTTGCGTGTGGAGAGAGTGAGCAAAACATTCATTTGATGTTCTGCGCAAGAAAATCAGTGATTGCTGTATATTGGAGGCGCTGCGTTAGAGTGCCTCGAGCGTGCAGCGGAGGTGATCGAGCTCATCAAGTCACGTCACACGTGAGACATGAGCGCCATCTGGCATTTTTCTTAGAAAGTGAAGTACGTGGCTTTGATACGGGTGTGCGTGAACGCAAGGCGACGGGTAGGTGCCACCACCGTCTCGTCTTAGCAAAACTTTGGAAACACTCGCCTTTTCGTGTAAGCGTTGCATGGTCAATGCAGCGTCATAAGCGCTATGGTCCTTAAAATTACTTATGTACGCCCTTTCTAGTAAAAGGCGCACATGCAGAATATGTACGCGCTGCGCAATAATTGCTTTTTAATTGACAATTGCACAAGTATGAATGCTAAACCTTGAGAAGCATTGGTGGGCGCTGCGGATGGGGTCCGCCATTTCAAGTACCTGGTGCCGTTAAGAGTGGACAGACAGACAGACAGACAGACAGACAGACAGACAGACAGACAGACAGACAGACAGACAGACCAACATTTTTGCGTTAAAGGTCCCCAAGAAAGACTATTGCCTTAAAAAATGCAGCAGCGTGGCGCTACTCTCTTCCATAATGAACACAGAAATACGACAAGTTTTATAGCGATAGCAATTATGTGGACACTCTCAGCTAGATTTCACCGCCTGCGTCGGCGTGGGTGTCGGCGTCATGCACCGTTTATTTATATGTATCTCTATATGTGAAAATGCAAGAAAGAAAAAAAAACTCCCAGAAAAAGAAAAGACTCCGGCGGGGGGAATCGAACGTGGGACCTCCGCGTCGTAAATACCAGGCGTTAACAACTATAAGCCACCGAAAAGTAACTCGTTTAGCGTTCAAACGGCAAGCTATTCATATCTATCACTTACCGCAGTTGGCGGGTATTTCGGGGGGAAGGGGGGACTAGCGTGTTTTCAGCATTATCAGCAAGATGGCGCAGTGAGCGCGCGACGGCTCTCATATCTCACGCGTACATTGGCCCGCGTAGAGAATAAGGGGGTGTACACTCTATCGCACGCCCTCATCTTTCAGTGGGGCGAATCGTACATCTTGGCTATTCTTTCAGTTTTGTCGGAATGATTCCGTTGTAGTATACCGGGCGCACAAAGGTCACTGCAATTGTTTCACAGCCTCAGTTTGCGAAAAGGGCGCGCTTTTCAGACAGAGCAGAGTAAGAACTGATACGCTTATTCGAGTTAATCTGTACCTCTGAGTGCGTTTCTTGCGTTTTTGTGCGTAAGAAACACTGGTTACGTTTCGATCTGCTCGCCCCGCTGCGGGTGACCATCGCGTTCATTGCTTCGGCTTTGCGGCAAAGCTGTGATTTTTATTTAGACAAAGTGACCTCTCTTTCCTCTCTTTTAGTACAATGTCCCCTCTGTCCTACAACGTTGAACCGTGCTGTAAATTGTTTTTTTTTATTTTTTCTTGTCCCGCCTTTCATGAAAGTGACGGGGAGCGCTCCACAACCCGTCCTGCCAAGCGACAATTTTACCTGATTATTTTCACATTCCTTGTCACTGGTGTAGTCCACTCCTTTCCCCCTCTGTTTATTGTCCTGAAAGCACGATGATTTCGGAAATATCTCAATGCCACCCAAATATACAATCAAAAATTTTTTTACCAAAATGAGTGCATGAATACGTTCTAAAAGTCTGTACCAAACCAATCGCCCTAGCTCAATTCGCTACATTTATAAAGAAATAACGCCGATTTCAGTTTTTCGTGTTTCATCAGTTCAACTTACACGATAGATCAAAATAATTTATGTGCAGTGTTAAACCTTTACCTGGCTTTTATTATTATGGAAAGCAGACAAATATTACCGCTTATGTTTAATGTCACGACGAAAAAAAATTTTTAGCTAGTAATGCTTACTTGTAACACTCATTAAATTCTTATAGAATCAAACATCAACTATAAAATTTTTCATTATTGCATATCAACGCAGCTCTCCAAATATTGCATGGTTGTCATTAATATTGCCGAAGATATGTTAAGAAAAAAAGACATGCTCCAAACAACGTGTTATTGCGATTTGCGCTGACTTTTTTACTTGTATCCTTACAGATTAGCCCATCATTGATAACCTGTTTGGTCTCAAACCAACATTACCCAATCTTGGAACTACCTGACAAGAATAGACAGGATAATTCAAGAAGAGCTCACTCAACATTTTTTTGCTGCACCGGTGACCACCACGTCGCTCAACACTCGCGAGATCACAATGCGTCACTTGCTGCCAGGAACCATCACACGATAACCGTTCACACAACTCCCTCCTGTCGATGAGAACTTTCGTTGCTGCTTGTATAGTCCCTTGTGACAACCAGAAGGGGCACAGAAAATTTTTCTATTCTCGAACGCGGCCGAACACCTCGTGCAAAATCCTCACTGATTTATTGAATTGGTATGACGGGTCTAACGTCCCACAATCATGATATGATTATGAGAGACACCGTAGTGGAGGGCTCCGGAAATTTTGACCACCAGGGGTTATTTTACGTGCACCCAACTCTGAGCACACGGGCCTACAACATTTCTGCCTCGCCCCGCCGCGTCTAGTGGCTAAGGTACTCGGCTGCTGACCCGCAGGTCGTGGGATCGAACCCCAGCTGCGGCGGCTGCATTTCCTATGGAAGCGCAAATTTTGTAGGCCCATGTTCTCAGAGTTGGGTGCACGTGAAAGAACCCCAGGTGGTCGAAATTTCCGGAGCCCTCCACTACGGCGTCACACATAATCACATGGTGGTTTTGGGATGTTAAACCCCACAAATCTATCTAAGATTTCCGCCTCGATTGTAGATGCAGCCGCCGCAGGCGGGATTTGATCCCGCGACCTGTCGGTCAGCAGCCGAGTACCTTACCACTAGACCACCACGGAGGGGTAATCCTCGCTGCACCAGCCTGGTCTGCGTCAAGTTGGGTTATGGGGACGGACTTCCTCGAACAGCCATGGAATAAGTGCCGTTGATCGATGGGCCGGAACGTTTGCGGAGCATCCTCTGAGGAAAAAGCGAGCAACAACGGGAGCATGGTCAGGGGATGGGCTCCATTTTCTTGCGGTTTCCTTCGGAGGAGAACGGTCGAAAACGAATGTAATTGCTATGGTAGAATCCGGTTTAAGTGAAGCCACAGGAGCAGAGTGGGCGCATCATTCTCCGAGTTCTCTCAGATGGGTTTATATAAAGTGGAAACGTTCCGGGCTAGACCGCCTCAAGTTCCTTTCGAGCACAGGGATGATTAACAAAAAATAAAAAAAGAACGGAGTCAGGACGAAAGCCATGTTCCTTTTCGTTCCACCCCGGAGTGCACGGTGGCCCACGGAGGCCACTTTTCCCGCTCCGACCAGCTGAAGGCCAATGTCATGCGATGACGTCATGTCGCTGGGGCAGCACACGTAAAGACGTCATAAACTTTCGTGACGTAGTCATGACGTCATCACGAGATGATGAACTTTTGCGTCACTCATTTTGACGCGTGGGACGCAGTATAATTTTGGAATTTGATGCTGCATCTAGGGATTTCACTTGAAGGTGTGAGCCGGAGACAGTGATGCGAGGTCATTGCGAAATGCTGCCCTGTCAGACGGTCGTTTGAGGGTGCCAATCTTTCATTCTTTTCTGCATTAAGGAAAAACATGGCTTTGTGATGGGCACACGAAAAAAGTGAGAAATGCAAATTTGTTTTCGGTAATAAATGTATGCTACGGTTAGTTTCGCGTTCTCGGCAAGTATATAGGTGCTGTGAGCTCGTTGGCACAATATCCTTTATTATTTTGTGGGATCACTTTTATTTGTTTTTGTGCTGATTGCGTGACCTTCCTGAGTATCTAAGTAGTTATGCCTACTGGGACAACATGAAGCTATATGTTCTTTTTTTTTTGATTGTATCATGAAAAACTCAAACACATAGGTTGCTGCTTCAAAAACAGATTTCGCTTGCTCTAATGACTGCCCAGAAATGCACGAAGGCATTCCTATCACTTGTTGCGTACTAGCGCGATAGCGTTCAAGTGCACGTTTCTCAGAAATTCCGGTGTCAGCGTCTGTGTGATTGGTTGTCATCATCTTATATATCATCTAATAATAATTATCATCTTATACGTCGAGGCTGATACAAATGAAATAACTAATTCAGAAATCTTGGGTCCAAGTGGGGGTCGAACCAGGGTTGTTTGCGGGATGTTCTGCTTGTAAATGCAGTGAAAGTAAGACATGATTTACAAACACACGTGTCATGTATACATGCTTCGCAATACAAATTGTAATATTCCAGTATAGTACGAGCGCCCTTGCCAACGGGCGTCAGAATTTCGGATTATCGTAATGGCCTAATAGTTTAAAGGTGGTAACCTGCTACAAAAAGCACACACACTACTGCACCTGTTTCCATAAGGCCGCGTCGTGAGTGCATAGCAAGTTCGAAAAAGTTTCACCCACTAAGTGTTTGAAGTAAGAACATAATATCGCTATCGTGTTCAGCTCCTGAAGGCAAAGCTTTAGGGCCCCTTTCTAGAGCCCACCGCTCTAACTGTATGCAGACAAAATGAAAGTTCGCGTGCTTTTTGAACACGCAACTTGGTTCTACTAATGCTGAAATGGCACATGACTGACTGCAAAATAATTATATATGCACACCAAACTGGACTAAATGCTAAGTTCATTTGAACGAATTTCGTCAAGCACAAGGAGACAAACGAGGGAAACACGTGGACGAGCCCACTCTTTTCAGTGTGACACAGCGCGACAAAAAAAAAAAAAAGGAAACAGGAACGCAGAACGAAACAGGTTTTCAGATCACATGTGTTTCTCGTCTCTGTGTGCGCGAATCCGTCGAGATTACTTCGTTTCAAGTAGGCCGAAACTCGCAATAAAATATTGCTTCATTCCATTTGTTCTAATCGCGTGGTGACTCATGGCTACCTAATTGGTCTTACTTTAATTGTGGAGCGCAGCTTGCCGCGCTGCGTTCAACATTTGCACTCCTCAATAGTTAGATGCCTTAAAAAACGGTGCTCTTCAGGGGATACGACGCTGTATTTGCAATGACAGCACTTCCATGAGAAAAGATGCCACGGATGAGACACTCGCATGCTTGGCTGCCGCAGGCGTCTCGAGTTGCTTCTTTTTCGGCGGGCCGGTCGATGCGCCATTTGCATGAGCGCGACGGAAGCAGAACAAACGGCCGCCGATCGATGGCGGTCTTGTTTTTGTTACCCGCCCCTCCCGACAATGCGCCCCAATCAGACGCAGCATCAGCAGGCACGTCACGACGCCCCGCCTCGTGTTTTGCTATTCCCGGCCGCTCTTGCTGCTGCTTCCGATGCCTCCTCGCCGCGATCGATGATGCTTTGTGCACCTGCGGGCGGGAGAGCCGTGCATAATACCCACCCCCGACGGCGGCAGCCCGCCTTTTTCTTGCTGGCAGAAAATCGGTTTTCACTGCTAGTCGAGACACAAGCATGGCGCCCAGGCTGACCCTCTTCTCGGCGCGCCATGTTGGTTTCCTTCATTTCTGAGACGCCATGATGGCGATAGTTTTGCTGGCCAGGTTTGTAACCAGGCGGGACTCGTTCGTACAGCCGTTACGGCAACACAAAATGTTTGCGAGCTGTGCTCTTGATCAATTCAGCCTTTCTCATTGGTCATACGCTGAAAAAAAACTGCTCAAGCGGCCATGCTGCCATAGGTACTCTTTTCATCGGGATTTGGTAATTCCTTTTTTTTTCTTTTCATTGTTTACTATTTTTAGTACTTTGGACTACAAGCCATGGTTTCAAGTTTTGTACGGTGGCATACATGATTTGGTTTAGCAGAATGTCAAGCACAAATAGTGGGTGCAATTTGTTCGCGCATCTTCAAGACTCATTTGCCTGTGAGACACCTCAGGTGCAGCTGCTCCCCGTTCATACCGAACGCGAAAAACTAGGAGCAGCAAAGGGATCGCCGCCAACTTTGAACTGTTTCGAGGTTCACATAACAACTATGTTCTCGCTCCAAACAAGACGCCGGCGTCGTATTTCATAAAAGAGCATTTCTGAGTGCTGCTGATATATTCTTCTCCTCAAAACGCGTTGTATGATTCTCTGTAGTAACAGGGCGAAGTGCAGCAGCAGAGGGGTACTCGGTCTTTCTTCTGTCATCGAATGTTCTGTTGGCGCAGCAGATATGTCGCTGCTGTGGTGACCAGTCATAGTTTATGACAAAAGCGGTTATATAGCATGAACGGGACTTTGATAGCTCTTCCACGTGCGAGGTGGTCATTTCAATTTTCGGTTGATTAAAACACGTGGAAGTGTCAAGACTTTGTCACATGTACGGACTGTTCACGATCCACTTGCGCAAAGGACATATAAAAGCTGTTATGACGCCGCTTGCGGCCTGAATGTCCAACGAGACGGAATGTCCAATAGTACACTTTTCGTCTCGACGGACATTCTGTCTCGTTGGACATTCAGTCTCGGTTGGATATACAGGATCGTTGGACATTCCATCGGGATGGACATTCCGTCGCGGTTGGACATTTAGGCTCGTTGGACATTCAAGCTCATTGGGCATTCAGTATCGCCCGTCACGTGACCCATTGGAAATTCCGTTTCGTTGGACACTCCATCTCGTTCGGAAAACGAGACTCCCCAGTATCAGGAACTTAAATGTCATTTGTGTTTATCTTATTGCGGGTCACTTTAGGGGGCTGGGCTGCCATTGTATTGTAGTCCACCACACGTGGCACCTGTATATTAGTCTACAACACCTGCCATCCCGTGTCGCTCACGTAAACGTAAAATTCGCGTGAAACATTGCCTACGCGACTAGCGAAAAATGCAGCCGAGTATGAGTGCACCGCAGCACTTGTGAACACGAACGTTGCAGCCACAGGTGCTGGTGCTCGAATGCGGCGCTTTCAGCGACGTCAATGCAAAAATGGAGGCCGAAACGGAGTCGGACAAGACGAGTTTACGTTTGCGTATACTCAACGCCACTAGTGTTAATTATTTATTCAAAATGCTTTACATGCCCATTAAAACGCATTGAGTAAGGGGAGCATCAATAAATGCACTGTTCAAAATACAGAAAAAGTAAAAAAAGAAACAAAGAAAACACATAATAAACAGCAAGGTGCAACAAAGTTATATAATAATAAAATGCAACAAAGTCTAGCTATCACAAAAAGTTTCACGATTAGAGATGGAAACAATGTAATCCGGAAGGCCATTCCGAAGTGCTATATTTGGCTAGAAGTAATGGTGATGAGGTAAACTTCTGTGTTTGAAAAATGAACGCGCATGAAAAAACTGAACAAATGACCGTTATGATTGCGTCGAAAAGTGCGCAGAGAAAGATGAAGCGGCAAACAGCGGGATTTATTACTTATTATGTATCTACGAAATAAACATAAAATGCAATTGAGGTGGCGTTGATCAAATGACATAAATGCAGTCTTGTTTCATTAGGGTGATGCTTGAATGATAGTCGTATATAGTTACCAGCGATGAATCTTGCTGTCCTGTTCTGGGCCCGAATTCACAAAGCTTTCTCTTTGGCTACGCATTTTCTTAGCCAAAAATTCTCTTATCTGGAGGGATTACTATAGCGCGGGTATGAATTTAACTTATTCGGCACTTAAGAGGGCAAGGAGGACAGACGATAGCCGATGAAACGACAAGGAAAGAAAGAAGTGTGTGCCGATAATATCAAGGTAGCACGCAAAGCGTCTAGTATCGAGAGTATACGATGATAGCCAATGATTTGCTGCATCCAAGTTTCAGTTCCGCGAGCGTCTGCTACAGCGCTTACGGGATGCCGCGTACGTTGTAATATACGTCTTGATGTGCTGTGCAAAGCCAAGCACTCGCCTTTAATCAACGACTATAGCTAAAAAAAATCATTGCTTGATGGCCTTAAGCCACCGAGCAATCCATGCACTATCTCGCCAAGTACAAGTAAACAACACTCCAGGTGCAATGAAACCACACATAAATCAATGCATGCAATGTTTAAAAATGTGCCTTGAATGTCTTCCCTTATTTAAAGCGACCACTTACCTTACATTTCATTGAAGCTGCGCTGCTACTTAACTAATTCGGTGCAATCTAGCACGGTATAGTGGTGAACGTAAGGGTGTTTTGTACCTATAGTCAAAGGTAGCCTTTGTTACAATATTCTTATTACAAGACACATGAGCGACTTTGGTGCCTGCAGACGAATTGTGCTGAAATAGATAACAGCAGTAATCAAATGAAATTGTGAGCGCAATTTCGCTGGTCCCATGCACCGCAGCATTTTTATAAAGCCGGAATGCGAGAACGTGCATACGCTTACGCTTAGGTATATGTCTACGTAAAATGAGGGAGACTCGTCGGGAGGTCTCTCAGTGCTAATGCTTTTCACAAAACACGGTGCAAATATTTCGTCCAGCGTTGTTTCAGTGCGCAAACAAAGCAAGGGACGTGTATACGAGTCTTGAGGTCGAGAGACGTTATCACACGTGCGAAAAGGATGAAGAGAGAGAGAAAGAGAGACTCTCGTTTCGGCTTCGCGAAAGCTTGAAATTGATAGATAATAAAGACAATTTTCTGGCCCTGCAGACGTCAGGGAAAGTCTCCGCAAAGCAGCGTCAGATGCTCGGAGAGCATAAAAAAGAGGAGTATGCGTTATATGGGAGTGACAGCCACTCAGAAAGCGAGATGAAGTGTGACTGTCCTTAGATGTGAGAATCATTGCTAATTAGGAGAGTTGAGTTAATGAGCCAAAACTTTTCTAAATAACGATAATGGAAGCAAACTGAGCATTCATCTAGTGAAAGTGACACTGGTGACAGTAAACTCATAATAGTTGATTAGCGTTGTCACAGGCTGTTATATATTTTTATTTTCTTATTTATATTTGGCAAACTATGAGAAGGTAGCCTACGTTAGAGCCGGCTATCCCAACGTCATGACAGTAATGTACAAGAATAAATAGCACACGGTTATACAGTCACACGTGGCGGTTTCTATCTTCTAGTAACCTTGGGCAAACGCATTCTAACTATTTTTTCTATTTTTGACAAAGTATCGCCGGACGTTTTTGCATTTGGCTTCATTCGAAGGAAAGACGATATATCAGCAATAGAGCGAATGCAAGCACTACTGCAGTGGATGAGCGGTTACAGCGCTTAACTGCAATCTACGAGGTACTTGGTTCGATTCGCAGAATCACTCAGCACTTTTTTTTTTTCAAGAGGTTGCCCGGCCTGACATTATGCGTGGTGGCGGGTACTAATTTTTTGAGAAGTAGGCTCTCGCACTTGCTTCTTTCACTCCCCTTTTGACCCAAAAGCGCTGTACTGTGCTCCTTCAAAAATAAACAATTCAGGGTTCATAATTTTTTCCTCCATTCTCTCTTATCGCAAAAGTGTCCAGTGCTGAAATACCAATATTATACCTGGTATATTACTTTTTACGTGTTTGGATATTCGACCAGCAATCAGTCTTCACGGTGTTTTGAAGAAAATCTACACATGCAGTGAGCTAACTGCTTGCAGCCAAGTTGACTGCGTTTGTAGGGACACGCTTTCGTGCTAATTTAGTGGGCATCATCACATGCAGCAAGACCAAAGAGCACGGACAGTTAGAGCTGACGCGAACAGAGTGATTAGTTTGTGTCTTCTCTCCCGCTATTTGTCATGCTGCACGCTTCAGTGTAATGTCGCTGTCAATGGTTAAAATGAACTATAGCAGTTAATCGAGTTCTGCTGAGAGGGTCCCCTATTGTCCAGAATGGAACAGAACAATGGCAATTTGATTTGTGTGATAAAGAGATACCCTGCTTTTGGTTACTAGAATAAATTTTTAAACTGAAGTTTATTTTTTATTAACAAAAGTTTCAGTGCAGATGAAAGGTGCATGGACAAAATTCGTGTATTCAGCTTGACTACGTTTGTGACCTTAATTGTAATTGCGAACCGGTATCACAGTATGCATAAATGTCACACACATATACAACCACGGGTGATAGCTTGATTATTCTGATTAAAATTAAAAGGTTGAAATCGACATATTCAACCAACGCAATGTGTACGAGATATGTCATGTAGAATAGCTATGCTCTAAACTAATCTTCACAGGTTCGTTCCATTTTACCCAATTTCTTGCCCATGACTGTGGGTTGGTAAATGAAACAACTTCTTCGAACACACATATTCCGTGTAAGGTTAGATTTATTTTTATGCAGGACAAAAGAAATTGAAATGTATAATGGCTCAAAAGAGAAATAACTAGAAACAAATTCAGCCAAATCATTACCAAACTTACTCACCAATGATAAACGGATTCTCATTTAAAAGATACATACATACATACATACATACATACATACATACATACATACATACATACATACATACATACATACATACATACATACATACATACATACATACATACATACATGCACACACTCAGGTGTAAATATTAAAATGAATGGCTATAAAACAACAATTTTAATAATCTCATTTTGAATATACTACAGAAAGTAACTTACGAGAGAAATCCACCGGCACTGTTATGTCTGAACACGGTGTTTCTCGAACCATCTCGCAAAAGCTTGATGCATAGCTCTCCGCTGATGCCCAGTGACAAGCACTCTTTTTAAAAAACACAAGAATAAAGCCCTTGACAATGTCATGCTAAAGAAAAGGGCTGTGCATCAATATTTTGTACATGTCTCCTATATCACTCTGTTTATTTACATAGCTTGGCTCATTCAAAACCCACTAACAAAGCATGTTAGGACACTTGGTCTGAAAGTTGGCACAGCGCGAGTAAATTCTAGACAATACATGAATAATACAATTATAAGCTACTAAGCTCCTTGGTGCAAACAGTGTTTATATTGACTGCTATAGGTGCCATTTCGTTTCCCCAAAACACTTCTCAAATGTATAATCAACTTTATTTAGCTAAAAGTTTCTATTCTGGCACGTCGTGGTGGCTCAACGCTGGAAGTGACTCTTTCGGCCAAGAAAACAAAGACCAATTATTTTTCCAGTTCGTGAATTCACCCCATGCTAACATTGAAGCAGCTGGTAGGAGTGCTTTTGGAGAGAGGAAACCACCACATTCCCACCAGTTGTGGCCTTGGGTAGCTACTTCACTTGGACAAAAATGATGAAAAACACTCCTCAAGAAGACTTCAAAGTTTGCACACCAACACAGTTCCCATACAGCTGTCTATTAGTCTGCTTGAAAAATATTGAGTTTACTGGTGGGCAAAGACTGTACACTATGTGAGGTGATGCTCCAGTGCACTGCATGTTTGTCTTGCTGCTGGCCTCAACTGCGATGTTGCTAAGCACATATGTGTAAAACAACAGCTAATACTATGCCACTGCAAAGTAATTATGTGTCATTTGCATAAAACAGGGACCACAATAAAAGAACATAATATTTGCCTTCGCAACGTTCAAAAACTGTAAATAAATTTCCACAGAGTTTTCGCAGTTCATCTGAGGATAGTAATATTGGTTGTAACCACATTCTTACTTCCACTAACAAACTATTTTAAGATGCCAGATTCAATATTAGAGTATACCAGCACTTTTGTAGGGCTAAACAATTGTACAGGCACCTAGAAAAACACAAGTGAATGCATGCTATAGCTACATATAAAAATAAATACTTTTATTTCTAGTCTGAGTAGAGCTGCATAGATGATAAGTCACTTGCATTACATTATGAACAAACCTATCCGAGCAAAGTATACATTTAAAAAGTTACACTTACACAGTAGATAAGTAGACTGTTGAGAACGGACAGGCAGTGGGATAATACCCAAGCACTAAAATCTACTGTTAAGATATACTAGGAGTAGTGATGATCCTCTTCCTTCCAAAAAAAATAATCCACATAGATTCACTTCCCAGAGCTTATACACTCATGGCATCATTGGTGCTATACAAATGAGTGTACACTGAAGGATTACATCGACTAAGTACATGATTACTGCATCTATGGCTTTACTTGTACTACAAAGAATGCAAACACAGTTACCATTGGCGACCATGGATGCTGTGATTTCTGGCATGCAAATGTAGAGGCACGCAGGCACTTAACACACATGTTAAAAACTTTAGCTCAAAAATATTTGCCCACTAACACTACAGCAGCCTTTAAATTAGTGTCATAGTTTGGTATCTTCCATGCAAAATTTAAGTAATTTCAAATGCAAGCAAAGGAACTGCTGAATAATGCACTGCTAAGCAGTTAAGCAGCAGCTGCTCCTGACATCATAATGTGCTCTTTCTGCTGTTGTAAACTTTGAGCAGGAGAACAGTCACTGGCAGTCCCTTTATACTTGTTGGTCTTCTATGCTCTGTTCTTGATACACTGTACATGACCGTGGAGCACCGAACGCCTTGTTACTGCTGGAACGTAGAAAAATACAGATCATTGTTACAACCATGCTACATGCAAGAGTGTATAGTTGTCATTTATGTGCTCATATTTACAGATATTGTATTTTCAGAAGCCAATGACAAGCCTCAACACACACACATACAAACAGTGAAGGCTGAAAATATATTTAATATGATACAAGAGCAAAACCACAATGTTATAGATGAAGGCATGAAATTTCTGACAGGCATAAAAAGCCTATAGAGTTTCTTTTATTTCGACTTTACACTAGGTGCAAGAAGTAGACCACAAATAAGTTCACTAAGAAACACAAGTTAGACTGCATTACAACACAACAGCCAATGTTGATAACTTTAAGGCTGTCTAACATAGCCAGCTCACCATACCGCATATAGGAGCAAATGGACAATCTAGAAGACACAAAGAACTTGTGGATTATGAGTGTGCTTGTTACTGACATCTATTATTCTAAATGAAGAAAAAGAAAACCTTTCAAAAATGCACTTAATCAGGGCAACAATCAACGCAACAATCATACGCAACAAACACAATGGGCTGCTACAGGTGCCACCAACACTCACCATTATTGTTGATACCAGAGTCTTGCCGGATGGATATGCTGTGTCCTGCACAGAACACCAAAGGAGCGCTCCATGACTTGGATTGCATGTGTGCTAGCTGCATCGCTCTGCTGCTGAAATAGGCTTGCGACAGACAGAGAAATGAGAAGCCATGGCTTTGAAACACACTGAACGTCACCTTTAGAGATCAACAATGCATACTTAGGTCAGGTACAATTTGTAGAAAAATATATATCACTATGCGATCGTGGTGAACATGTTCGGCTGAAACACAAGCAACAGCACTGAGAAAGAAAAAGCTACATTAGGTTAAAGATGCAGTTACTGGCCCTATGTCATCTGAGGCTTCTTCAATAGGTCTTTCTCCTTGCAAGTTGTGAACAGCCAGGCAATTTTCACCCACTTGCTATTTCCTTCCAGAGCACTTGATCCACAGAGCGAGTCACAAGCTCGAGAGCTCAATACGGAATCAAAGTATTTGTGCTCGTTTCAAAGCACAAGCTTTTGAGTCTCAGATTATTGGAGTTTCTTTCATAAGCTGCAGGCTTTCAGCTTTCAACATTCTCAATCATCTTGCAATTTAGTTCTATAAATGTTGAATAAGAATTATGTGTAAGAATATTACAGGTATCCACTGAAAGCAACCATGCTTGGGTTTTCAGTTTGTGCACAGTAAGTGGTGTTCACGTAATCGTATGTATTAAAGAAAAACTAACCTTGGAGCCAGCCGTTAGGCAGTTTTGTGCCCTTGAAGCTCCCAAGCAGATTGCAGTCCTTCCAGATGAGGCTGCCATGCATGCTTCCACGCCACATCCGCTGAATGATACAGTCCCAGCAGTGACATAGGCTTGCACAGTTAGGGAGAACATGTCCTTCCTATTTTTGTACAGGTGCTCCAAGTAATGATGAGGATTGATGTGCCAGAATGTGCAACCGATGCATCACAGGACCTTAACAAACCAATCTCTGCGATCTGTGAAGAGCCAAAAACGAGATATTTAAAAACAATCATTAAAAGCACTCACTTCTAATACTTATTTGAGGAAGCTATCACTTCGTTAAAGTGACCAAAATCTGCTATAATCACTTTGAAATAAACTGAAGCCCCATGTAAAATTTACGTACCGCAATCTATATGTCCTACTGAAGTAGAGTACTACCACAGGGGTAATCGTCTATAGAACTAATTTTCCAAAATAACATAAATTTTTTAAGTGCAACCTGGCTCCTGAAAAATAAATTCACATTAACTTTCCAACTATCAAACGTGGTCAATCGACAGGCCCAACCTCATAATCAAACAAGAGCTCACTTGTATAAATCACAAAAACTTTTTGTATTTGCTCCATATTATATGTAGTATATAACAGTAGTAGTAAATTTTTCATGCTTCAACTGACCATAGAGAAACATTACATCTGATAAGCTTAAAAACTTGCACACGTTATAGAACTGCGTGAATTATAGTACCGGTGAAATTTAGTTCTGCAAGGTGAACTCACCGATGGCAGCATTTAGTAGCCGTCGGTGTCATAAAGAACCAAGTACGGCCAACAGGCAAAGGGCATCTGCAGACTGGAAGCTGCCAATGACAGCAATGAAGGGCTGGCCAGGCGTGCACGTCCAATGATAAAGTGTAAGAACTGGCCATGACCGGCTGTTGTCAAGGCTCTAGTGCCGTGCAAAACGATGGCCAGACGAACTCGGAAACCTGTAGTTAGGCGATATTGGCCTACAACTTCACCCAAAGCAAGGCACCGGTGAAATCTTTGCTTTTTGGGGGGGCTGGAGGAAAGCTTGACGTTCACGGGCTCTCGCTGCCACATAGAACTCTCAATTTGTTACCGAAGAACAGTCTAGGCGCGCTTCCAAGGTAACACGTTCCACAACAGAATGTAGCATCTCGCAGTTTTGGTTGATCACATCACAGCGCTAGGACTATGGTTATCACAAAAAGGAGAAGTGACGACTTAACAAACAAAAGCGCCAAGCTGCCCCACCACGACTTCGCAGGGCAAAACAGTTATCAACGCTGTCTTTCAATTTTCGGTCACACGAGCACAGCTTGTTCACAAGTCTTGGAACGTCAACACAGCACCACTGTTCACAACGAACATCGTTTCACTCCCGAGCAGTACATTGCTCTCAAGTAAATAGAAGCGTACGGGCTAACTAGTGGCGAAGCAAGAACCGAGCGCGTAGTTCATACGTTTCCGTACGTACTTGGGGTCACTCAAGTAACGTGTCAAAACGCTGTCAATCCGAAATGTCGCACAGCACCCAACTGAGAGACTGGAAAGTCAAGCGAACGAACTGTTACCGGCACACAAACACACATTGCAGGCTTCTCGAGTGCCAGTTGTCGTCGATACATCGACGCCGATCCCCGCTTGATAACCACACCGACGCACAGGCTTCGCTGCGCTTCACCGTACACCATTGCACTGCCACAGCTTTCCGCACTGCTTACACGCACCGAAAGAGCTGCTGTAATCACAACACATCCGGTCAAACGCTGAAGTAACTCGTGCGAGAAGCGTTTGCTGAAAGTCGCACCGACCGACATGCTGTTCACGGCGCCATGTTGTTTTCGACAACTGCGCAGCACATAAGATGATAAGAGAGCTCTTTAAAAGTACTTGCACTATTTTCACGGCGTGACAAAATTTTCTCTTTTGTGCGAGGGGGGTGATATGATGAACAGGACAGGCGTGCCAGATGAAAGAAGTGCTTTGGCAACGTCACGGAGTGAGCTGATGTAGAGGGTATTGCTTCACAACCAATCACAAGCTGTGCCTGTCGGCCAAGCCGTCGTCTGCTCGCGTTTGTCGTCTGCTTCGATCAGAGCATGCGACAGGGGATTCGCCTTCGCAACGCTATTATTCTCAGGTCAAGTGGCCGCTACGTCGCACAAAATACATGTCAGTGGCTCGCTCTACCTTTGAATGATGTTCGTGCGCCAAGTTAGATGGCTGGTAATTGACGCAGGGATGAATTCAGCCAAGGTTTGCTCCAGAATCGTGAGGGTTTGCATATTTTCGGTGTCATACAAAGTTACTAGGGTCATTTCATTCTGATTTCTTGCTATAATATCACGCTCCATATCGGTGTCTGAACAGTGAAGGTGAAGATGCATGATTTGTTTGTAGTTCCATGCGTAATCACGCGCACACCTAATACGCTTTGGTTTACAAAGTACGCTTTGTTCCAGATCGTCCCAAAGTGTATCGACAGCTGTATTTCAGAGATCGCAACCATTGGACAGTTAGAGCCAATGAAAGTACACTAGGGCACAAACTTTATAGGAACCACTCACTGAAAACTTCCTCTCCTTTTTATTTCCAATAGCGTGCAAAGAATGTGCTCCCATTAACCTCTTTGGTGGTAATTTCCACCAATGAGGCAAGGATCTCAAGTCGCACTTTTAATTGGATGAGATGGGGCGCAATACAACAACATAACAACAAATAAGGTTGATCCTATGTCATGTGGCGTTCGAATGCACCGACCATTCACGTATCACATTGGTTTTCATCCAACCACAAATCTTTACATGCGTAGTTTTATGCCATTGACGCCCAATAGAATTCTTCAATTACTGCGACTTCGAACTTATTGGACGATGGTGGTTGTCAACACCATCCACTGCGTACAAGGGAAACAACACGTGAAGCTCAAAGCGCCGAAAGAAATAAAAACGCACCAGCAGTCACCAGGCAGCCCTTGATGGGCGTGAATTAACTCAAAACCAGCCAGGACACCAAAGTATACCGCTGCGGCAGCAGGTTCTAAGTAGCCACATTGTTCCTAAGAGTGGTCCGGACTACTCTTAGGATTTTCTCTCAGCCATGCTGTTTTTACGCACAATTTCGCTTCGTGAATCCACTTACGAGCACTTTTCGGTGACGTAAGCAAATATAGCAACTGCATCACCATCGCTGACATGTTCCCGGGCAGTCACAGCGCGCTTTATTTGCAGCGGCCGATGTGACAACTACGGCCTCTTACGACGTTTTTTCGTTTCATGAATCGAATTACGCAAGAAAATTTCTCTTGCGCAAAAATGTTCTCGTAAGTGAGTTTTGTGAATCCGGGCCCTGGACGGCTTCCCACATACGCACAAGGTAATCTTGTCGTGTGGACATGTCGATGATGCATAATGCAGTTGTGGGCGAACGTAAGTTAGATATGGTAACGAGCGTACGTTGGAAGGAGCGTATCGCAAGTTTCTACGAAGATAGCCGAGAGATTGGGAGGCTTTTGAAGAGACAACTGCTGTGTGCGTAGTCCAAGATAAATCTCATGAAAGGTGAACGCCGAGATGATTGTGCGATGGCATGACTGAAACAATAGTACTCTTAATAGTACAAAGGGTGAGTTAGTGTGCTTTCTAGTTAACGAGAATAACTTACATTTAGAGGCGCAAAGGGACATTTGCCAATATTCACATCACCTAAATGTTAGATTAAGGTCATTTTGAAGAGCATAATGATAGTCACCAGGTTTATTAATGTGCTAGATGACGCAATCATCCGTGGGCAACCTAACTGAGGATTAACGGTTAGCGGGAAAGTCTTTAATGTATATTGTCACGGGGTCGCGATGTGGACAAAGGAGACAGACAGAGCACACTGTAAGCAGAAACTATCCGAGTTTGGTGTTTTTGCGGCTCATCACCTCTGAAAACTCTCTCGCGTTTAAAGTTACCACCTTGTGTAGGCGTACATGGCGTAGCCTTACCACCACCTCTGAGGCACGTGCGTAGCAAAAAGATGTCAAAATCCAGTTTTAGCGCGTGGGGAGTTTTTTATAACGTTATTTTTAACCTGCGTTTCAGAGTTTATTACCACGTGACTGCAAGATCCAGCTGCTTCGGCGGCTTTTGCCCCTTACCCCACGAGGGACTCTCTCAGTGAATCTTGAAGGTACGCGAGGACCACAAATGCTTTTTTTTGTTTTTTTTTTTGTTTGGCATCGTCGTGCCTCATGACTGACCTCGAGTCAATGCACTTTCACTGGAATTGGGAGCCGCATAAGCACAATGAGCAAAGACATCAATCTGTGGACGAAAAAAAAAAGAGAGGGAGAGCTCTTAAAAAATGGCCTGAATCTGCATGTTACACTGCAAATGTTGTCGAAAGAGAATAGTCTTGCGTCTGAAGAAAGTGAACAAAGCGTGTATTTATTGTTCTGCACAAAAGAAAAAAATCGATGAATGGTATTCTGGAGGCTTTGCGTTAGAGCGCCTCGAGCGTGTAGCGGAGGTGAACGAGCGCATTGAGGTTGGGTGGATGGATGGATGTGTCCAGCTGTGCCCTTTAGATCGGGCGGTGGCTTACGCCACCTAGCCATAAAATGAAGTACTATCACTGTGTGTTTAAGGAATGAATTTCACTCGCGCCTCAATTGTAGCCACCAATCAATTAGCCTCCTCCTAGTTATTTCTACTCGTTTAAAGTCTATTTTGCCTTCACTGTCCCTAAACCCTAATGCTATGAAAAATTAGGCGCCATTATCTTCGACTATATGGTAGAGCCCTTTATAGAACATTATTAATTGTTCAGCTGTTTCCTCCCCCTCTCCACACGCACCACATATCGTGTCTGTGCCTTCGTATTTTGCTGGGTACGTTTTGGTCAGCAATACTCCCATTCTTGCCTAGAAGAGCAGAGAACTACCCCGAGAATTATCGTACATCTCTTCCCTTGCAGTTTCCTGCTGAAGAGTTTGGTAGGTCTCCAGTGATCGTTTCGTAGGCATTCCCAACTTCCACATGTCCCTCTCTTTTTCCTTCACTTGTCGATGTTTTCTTTTGGCTTGGTATTCTGCTGTTGCCTAAATACTTGCTTGACAATTTTCGAGTTCATTCTTTCCATTAAGTATCGACATTCTTCATGTAGAAGTAACTGAAATCTTTCCTAGCCCAACGCTCCTCTCCAATTTTTCTCATTCGCTCCTCAAATTCTATTTTGCTCCTATAGCTTCCCTGCACTCAAACGATGTCCATCCCATGTCCCCCTGTACCCCCTGATTTGGGGTATTCCCATGTGCTCCAAAAGCGTCTACCTAGGCCACGTTTCTCAATTTCCAATCTTGTTTGAACTTCTGATTTCATCACAAGGCCGCATTGCCGAACGTCGAACGCTGGACCATGACACCTCTCCATATTCCTCTCACAATGTCATACCTATTGTAGTTCCACAGTGCCCTATTTATCATCACAGCTGCATTCCTGAGGCCCTTAGTCATTACAGTGTCCTTCGCGCTCCCTTAGATACTCAGCCCCATTATTTATTCATTTGCCCAAATATTTGCATTTATCCACTATTTCTACCGTGACTTCCTGTATCTTATGCTCACTGCATTTGTTATCAATAAAAATCATGATTGCCGATTTTTCTCTGCTGAACTTCAAATTCAGGCGCACTAGACACGAGCGCCACCTGGCAGTTATTTTCGAAAACGAAGGCGTGCGCGTGCCCGTGGAGAATGATGCGTGCCTATCTCGGAGGTTATAAGGTGTAGAACGCAAAGCGACGGGCAGGTGCACCACCGTGCACATGTCGTCGTAGCAAAGCGTTGAAAACACCTTTTTGAGCAACGCGTTGCACTGTCAGCGCAGCGCGATGAACGCTACAGTCCTTAGCGTTACTTGTGCGTGCCTCTTTTATTATAAAGTCAGACATACAAAACATCGACGTGTTGTTATTGCGCCTCAGATATGCACAATAATTACTTTTTTATTTGACAATCGCACAATTCACTCTAAGCCAAAAGGGAGCAACAGGGGTATAGGGGTTGCTCCTTTCAGAGAGCAATTGCATTGCCACTCCCATTACTCCCCTAAAAGGAGTAACTGCTGAGGGACGAACCGTTGCTCTCCTTTCAGTTCCTCCTTCGGGGATGAACAGTTACTCCCTCCAGTTCCTCCCTGTGGACCAACAGTTACTCCCACCAGTTGCTCCCTGCGGACCAACCATTACTCCCACCAGTTGCTCATCTAACAGCAACAGTTACTCTTTACCGTTCCTCCCACGTGTTCGCAGTTACTCTCTGAAAACCAACTGCACATGCTTCCAGTTACTCCTTGGGGAAATGACTATCTCGAGTATGCTTGTCACTCGCTTAACACATGGCGAGAGGTCCTTGGAATAGCACTGCTTGGGTGCTTCTAACACAAAAAGTGGACAATATTGAAAGGAAAATAAATGCTTTATTGTTCTTTTTATGAGGCGACGTGTGAGCACACGTAAAAGTAGACTTCGCCACACCACAGCCAGCACTAAACAAGCACCATAATACATCAAAAGTTTTCTGCGTCATCCGTGGAAAAACATTTCTAGCATAGGGTAGTCTGTGTCATCATTGGTGAGAGAAGGGCAACTTCTCCAATTCTGAAGAACTCAAGTTTCGCAGCTGGTGTTTCCATCAGGCTAGCGCAGTGGATTGTCACTGCTGGCATATGTGAAGCATCTCATTGCTGCAAGAAAAAAAAGTAGAAGTGTGAGGTTAAACATGCCAGAATCAATACATAACAATGAGTCACACACTGCAGCAGCGCTTACATTCTAGGATGTCTACTGCTAAACGAAATGTGACAAAAAAGGAAGGTTTGGCCAAACATTAGTTGGCAAGCCATATAAATGCTGATGTGGTAGACGCTCTTCACATGATGTCTCAGACAGCAAAATTCAGGAAGAAAATGTGCAGCACATCAACAAGTCATATTTGCAGCAGTTAAAGATACCCTTAGGTTCGGTTAACTTGTTTCCTATACACAGCTGAGTGACGTTTTTATGAGCCCATTCACCAATGGGCATTCTAAGTGAGATCATGTGTGCGGCAAATAACACGTACCGTCCGCTCATGTTAAATTACTTATTTAGCTCGTGCACATAGTTGCTCTCGATTCTACTGTTCTATAATACGCTGCTGCGTCTTGAATTGTGCAATACCTGTAGGCACAAGCCAAGCATGCAAAGTCTGCTTGAAAGCAACCATTTACAGAGGCTACATGATAATCTTCAGTATATTTCTTTGTACCTGATGCAAACGGCTGGACAAAACTATAGACAAATAAATGTAGACCGTGCTACCTTCAAAAAATGCTTTAAATTTAGTAAACTCGGGTGCATTTGTTCACTCGGTTGACGAGTCACAGCCACGAGATATGTGAACGAAGCAATATATCTCATGGCATGCACAGATATTCTGATTCTTTGTTTGACAGTGTCACAGATAGCTTGCCAATACATATATATCTGAGAGCAACAAGATGTGAAGCTTTTATTAGTTCAACGTCTTGTTGTTTCACGGCCAAACAGGTTACTGCTTTTTTAGACAAATTGGAATAAGTGCACCGTGGTTTCCAAAACAAAAAAAGCATTATTAGAAGTTAGCTCCTGGTTTGAATGTCTGCCTATTTATTTTGTACTGCCTTCTAGAAACATGTGCCACAAAGACATTTGTTGAGGATGTGCTATACCAGTCAAGCCAAGATCGCATACTTGGTCAGTGTGATGGAAATACAAACATTAGAAACACTACCATCTCTAGTAAGAGCATAACACTTCAGGATCTTGAAACAGCAAGGAAATGCACAAGAAAATTAAGCCCACTCTTGCAGAACTTTGAACGCGAATTTTTCAAAGTGGGAGAGGTCAACATGCTGTGGCACTTTTAAACCCACGAAACATCTGCAGAAAACAGGGTAAAGGCAAGTCGATAAACGCTGTTATGAAGGCTTGCGCATGGACAGCTTTGTGAATCTAGGCCCAAGTGTTATGCTTTGTGCAAGCCAAAATCCATGTAAATAGGGAAAGCGTACTTAGCACCAGCGTAAAAAAATCTTGGCAGTTGGCTTTCCAGTACAAACAGCAATCCCTGCAATGAAAACATAAACATTTTATCTTAACGGTAACAGTGAGAGCACACACACGGGCCAGCGGAGCCATGTAAAATTGTCAGTGCCAGTGTAACCATGTGGCATGATGAACTATTCTCTGGCCAACACATGCACAGTTGGCCCCTAAAAGGCGATGCTTTCGTATACGTAGTACAAAAAGTCTGCACTTACCAAAATTCACTTGCTTTCTGTACTTTAGCATCGTTGGGAGCATCTTTATTTGCAGTATAACCAAATTTGTGTCATATCCCTGAAAAAAAGTGGTAAAAGACATGCATCAAATATTGTTGCATTTGATAGCAGTGAAGTCAGGTTAAGAACAGCCAAGTGGGAATCAGCCTAATTATGTGCATGCGGCAAATCCCAAACGGCGTTATTCAGGCTGTCGAAATTTTCGTCGATTGGTATTAAGGTCGATATGGGATTTTAACGGCATGCCAAGTTTTCACAGCGCATAAAGATTTCATGATGCAGAATAATGACAACGCTAGCGAGAACATACAGCATTTATGATTGTCTTTTACAATATTCAGTTTTGCGAAGGTTTTGCATCACTAAAGAAATCTGAAAGATTTGGGTCATTCCTCCTCCAATTGTTCTGTCCATATGTAAACTGCTCGCTTGATGGTGCGCTTATAAAATAGTACGTTCAGCGCTGAGGTGAAGCAAGTGACGCAGTGATGTGGGCAGTTTTTTTTTTTTTTTTGAGGCGTGCGGGGAGGGGGGGGGGGTCCGCTTATCTGAATTGGAGGCCGGGCAAGCGAATATGGTCGTCATTATGGGCTCCCTACGCCCGGCCTAAAAAAATTCTGTGCGCAATCGCCTGGCTATGTCAGTGAAGTGATGCGACAATGATTTGTTCACTTACTGATTTACATACACTTTACAGCTCTAAAAACTGCGGCCCAAGGCCCCAACACTCAGCCGTTTACGTCACATAAAAAAGCCAATGGTAGAAAAGTGCCAGTATGAAGGCAGCTACAACCCCACCCCATTGTTTTTTCAAGCGAGGTAGTGTTGCGGAAATGAACTTTTAACTGTAAAAGTACACTGGTACTGCAGTGGTGACAGGGGAAGCAAGAGGGTATTCAGGCGGTAATAATAGAGGTAATTTAGTCCGATACGGCTAGCAATGAATACGGTAAATAGGAAAGAGCAAATAATTTATCTTTTAATAGCGCAACCACTCAACAATGTATTGTAAGAGCATTAAATGTTGCTGGAAACGCCACTCACCTGCACGCTGATGTATGCACAGTCCTTTGTGCGACGAGCGAACAGGCTTGCAGATAGCTGAAGACGTGTTTACGATGTGTTTGTTCCACCCAGCAGCGAAATCCACAACAACTTCGCGCTCCATAAAGATAAATATACACTACCCTTCATCACGAATAAGTAGAAACGCAAATCTGCGACACACACACACGATCAATACACAGCTCACAAGCTCGCATGTCCATGTGCTCGCCGACCACAGACCATATGAATATCAGTAGTGCGAACGCGAACCTTACAGTTGCGCCGAAAAAAAAAAAAACGTAGAGCAGTGGCAGCACAGGCGTCAGCGCAATGCTTTCAGTGTGTTCTCCTAATACACTTATAAAAAAAAACTGAGGTACACTAAAACTCATAATTAAATATAAAAAGTTAATGTAATATTTATTTAGTGCAAGTAAACATAAACACTGAATAAAAATTGCTTTGTAAATTACATCGCTTGCTACACTAGCGCCACACTTGTGCTGGCGCAGATGGCGCAGATTTGTCATTCTGGCCTCAAAGTACACGGTGAAGCGTGCTACTAAGTGTACGGCTGATGAAAAGCGCGTCTGGGTCCGCTTTTTTTTTCTTCTTCGATATATCTGGGGGGGGGGGGAGGGGCTCCTTATGCACGTGTTTCGGTGCTTGATCGACTTTGACGCCCTTCCTTCGCGGACGAACGGCGTGTCTAGGCTTTTTTTTATCGTTGTTTTCCACGTGTTTCGGCGTTCGGTCTGCTTTGACGTGCCAACTCTCCATTCTGCTGCTGCGCGTGTTAGGTACTTGCCGTAGCTGTATTCTCAGGCCTTCTGTGTTCAGCCAGCGCTGCTATCTTATTATCTGCGGATGCTAAAATAAATCACTGTTTTGGTTTGGTGAAGTTTGGCACGCAGAACAAACAATAATCTGGCCCATGAATATTGTAAGGACGTCCGCAAAGGTCGATTGTTGGCCAGGTGACGCGGAACGCCGTGGAGATGGTGAGCGGGATTGGCGACGCGGAAGGGTTGAGGATCGTTGGCTTGCCAAGTATTCGGCGATAGAATGAGGCCGCTCACCATCTCTGGGTCGACGAGCATTCTTACGAAAGCCAGGAAGACCCATGTGCCTGTAGGCGCACTCACGGTAGATGTGACCTGGTTCACCACAGTGATAACATAGAGGCCGGTTGTCGGGAGCACGCCATACACTGGATTTCCGTGTGAGGGGTGGGTTGCCGTACTGCGGTGGTCCCGAGTAGAACGACGGTGCCGTCTGCAGGGTGGACGGACGAAACGGATAGCCAACAGCCGGTGCATGAGTACGTAGTGCTTCCGCGTACGTTAATAGCGGAGCTTCGGCTGGACGCGGGGCCATCATGGGTGGGACTTCGGCTGCACGCCGAGTCGTCATGGGGTGCACCAGCTGCAGGACCTCTTCGCGAACGACATCTGTGCAGCTTTTGCAGCTCCTCGCGCACAATACTGCGCACGAGCTCCGTCAGGTCTTTTACAGTCGTGACATCAGGTGTTGGCAGGGCCGACGACACTGACGAAAGACTGCCAGGACGCTCATACTGGTACGAACGCTGCCTTAGCATTCTCTCCATTGTCGTGGCTTCGCGGAAGAAATACTCTACAGTGCTGGGAGGGTTCCGCACTAGTCCCGCGAACAGCTGCTCTTTCACTCCCCGAATTAGGAGGCGCACCTTCTTCTCTTCCGTCATTGAGGAGTCGGCTCGCCTGAACAGTCGCAACATGTCCTCAACGAACATGGCAACACTCTCGTTCGGATGCTGGTTGCGGGAATTGAGGAGCCGTTCCGCTTGCTCCTTTCGGTCAGAGTTTCGGAAGGTATTTCGTAACTGGTTGCAAAACTCTGGCCAGGTTGTCGTAGTGGCTTCATGGTTTTCGAACCACGTGCGCGCAGAGTCCTCGAGATAAAAATAGACATACCGAAGCTTTCGCTGCTCGTTCCACTCGTTGACGCTGCCGCAACGGTTGTAGTCGCCAAGCCAGTCGTCGACGTCCTCGTAAGGGTCACCGTGGAACGGCTTCAGAGTTCGCGGGACGTTGAAGAACCATGGAGGAGGCAGCGTTGATGTTTCTTGGGTTTGCGTTCCCGCACTAGCCATAGTACTGCCGAGTTGTGGAAATGGTCCGAATTCAGGAGGTAGGCCTAGTTGTCGCCTGCTACGCCGTAGGTCAGCTGGTTCTTCCAAGTCGCGACTACTTTCGGGACCTTGCTGCTGATTGCAGTGCATACAACACTACCCAGCACCTCCACCAGAAAATTTCACGTGATTACAGAACGACCACAACGTCTGTTCACAGGAGCAGCACTGAACGTCGAGCCGAACCGAACGTTAGAGCACGAGCACACCAACCGTCCTCTTCTTCTTTCACACCATGGCACATACTCGCATTGGCATGGCTAAACCTCGTTCCATGCCTGTGGCAATATCAATGTAGGCGGCATGCATATTTGTGTGCGGTGTCCTGCCGGGGAGTAACCATTGCGTGACGAGAGCATTTACAGCGGTTCCTCCTTCCGTTGCTCCCTTACAAACTTAAGATGAATACATTTGCTCCCCCATTCTCTAACAAGTCGGCCATCTTGTTTCGCTTGGTCTTTTCGGAGAGTAACAGTCGGTCTGAAGGAGTAAAAACAGCCATTGCTTCTATTTCGGCCGTTTTTGGCTTAGAGTGAACAATGAACGGTAAGCCTTGAGCAATATTAGTGGGCGCTGCGGATGGGGTTGGCCGTTCTATGCCGTTTGACTTTGATAAAAGCAAGTGAACAGACAAATGTACAGACAGACAGATAGACCAAAATTTTTCCGGCGAAAATCCCCAAAAAAGGCTATCGTCTTAAAAAAAAAGAAAACCTGCTGTAGAAAGTTGTCCTGCATGTTTTCGCAAATTGTTGGCGTTTGCTCTGCGGTGGCCCAGACGGTGCAAGAAGCTCGGTATCGGTGTGTCTGGTTGAGCTGATGAATCTCACATGTTTACTACATCATCGAGCCACCGTGCGCTTCCGAGCGCCCCCGAACGTGCACGTCGCGGATACTTCGCTTCCGAGCCGAATCGCGAAGATGTACCAAAATCAAGCTGGTGTCATCGTCCGTGCGGTGTCTTCCTGCAGAAGCGATAAGCAAAACGCTTCACTATGTAGTCGGCACCGAGCCGCGGCCGCCAATGACCAGTGGAAGTGTGTCGCCGGGGCAGGTGAAAGAAGCATCGTATATATTTTGTTCCACAGAAGACGATGTCTTCTGGAGTAAAGTGCTGCCCGAATTGCCCACCTCATGCACCAAGTGTTGTCAAACATCTAGCCTGAAGCCGAGAGCCGATACGAGGCAGACGAAACCAACAAGCGGCTGCCGGTGAGCCCGAAGAAAACCCAGACGGTGGTCCGTCCCTTTCGTTGAAAGTACATAAATCGCCCTGCAGTCCCCATAGGACTCCGCAGATAGCGGACACGTGTTCATTTGTGCCTGAAATGACGACGAAATTTGCACAGGAGAAGTATTCTGGGATCGCCAGCTGTGTTTCATCGCATAACCGTGCTCCCCGAAAAGGCCTAGTACACCGTCGCGGTAAGAAGCTTGTATACAGGCGTGCACCGTTCTTCTACGCCCGTTGTCATAAATACGTGTTGCCGCTGTGTTTGTGCACCGTCGCTCAATGAAAATAATTGAGCTACCGTGGTTTGTGCGTACTTAGGTATATTTTATAGACTTGTGCATCAGCAGTGCTAACACGTGTGGGTACAGTATAGGCTATTGTGCCACTATTAAATGATCAAAAAGGTGAGATCGGGTAGGTTTATCATAAAAGGTCGGTGTGACTTCTAGCGACCTGCAGCCCCCATCAAGTTTGCGCTTGCACCTTTACCGTTGTTGTTAATCGATAGAAAAAAAAACAGCTCTCCTACCGGTACAACACGGCAGGTAAAAAAGTCGTGCCTATATATACCGGATTGTCGAAGTGCAGTCGAGCAATGCGTGCTGATTGTTCGAGTGGTGTTTTATTCTGCATTTGTTGTGTGTGTGTGTGTTTCGTTTGTATGTTATTCTATGTGTCATTAATTCTGCCGTCATTTGATTTAATATATTTGTGGACTCTGGGCGAATGCACCCGTCAACGACTGAAAATAGCGCTAAGAAACGGGGACACAAGAAGAGGACACACGGCACAGGCGGCACGGCACAGGCGCTTAGCGCCTGTGCCGTGTGTCCTTTTCTTGTGTCCCCGTTTCTTAGCGCTATTTTCAGTCGTCACAATGCACCAACAAGCCCAAATTTTGACAGTGTTGCACCCGTCAACTTTAGTTTTTTTACTACCTGAATTAACTCCCAGAAATCACCTCCAAAACCTTGTGAAGGCCGTAAACATTTACTTTCTCTATATTCGCTCAAAACCTCATTGGCGTAAATAATTACTACCCTTCCTACGTTGAAAAACTCCGTTAACACAAGAGTAAATTTTTACTTCGACAAGTAAGGGGTAAAAAAAGAAAAAAAACCGGTAAGGTAACAGATGCTTCCGTAAATAATCAAAAGGCAGGTGTAGGCATTGCCTCTGATTCGCTTGACTGGTCCTTTTCAGTGAGACTGCCTGATTTTACTCCAGTTTTTGAAGCGGAGCTCGTGGCGATTATTTTAGCTCTTCGAAAACTTCCATCAAATCAAAACAACGAAGTCATAATGACGGATTTTCTTTCAGTTTGTGCAGCTCTGACAGCTTAAGAGAACTCTCAAATTCTAAGCACATTCAAAACATTAGTACCCCGGCAGTTGAGACTCCTGAGGTTACTATGGGTTCCGGGACACTGTGCATTAAGAATAAACGAATTGGCCGATTCCTTAGCATGAGCCGCACTTGATGGGCCAGTTTTGTCTATACTGCCAGATGTTGAATATATCACGGCAATAAGATATCGAAAATCAGCAATCTTTACTGATACGATAAAAAGGTAACTACATGGACAGAATATAACCACCTCATGTTTCCATGACAACCCCACTGGAGCCAGTCCAGAAAGCTCGAACTCTTAATTCCTGAATTTCGATGTCGTGTCCCCCTCCTAAACCTGTATCCACACAGAGCTGGTCAGACAACATCACCCCTCTGCGCATTCTGCGGAGAAATGGAATCACTAGATCAATATTTCTTGTATTGTCGCCGCTACGCTATACTTCAAAAAAGGTTACCAGTTATGCCATTTATTTATTTATTTATTTATTTATTTATTTACAGGTACCTTACAGGCCCTTGGTTAGGGCATTGAGTAAGGGGGGCTAACAAAGACATGAACAACAAGTAAAAGGGCGAAAGGTGCCAAAACGTAAGCTCAAGACATGAGTAACAAATAAACAAGAAATAAGTAAGAATAAATTGACATCATACATCGTTAACAAAAAAACTAGAAAGATGCAGTTGATGGCACGCAGCAGTTAGGAAGTGTACAATACGTGTAAGTAAAATGGCACAGATTGTGGTATAATACACTGGGAAAATCATGAAAGCGCTTACAGGAAGTGTGAACAGTTCGTCCTAAGCAAACAAAAATAAAGCACAAAAAAATAAGGGGGCAATAAGCGCATTAGAAAGAAAAAAAAACTTTTTGCACAGCTTTATGATGTCATATACATACAAGAACGAAACTGTGAACATGAAATTATCCCCCAAAATGTAAGATCAATTTGTTGCGGAAGGAAACAGGGTTAGTGTCAGATACCAAGTTATCGGGAAGATCATTCCACAACGTGATGGCACGAGGCAAAGCGGATGTGTTAAAAGAGTTCGTTTTACCGTACATGCGCGAGAAACTAAGCCGGTTGTGTAGTCTAGATGATAAATAGGAGGGTCGTTCAATTGGAAGTCTGGTTATTTTAGTGCTATTGACGTATTTATGAAAGAGGCATAAAAGAGAAATGTTGCGGCGAGTGGATAATAATTGAAGTGAATAATCCATTTTAAGTTGTGTTACGCTGCAGCAGAAATTATAATTACAAGAAATGAATCGGACTGCCCTATTTTGAACTGCCTCGATCATGTTGGTTAAGTAATTTTGGTGGGGGGACCAGATTGGTGATGCAAATTCAAGTTGAGGTCAAACAAAAGTTTCGTAAGCTAGTTTTCGGACGTTAGCGGGGGAGGAATGTAAGTTACGGCGTAGGTATCCCAGTGATCTCGAGGCATTTGCGCAGATGTTAGTGATGTGAGAGGACCATGAAAGATTTTGTGTGAAGTGTAGGCCCAAATATTTGTATGTGGAAACATGCGAGAGCGGGTCATTATTTATACGGTATGAAAAAATGGAGGGGTCATGCTTACGGCTAAATGAGATGGTTTTGCATTTTGATGCGTTTAGAACCATTTGCCACGTCTCACACCATTTCATAATTACATCAAGGTTTTTCTGTAGTGCGTAATGATCGTTAACATTTTTGATAGGGTGGTAGATTATGCAATCATCGGCAAATATTCGTATGAAAGATGTGACGCCATCAGGCAAGTCGTTTATAAATATAAGAAATAGCAGCGGGGCGAGCACGCTGCCCTGTGGCACCCCGGAAGTTACATCGCATATTGACGACGAATCGTTATTGATGACAGTGAACTGTTTCCGGAGAGAAAGAAAATTTCGAAGCCATGATAAGGTTAGTGAGTCTAATTGAAGAGCAGATAGCTTTGAGATTAGGCGGCAGTGGGGCACACGGTCAAACGCTTTCGAAAAGTCAAGAAAAATGCAGTCTATTTGGAGGTTATTATTCATGTTCGAGTGAAGGTCAGTCGTGAATTCTAGCAGCTGTGTCTCGCATGACCAACCTTTCCTAAACCCATGTTGATTGCGGAAGAAGAACTGGTTAGACTCGAGATGGTTGTAAATGCGCGAAGCGATATGTGTTCTAATAGCTTGCAGCAAATGGATGTAAGTGAGATTGGACGGTAATTTTGGTGTAGATGTTGGTCTCCAGACTCTAATAATGGGGTAACTTTTGCAACTTTCCAGTCGTCAGGTATCTGCCCAGACTCTAAAGATTGTTGAAAAATATAGCACAGAATGTTACTGGTAATGGAAATTGTGTTTTTTAGTACTTTTGAATTAATATTATCAGCCCCAGCGGAGCTAGACAGCTTCAGCTTAGTTATCAGACATTTTATACCTTTAGCTGTAATTTCGATAGGTTTCATGTACTGGTAATCATAATCGGGCACGTTGGGTAATGTGGATTGGTCTTCCCGAGTAAACATTGAGGCAAAAAAAGTGTTAAAAGCAGAACAACACTGGCTGTTAGAAAGAGGTTCGTGATTCTCATCATGTAAGGTAATGTGGTTAGCATCCCGATTGCGAGATATTTCACGCCAGAATTTTTTTGGGTTTGTTTTTAGGAGGGAGCCCAGGTCTGTTGAAAAATATTTAAGTTTAGCAGAACGTAAAGCTGCGCAGTAGGTGTTTAAACACTGCTTATACTTATCCCACGCACTGGCTGTGCGCAGGCGTTTAGCATTTCGGTAGAGACGTTTCTTTTTATTTCTTAGTTGGTTGAGTGACTTAGCGAACCAGGCATTAAACTTGTCATTAGATATCGAAATCAAGGGAATGTGTTTATTAATCAAAACGGTCATTTTGTCACGGAAAAGTACCCAGTTGTCGTGGACTGAGCGATTGCTAAACGAGGTCAAGAATACCTGGTTAAAGAATATTTCAAGTTCATTGTTGATTTCGGCATAATTAGCTTTATTATAGTCGCGAATTTTTTTGGTAGTTTTGCCGGAAAACGTTACAGGAAGATCAAGGGTTACTTCAAGAAGTCTGTGATCGCTAAGACCTTCTCGGTAAAGGACTTCCACGACTGTATCAGGGGCTGAGGTCAGTATTAAATCTAAAATATTGTTTCCACGGGTGGGTTTATTGACCACCTGTACAAGATTAAAGTCAAGCGTTAGGCTGATAAACTGGGATGATGTGTTACAAGGGGAGAATAGAAGGTTCCAATCAATCTGGGGAAGGTTGAAGTCTCCAAAAAGAAAGACAGTTTTAGTATGGCACAAGTTAATGGCATCAGTAATACTTTCCCTCAATTCAGCTATGAAACCACTAGTGGAATCAGGAGGGCGGTAACAGTTTCCTATCAGAACAACGTTAGTAGGGCCTGTTTTGCAAGCAACCCAAATTATCTCAAGGGCCGATTTTGTGTCGACAACGTAAGAACAAACTGTTTTTCTAATGCCCAAAAGAACACCACCACCTCTTTTATCAGCGCGGTCTTTACGATAGATATTAAACGTGTTAAAATTTGGTAAAACCTCGTCATTGTTAATATCAGGTTGCAACCACGTCTCAGTAAGCACGAGGACGTCAGATTCGTTGTCGTCTAGCAGCGAACCTATTTCTTCTTTTTTAGGCAGTAAACTACGTATGTTTGTAAACGTAAAAGATAATGAAGTTTTGTTAGAAAGGGGGTTATCTTGAAGACACTCTTCCGCGCACGTGTAGCTGCGGTTTTTGATATAGCGCTTTATAAGAGGCGGAGGATATAAGAGCTATCTTGTCGACAGTACCACTTTGTTCGTAATACTATCAACCACATACGTTTTTTTGTCCATGTGTAAAGTGTCGACGGCTAAGTAGAATCTGGTGTTCTGAGCTTTGGCAAAGTCGTACAATTTTTTCCTTATTTGCCTGGTTGTAAAAGAGAAATCTTCACTGATAGACAATCCCGTTTCTTTAAGTTTTCGCGCTGATGACAGTACTTCCTGTTTGTCCTTGAAAAATGCAAATTTTGCTATTATGGGTCTATTTTTACCTTGTGTGTATTTCCCTAACCTATGTACGCGTTCAAAATGCGTGCTGGTTTTTCTTAACTCTAATTTGTTCGAGCACAAATTAATTATTTTTTCTTCTGATTTGGCCCAATCTTCCTCGGGATCATCATCGAGTCCAAAAAACAGTAAGTTTGACCTTCGCTGTCTATTTTCTGCGTCATTGCAACGAGACGCGATTGTCGTAACTTGATTGGAAAGTTCAAGAATTGCTTTTTCGGCTGTATCAGTATCAGCTGTACTGAGGGAGGCATAGTTTGATTCTAGTGTTACAAATTTAGCTTTCAGCGCAGAGATTTCATTAACATAAACTTCCTGTCGCTCTTTGATGCATTTAAGTTCAGCGGCGAGTGTTTCGTTTCTCTCCTCAAGCTTGTGGATAGTCTGGAGAGCTGCAGAAAAAGCCTCTGCCTCGGATTTGCTCATCGGCCCGGGGTTTGACTCGACATCACCCGAGAGCATCAGTAGAAGGCCAAACAAGCAAGAGCACATATCACCCCAAAAAGACACTGTTCGCTTCAGCGGATCAAACCACTCTGATGGGCACGACACCGAAATCATGCAGTAATCTCGACAAGTCACAGTTTCAGCACTTCTCAAGTAACTAACCTGCAATAACAGGGGACGTAAGCCTTGCATTGTGGCTGCGGTGCCGTGCCCGTAGTGGACCGGCGCTGAGGGCCTTTTGAATCCTGCTGTTTCCGTGCGGGGCGTTGTCAATGACGTTCCTGGTTGCCAGATAGGTGGGCTCGCCGATTCCAAATTCGACGATAGGAGCACCGAAACAGGCCAGTTGGAATGCATGTCACACCGGATATGCTCGCACGTGCCGGGGATTGAAGCGCAAATGATCCAGGTCGCTGTAGCCTGCAATAACAGGGGACGTAAGCCTTGCATTGTGGCTGCGGTGCCGTGCCCGTAGTGGACCGGCGCTGAGGGCCTTTTGAATCCTGCTGTTTCCGTGCGGGGCGTTGTCAATGACGTTCCTGGTTGCCAGATAGGTGGGCTCGCCGATTCCAAATTCGACGATAGGAGCACCGAAACAGGCCAGTTGGAATGCATGTCACACCGGATATGCTCGCACGTGCCGGGGATTGAAGCGCAAATGATCCAGGTCGCTGTAGCCTGCAATAACAGGGGACGTAAGCCGTGCATTGTGGCTGCGGTGCCGTCTGCATTGTGGCTGCGGTGCCGTCTAAAAATAGGCGTTAGATTGACGGCGGAAATGGCGCTAAGCTTTGGTGCCTCAGTTTTGGGACATTGCCACAGGGATGCTTTCAATGCTGTTTGCGATTATATTCAGGCAACCAAGCGTATACCTTTGTGATCTTCAATCAACAAATTATTATTTATCACTCCCCAGGGCAGAGTGAAGTAAACGCAGCTGAGTGATAATCATAACACCTCAAATCTCAAAATTGCTCAACTTGACTTTTTTTTCTCCTTTTATGTAATTTTTTACATTAGTCTTATTAAAATACCAATTCATTACACATAGGTAAAATGATCACAGTAAAACTGCACTACACTTTTTTGGCCAATCCCCCTGAGTGGCTATGAGCCATCATCCCAGGAAAACAAACAAACAAACAAATAGTGCGCTAGAGGGCAAGTGGTGTACCCAGGTTTCTAGGTTATTTTAGGCTATTTTCGTTTAGTGTGTGGTCAGAAGGAAAGGTTGATTGGGCAAAATAAATGTCAGACTACAGCAAGACAGTGGCACCGATAGCGACGAGGAGAGCGTCGGTCGTCGAGCAACTACAAGAGATGACGCGCGTCGGCATTTATACATGTGCCGTCGAATACACTAGCGCTATCACTGGTCGTAGCGCAAGCTCTGCAATAATATCGAGTGTTCGCTGCTTGCACGCAGTCTTAACAGAACAATCTACAATGGTCGCAAACCTTCTAGAACAATCAGGCACAGTTTGCGCTGAGCATTCCTGACAGGCCTTGTGGGCGACAATCGAAAGAAACAAAAGTGAAAATAAGAAACACGCGTGGTAATAATAAAACGAGTAATAGACCAAGTACACTGCCTTGGGGAACACCAGACGTGACATCGCAAATGTTATAGGTGAATTGTCGTTAACCATCGTGAATTTCTGAAGGAAAGAGAATACGTTGCGTATCCAGGACAGTGTTAGTGAATCTATACAGAGGGAAAACAATTCGGAAATTTAATGACAATGAGAGACAGTAATTGAGAGCTTTGGCGAAGTAGAAAAAGAGGCAGTAGGTTTGATCGTCAGTGTCCTTATTAAAGTAAATGTCAGTGGTGAATTCGAATAACTTAGTGTCGCATGAATAGCTGCTTTCCTGAAGCCATGCTGATTAGACGGGGGGGGGGGGGAGTTAATCGATTCAAGGTGATCATAGATATGAGAAGCTATAACATGTTCAAGTAGTTTGCAGGATATGCATGTAAGTGAAATGGGTTGAAAATTGCGGGGCGAGTGCCCATCTGCCCTTCACTACGGGGACTACCTTGCCAATCTTCCAGTGTTTAGGTAACTCATCAGATGACAGAGATTGGTTAAAGTTGCGTGCTACCTGCAAAGAGGTTTTACAGGAACTCTAAACGTGAGGTTAAACACGATGAACTGCTTCTGAACAACAACTACAACAACAAGACATTGAACGACGACGATGACGACGACAACAACAACAACAACAACAACAAAAACAACATTAATAACAACAAAAACAACAACAACAATAATAATGAGAATTCCTCCTTGGGGCACAGCTAATTGTATCACATTCGCAGTGTATTTGGTCCCGGAGCTAATACTGTTCGCGGTGGGACGATTTCAAAATTTCAGTTTTGTTATCTACGCATTAGGAGTTTTTTTACGAGAGACCCATGAGTTTTCGTAATGTAATAGTGCTTTTATGCATTGCACTGGCTCGCACTTAATGTTAGTAGGGAATGTGTTTATAGGGAGCACCGATAACAGTTTATGACAAAGTAGAAACAGCAATATTTGTTATTGCATGCCATAAAACTCGCGTAATTTCTTTAAATCAGGGAATAACGTGTAGCTAAGCAGGATACTAACAAGCGGAAAATCTGAATAATTCTTGATCATCACAGTATTGTGCGTGTCATAAACGTTCGCAATATGCGAACATGGCTGTATACGAGGGCATGGAAGGGGGCTGTGAAGCATGTTCTGACACATGTGCAACTCCAGCCCAACTTTATTACGGGACTTCGTGATTCACAATGAGCTTTTTTTACAGTAATGTACCCAATCATTGAAGAATGAGTGCAATGGCGTGGCTTCATCGTTCAAGTAGCTTAAAAGGGGACAAAGCAGCACGAATCGCGAGCATGGAGCACCCATTCTTTATCTGTTGCACTGAACTGTTTGTGTCTTCAAATGCCGCTTCGTGTTTTCTATGAATAAATGTGGTTTGTGGAAAAGTTAAGAAAGCTAAACAGCTTGTTCGCAAGAATGAGATAGACAGGACAGGTGATTGTGAATGTCTTGTGATTGCATTGTTGTGTGCTGAAAATTTGGATAAATATGCACCATATCGCCAAATTTTGTTCTGTTAAATGTAGCATCGACAGAGACCATCAGATTTTTTCATGTCCTTCGCCTCATAATAAACATCGGTTGCGTTATTTAGGGTGCCTTGAAAGTTGTAGCGGTCAGGTTTCACGAAGGAAGGAGGTAGAAACGCAGCGTTTATGCCGTACGTGATGTTTTATCATTCGCAAAAACAAATTTCTTCAAGCTTCAATCCAGTAAAAAAAATATGTTGCGTCTCGGCAATCGGAAGAGTGTTTCGACTTTAATGACTTGCTCGAATTTTTTGGTCACCGTATGATATATTTTCTAATTTCTACACACGGTTGCAGTTCAGTCATACCAACACAACATATAAATGGCCGTGTTTTTGCATTTCTTTTTTTCATACGCCTTTTCCTTTATAGACAACTTTTAATTGCCGAAGCACTTTCGATGGTCCATCACCCATGAATATGTTCATGCAGTCCACACTGGAATATCTTGGCGGCACAGTCGTTTCCCAAGGTCAAGTTTCTCGTACCTGTTTTCGCGCTCTTAGTACGGCCCAAAAAATGCAGGAAGTGTACAAAACAAGGCAAAAAGCTCGACACCGCACCTTCGCGACTGGTATGGTAGTCAAACTCCTCGCAGTGTTATGCCATTGCGCTCTGTACGTTGTTGCATTGACGGAGGTCATTCTTGTACTGCCGCATTCCTTCATGGAAGTTCGCGGTTTCTTCAACATACGAACCGGGGAACTCGGCGCATGTGATTTCGCACACTATATGCTCTGCGCTTTTTCCGCAGGTGAATGGTCTCTCGGCTGACGGACGAAACTCCCGAAGGTCTCGATGGACATTCCGTCTTGATGGGAAGTCAGTCTCGGTTGGACATTCAGTCTCGGTTCGACATTCAAGCTCGTTAAACATACAGTCTCGTTCAACGTTCAGTCTCAGTTCGACATTCAGGCTCGTTGTACATACAGTCTCGTTGGACATTCAGTCTTGCCCATCACGTGACCCATTGGACATTCCGTCTCGTTGGACATTCAGGCTTTGAATCTTATGATGTTTGGTTTATAAGCTCCTTCTGCCCTGTGGTTCATGCTGCTCCTCAGGGGCACATCGAGAAATATTTTTGGGGGGGGGGGGGAGGGGAGGAGGCACACCCTTAAAATGGTCCTTTTTCGCTCCGTATGTATGCCGTGGCGAAAAAAAAAAGCCAAATCTGCGCGGAACGCGCAGCACAGTTACAGTAAAATCTGGAAGAATGGCCTTTCAGACGCTTTTCCTTAGACAGTCTTTGGGTAACTGCTACAAGCACACTTTCTGGATAGTTTTTGTGTGGTACGCTGGAATTCACTATTCCTTCTCATTCTTCGGAGAAGCGTGACATCCGGCCGCTACCCACTTGCAAAGAATTTTCTGCAACTTTGTTTTTTATTCAGTGGCTGACGACAATGAAAAGCTACGCCTTAAGTGGGTGCGCCACAGTTGATTTTTGATCGAGAACAACATTTTGTAATGTGTTGGAGCATGAGCTGACCCACTCATCAAGCATATCACATAGTGCGTCGCCTGGCTGTTTATTTGATGTTCTAAACGCTTTGTTTCTTATACTATCACTATTCCTTTTCTGACATCAAGCCTGCTAAAAATAGTTTGCAACGGACATTCCAGCACCGGTGTGGCTCTGCGGCAAGCAGGCCGGGGATTCGAGCAGGTCGCAAGCAGGCGGGGGATTCTGGTCTGAACACCGGTTTGTCTTTGTTGTTTTTATTTATAAAGATTTTGCCTTTGTGCGACAGTAGTTATGGACACCGGCGGTGGTGGCAGAAAACTACAGCACCGCACGCGTGATCTCACATAATGGCTTTCGCTGTGAACAAATACGAGGGGGGGGGGGGCATTCGCTGTTTGCTATTGGTCGACGTGCGCACGAGGTGCGCTTCGACCAATCGCAGACGGCTAATGGTGCTGACAAGCTTAAAAAAAAATTCACAGCATATCCATGGAATGAATAATGATGAGCGGGGCGAAGCGTCCGTCAATCCGTCCATACGCCAATTCGTCCTATACGTGTGCCCGTTCGTGCGTCCGTCCGTCCATATAGTGAACACTTCAAGTACCGCCATCTCGCTCCTTTTTATCATATATACATCGTATACAAGTGCCACCATCCAGCGGACAATCCAAGGGCTAAACAAAATTATGTACCACATTTATGCTGTCAAGGCTTTGTTAACACCGAGAGCGTGATAACGATGCCGTGCTACGTTTTTTGAAACAAGTGGACATGCGCACATGTGCCCAAAGGCGGATATGTGCGACTGGTATGCGGGTATGTGCCACAGGTTACGCACTACAACGGGCGACGCACAAGCCACGCCATAAGGTGATTGATTGATTTATTTATATCTGGGGTTTGACGTCCCTAAACCACTATATGATTATGAGAGACGCTGTAGTGGAGGGCTCCGGAAATTCAAACCACCTGGGGTTCTTTAACGTGACCCAAATCTCAACACGCGGGCCTACAACATTTCCGCCCCCATCAGAAATGCAGCCGCTGCAGCCGGGATTCGATCCCCTGACCTGCGGGTCAGCAGCCGAGTACCTCAGTCACTAGACCACCGCAGCAGGACACGCCATAAGGTTCTTCGCCCCTAAAAATAAATGGAATTGTTCGGTGATCGCACCCCAGCACACTGATGATGCGCCGGTAAGTGAACGCTCCACGTCTTCGGTATATGAATCATGCTAATTTTACAGCGAAACCTGAGCAAAAGACATGTTTATTGACAGCATAGCATAGAGGTAGGCCTGAGCGATAGCGTGCTCAAGGAGAAGGAGGAGGATTACAAGAGAAGGGACAGGGAGGTTAGCCAGTTCTTCGACCGGCTGGCTGCCCTGTACTGGGGAAGGGGGTAAGGGGGATAAAAGATGAGAGAAAAGAGACGTTGAAGGAAAAAAAAGAAGGGAGAAAAGGTCATCAGACGATCCACGATGCCGCTTACAGTCTGTCTCTAAGACCACTTGCCCGCAGCAAGCGCAACAATGCTCTCAATGCCTTGCGTGCAGAGGACGGTCTTGGCCAGTGTTCTAATACCGTTTCTTCCGACAATTGGCGATTGTCTTGTCTATTTAAAACTTTCGATAGTTCTTTTCTTGGCGCACTGAAGCGAGGACACTCGCAGAGAAGATGCGGAAAAGTCTCTGCGCAGTCACAGGTGGCACATGTCGGGCTGCTGGCCATTGTGATTCGAAACGAATAAGCATTCGTAAAGGCCACCCCAATCCACAGACGGCACAAAAGTTACTCCTCAGCTCTGGTTATTCCTGATGGAAGACGGAGCTGTAGGTGTGGGTCCAAATTATAAAGGCGGACATTGGTGAATGCCGGTAAATTCCACTGAGTGAGTGTCAGTTCTCGTGCAAGTGATCGAAGCCTTGCAGCGGCATCCCTTTTTGATAATGGTATAGCTGCACCAGGGGCGTGCGTAAGCCCGCTACGCTACACTGGGGGAGGGGAAAGGGGAGAGAAAGTATAATGGATTATGATGATGAGATAGAGAGGAGAGTATATGAAATCCTTTCAGGTTGAGGAAAATGTTATAGCTGTGCATATGGTCCAGTTGCTAATTGAAAGGCTGTAACCGCTCATGTGACCGCAGCTGCACTATTGGTCACGATAATATATAGTCACGACTATATATATATATATATATATATATATATATATATATATATATATATATATATATATATATATATATATATAGTCACGTATGCCCTGACGAAGGCCGGTCCCCGGCCGTAACGTTGGCAATAAAGCAGCGTTTTTCGTTTGCTCGTTCGCTTCTTCTGGTGACTTATAACTCGACCGGAATCCAGGAAGGCTTTCAAGAAATATATATATATATATATATATATATATATATATATATATATATATATATATATATATATATATATATATATATATATATACAAAGTGTTTATGTTCGCCTACCACTTCATGACCATTGAAGGGAAACGAACGAAGAATAAGGGTAAAGAGCCGACTGACCCATTAAGGGGAAACCCTTTCTTTACGCACGCGGTCACGAACCCCTCCCGCCACCGCGGCGACAATCTTGGGTGGCCCGACACACGTCGAGAACTGACCAGCACGTGATAAGAACCGGATGTGGACGTACACGGACAGTTGATTTCGTTCTCAGTGTTGACAGTGGTTCTTCCTCTTTTTTACTTTCTTTCTTTTCTTTCTTTTTCTTTTTCTTTTTTCTTTTCGTCTTCTTTTCTTCTTTCTTTTCTTTCTTTCTTTATTTTTAGTTCTCTCTCACTCTCGCAAACATCTTTCAAGGCGAGAGGGACGCGGCAGCAACGAAGTTTGGAAGTTCATGTCAGTATAACTCATCCCCTGATGAAGGGAGGACCCCTCCCGAAACTGTTGGGAAATTGGGAAATAAATATATTTATCCTTGTTGACAACGCTCCCGTTGTGCCATATCCCATACCTATATATATATATATATATATATATATATATATATATATATATATATATATATATATATATATATATATATATTGTAACCTAGACTGATTGATGGTAGCGCGTATAGATAAAGTCATGGTGATAGAAGCGGTCTTCCGAAAAACATAATCATTATAAAAAAATCTGAAGTAAGAGACAGCTTCATGTATACCATCGAAGGAAAAGGAGCTGTAAGAAGGTGGGTATCCTACTCGTGGTATGCCTCCTTTACCAGCTCAGCCCATCACAGAATAGCCTCCTGAAGGTTCGCGTCGTAGTTGGGCATAGCAGCCTCCCACAGCTCCTGACTACTCGTTAATTTACAGAGCCTCGTTGAGCGGACTGATTTGAACACTGCCCCAAAATGTGGGTAAGGTTCACTTTCTTGTCCCTTCAGTTTTGTGCTTGAAGTTTTGCGCTTTTGAGCTTGCATTTACATTATATTTTGTTGGAGAGTGCAGCGGTTTTTCCCGGCCCTGGAACTGCGTAGCCGAAAGCTGCCGTCCGTCATGCCTGACGACGCTGTCTTAATACCCCCACCCCACCGACCTTGCCACGCAGAGGCTGTCCCGGTACCCAGCTCTTGCGAGAACCCGACATCTTCAGTGGCACTGACGAGAAAGGCGTTGAGGATTGGTTGTAATTCTATGAACAAGCCGGCGCTACCAACGAATGGGACGATACCACGAAGCTTGGTACCGTGGTGTTTTGTATAATGGATGTCGCCAAGCTGTGGTACAGAAATCATGAGGCGGATATCCCCACTTGGACGACCGTCAAAACCTGCATCACAGATGTTTTTGGACGCGCTGGTGTGCGCAAACTTCGCGCAGAACAACGCCTACGAAGCTGGTCCCAACAAACGGGTGAGACATTCACCAGCTACATCGAGAACATCCTCGACCTCTGCCGGCGTGTCGACCCGACGATGGCGGAAACTGACAAGGTACGACATATTATGAAAGGCATTTCCTACGACGCCTTCTAAATGCTGATCTTGAAGAACTCTGTCACTGTCTCTGAGCACATCGAGCTGTGTAAGATTTTCGACGAGCTCTGACGACGGCGTCTTCTCACGCGGCGGCCTAACGTCCCGGATGACATCCTTTTATGCCTGACTACAACCTCTGACCTTCAGTCGCTCCTATCGCAGATCAAGGACTTTGTTCGGGCTGAGGTTGCTCGTCAGCTATTGCTGCTATCAACAGCCGGCCAATCACCGTCACCTCTGCCTGCAAACATTCGCCAGGTCATCCAGGATCAAGTTTGTGTGGCTCTGCCATCTGCACGCAACACTTCACCATTGCCGTGCCCTGTGGCCTGTGCCGAGGTGAATGCATCTCAAAGCTATGCTGGAGCTGCCGCTCGACCACCTCTGCAGACTTTCACGTCACTAGAATCAGCCGTGCCGCTGCGACCCACTCCTCGGTTCACTCAGCCAAGGTCCGTCCAGAGTAGCGGACAATGGCGTACACTCGACAATCGGCCAATATGCTTTGCCTGTGGTCTGGAGGGCCACATAGCTCGATATTGCCATCATCGCGTCCCTGTATATCAAAATAGCCACCACCAGATCTTCAAACCTGCCCCTTATGTGCCACCGCGCCCTTAGTTCACAGGCTCTCAGCCCCCCGACCAGATGTCATTGTTCGCCGACCACCACCCTCTTCATGACCCCCGCTCGCCATCACCTCGACGCCGCTCGCTATCACCGATGCGTCAACGTCCTTTATCGCCGGAGCGGCAAAAACTAATTGCCGCAGTTCCAGGGGCAGCAACTGCTTCATCGGTGAAAAGACCAAGGCCTCTCCTCACCGACGAACGGTTCTCGACGTATATGTGGACGTCGTCGCTTCACTCGCTCTTGTCGACACTGGTGCCGCAGTTTCAGTGATTAGTGCCAAACTCTGTCGTTTGCTCAAAAAGTTATGACGCCTTTAGCAAGTATGTCGCTTCGTACAGCCAGCGCAAAGCACGCCATGCCGGCCGCTGCCTGTACTGCTCGCCTTGCTATTGATGGACTCATCTATGTCGTCGAATTGCTAGTTTTTGATTCCTGCTCTCATGACCTAATTTTTGGTAGGGACTTTCTCTCCGCTAATAAGACCGTCATCGACTGTTCTCACGCTGAGGTGGCATTTGAAGTGTTTGGCGACGCTCCGTTATATGATGCTTTTGAAACCGGAACAAACAATTTCTTGCTGAAGACATCATCATACCGCCGCACTCTTTTGACGTTCCCAGGGTGTCTTGCTACTCGTTTACCGAGACGAGTACCCTTTTCACGCCATCTGCCTTTTTTTTTGTCGCAAGTGTCCGCCGCTACCTTATGCTCTTCTGGAACTTCATGACGGCGTCAGCAGACTCCTCATCTCGAACATGTTGTCATGCCCTGTAACACTACTTCGGGGTGAGTGCATCGGGCATGTTTACAGTCTCAACCCTTCTGCAATTATTGACATGCCGATGGGTCCTTCCACCGAACACGAAGTTGCCGGAGTGACCCGTGCCTCTTCGCCGCATAGTACTAGGCCTGACGTACTGAGCTGCTCTATCGCCAACACGTTGAATGGTTCGCAACGTGCTAAGCTTCTACGACTCCTGGAAAAGTTTCGTTCTTTCTTTGACTGCCTGCATTCTCCTCTCGGCCACACGTCAGCTGTGTGTCACCGCATCAACACGGGTACCAATGCGTGCACTGCGTCAAAAAAACCCTATCGGGTGTCCACAGCCGAGCGCTGACATGCTCAAGCATGGCGTCATCCTGCCTGGGCATCTCCAGTCGTTCTCATTAAGAAGGACAGGCCAATTCGCTTCTGTGTTGAATATCATCGTCTTAGCCAAATAACTCGAAATGACGTTTACCCCTTACCGACAATTGACGATGCACTTGATTGCCTCCAAGGTGCAGAGTTCTCTTCTATTGACTCACGGAGTGGCTACTGGCAAGTCCCTCTTGCACATGAAGATCAGCCTAAGACGACCTTTGTCACACATGATGGCTTTACGAATCCTTTGTCATGCCTTTTTGTCTTTGCAACGCGCCCGCAACATTCGAGCGGATTATGGACAATCTTTTGCGTAGCCTGAAGTGGAAAACATGCCTGTACTACTTGGAAGACGTAGTTATATTTTCTCCAGATTTTTCCGACGCATCCACAAAGGTTATATGAAGTACTGCAGTGCCTAACTGACGCCGGCCTTCAGCTCAACCTGGAGAAATCCCGCTTCGGCACAAGTCAGATCACCAACTTCGGCCATGTCGTCTCGGAAGACGGTATTCTTCCTGACATCGTCAAGCTTCGGGCAGTGGCAGAGTTGCCTAAACCTGCGTCTCTGAAGGATCTGCGCAACTTTCTTGGTCTCTGCTCGTATTTTCGCTGCTTTATTTGGAATTTTGAGATGATCACCGCCCCCTTGACTGAACTGCTACGCAGTGACTTGAAAAGTTACGCTTGGTCACCCGCCTGTGACAATGCCTTCGAAACTTTTTGCCGCCTGTTAACCTCGCCGCCAATCTTGCGTCACTTCCACCCGACTTCTACGACTGAAGTAAACACCAATGCCAGCAATGTTGGACTCGGTGCCTTGCTCTCACAGCGCATATCGGGGTTCCAGGAGTAGGTAGTCACATACGCAAGCCGTACCCTCACCAAAGCGGCGAAGAATCCTACTGTGACAGAGAAGGAGTGTCTGGCAATTATTTGGGCTCTAGGTAAATTTAGACCGTACCTATATGGTCACCCTTTCCACGTAGTCACCGATCACCATGCCCTTTGTTGGTTACCCACGTTAGAGGACCCCTCCGGCCGTTTAGCTCGCTGTGCTTTGCTGTTGCAAGAGTTTCACATGCGTCTTGTCTACAAGTCTGGCCGACGTCACACTGATGCCAACGCCCTATCGTGTTCACCTCTACCATCGGGAAGTCCTGCCTGTCTATCTGCCGGGGATGAAACGGTTGCGTTTCCAGCAAACTACGACATGGCGTCTGAGCAAAGTAAGGATGACTGGATCAGCGCTCTTCTGCGATTTCTTTCAGACGCGTCGACTTCTCCATCTTCTCGAACATTGCGTCGTCAAGTGGTTCACTTTGTGATTTGCGATGTCCTTCTTTATCGCAGGAATTACAAGTCTGACGTCCGAAAGTGTTTACTGGCCATACCTCGCTATCTTCGTGCTGCAATATGTTCAGCTTTCCACGCTGACCCCCAGTGCGCACATGCGGGCATCTTCAAAACATACGCTCGGCTTTCCTCCCGGTTTTTTGTTGGCGAGGCATGTGCACCTTTGTGCGCAAGTACATTCAGTCACACCTGCAATGCCAACGACGGAAAGCTCTGCCTCATCAGTTCTCTGGTCCGATCCAGTCCATCTCTTGCCCAGCCAGGCCTTTCGACCGCATTGGAATAGATCTGTACGGGCCACTTTCATTCATGGCTTCCGGAAGCCGTTGAAACGTCGTCGCTGTCGACTACTTGACGCGACACGCAAAAACAGCCGCTTTGCCTGGTGCCACAGCACTTGACGTATCATCTTTTCTCCTGCGGAACTTCATTCTCCGTCACGGCGCACCACGTGAACTTCTCAGCGACAGAGAATGTGTGTTCCTCTCTGAAGTCGTCAACACACTCCTTGCCGAATGCCGTATCATTCAATGGGCTACCACCGCCTACCATCCCCAAACGAATGGCTTGACGGAAAGATTCAACCGTACCTTAGGGGACATGATATCTAAGTAGGTTGCCTCAGACCACTTCAATCGGGACCTCATTCTGCCTTTTGTGACGTACGCATATAACACTGCTCCACAGGCGACTACGGCCCCTTCACCATTTTTCCTCTTAGAGGGTCGAGACCCTTCCACCACACTATATACCATTCTGCCCTACCACCCTGATTCCTCCGAGTCTACGCCCATCTCTGAAGCTGCCCGCCGCGCCGAGGAATGCCCACTACTGCAGCGACATGGACACATTGGCGCGAGGCACAAGCTAAGGGTGCCTTGCTGTTGCTGCGATGCTGCCCGTATACCCGGCCAGATCTTGCTGCTTCTGCATCGACGTTAATACCGCTTTTAAGCTTGCATTCACAATATATATATATATATATATATATATATATATATATATATATATATATATATATATATATATATATATATATATATATATATAAGGGAAAGAGGTGTTCACCTAAGGGCTCGTGTCTCCGTGTTTTGACACAATAATATTGAGATCTAACAGACAATAACGCCAAGAAATGTATAGGGGAAGTTATTAGAACAAATGTAATTGAAATAAGAAGAAAGAAAAGTGGGTGGAAAAATGACCAGCCGTGAGCAGGAATCGAACCTACGACCTTCGAATAACGCGTTCGATGCTATATATATATATATATATATATATATATATATATATATATATATATATATATATATATATATATATATATATGTTCATACATTTATTTTTTTTCATTTATTCATTTATTTCATGCTTCCAGCTACATTACAAGTGATAGGCAGAAGTGGAATGTACTGTAGAAGTGAATGTATGTTGAGCAATCTCTGGAGATATTCGAAAACAGATCTCTGAAATGTAACTAATGACAATGTTCAACAATCTTGACACTGTGCGAAAACGTAGGAGGCAATGAAACCCAGAAAAACGCACGATAATGCACATGAAAAATATTGGCCAGAATATACAGAGATCGCAAAAAGGTATTGACGGTTTAGGGCAAATGAAAATTAATTGAAAAAAATGACAAGTTAGGGCAAAAGAGCACATAGTCTCGGAGTGGTCTGCTAGAAAACGAAAACAGCAGTGTCATGCGCGGGCCAGACGGTGCGATTTTGCGTGTGAGGCCCGGTTCATGCTAGCGGCAAGCACGCCTCGCCGTTTGACGTGTGACGTTCTCAGGCACCCGTGCGCAGCTGCTTGCTTCGCGCACGTCTGCCGTTCTTCACCATTCATTCATTTTTGTGCCGTCTGCTGTTTGCTGTAGAGTTGTTTAGCCAATCAGCGACGGTGGAGCGACATGGCTGAGCCGCGTCGTCTGCTTTCGCCTCCTTATTTTCTGCGTCTGCCGCGGGACACTTCGCGCTGCTTCCTTCTTACTCCGCGGTTTTCAGGCTACGTTCCCAGCCTACGTTCCAGCAGTGAATAGAGTGTTTTCGCCGGTCCGGTGCTTAAAATATCGCACAGAAATTCAAAATGACATCTCCAATGCGGGCGTTTGGAGAAGTGGCGCCTGCTATCCAGAGTTAGCATAACAAACAAACGTGTAATGTATGTTTTCCTAGATGCGGGAAGGCTTTCTTAGGCCTATAACAACAATTTTTAGTATAGTTTTCAAAAACGGTGTGGAATGGATTCGAGTACTGTGTTGAGGAAGCTAAATGGCATGAGTCTAAAGCAAATCGAAGCATCAGTTCGGAACTTACGAGCCAGAGTGCACGGTGGCTGCTTGATAGGTTCGAGGCGGTCGACAACGGCATTCGGAAGGGCAGTTACGTTTGTCGGAGGCTTATATGCTTCGCCGGAGAAGCTTCCCGTGCATTTTTAACAGCTCACCATCGGCCGACGGTGGCTGATGATCTATGGCACTGGGCCATTACCGCAGGCTTGCCGCTAGCGTGAACCGGCCCTGTCATGGGGTGCGGTGCTACGATGCGGCAGCAGGAATGGCGACGTTTCGTGACGTATCATCGCATCTCACCGCGGCGTCACCGGCCCGGCTTTCATCAAGCCGGCCAGATATTTTCGTAGCCACATCGCACCGCCGCATGACCTCAGCCAATCACAGCACGAGCAGATGAGTGGTGTTACGCTGCTGGTGGCGCTATTTCCCCGTCGCCGCTCCTATCACCCGCGGTCCAGACAAGTTCAGGTGAGTCGATGAAGTGGCGCGAACCTGGATTCGCTTATCACCACTTATGGCGGTGTGACAAACATCGAGTACATTACCGCTGTGACATAATTTTATTCTGGATTGAATAAAATGATGTTTGAAGTGTGCCATCAATGCAAGACATCGCCTGTTTCGAAACCATTAGCGAGATCTGAGATCGTGAGCAGCCATGCAAGGTCATTTCGCAGGTAAACACGGCAATCAAGGTTCCTCTGTGAGCCGCCTGGCTTCGTTTTCGCCTTTACTCTTCACATCGACGGCATGGAGAAGCATATGCGAACGTATTACACACAAGTGCAAAACTTAGTAGTGTTGTCAGAAACAAGCGCTCGATGACGAGCTCGCGTGTGACCGGCGTAGGCGACGGCCGGCGCCCGCCATGCTACACTCTCAGCCGAAAAGGACTAAAGTGGGGTATGCCATTGGTCCTTTAGTGAAATAAATGCGCTGCCACAGATTTTGAACCAATTTTGGACTAACTGCGGAAGTAATTGCCAGGGTTCAAATCTTACCCCAAGCACTTACCCTACTTGGTTTAAATGTTGGTACCAGTAAAATGCTCTAGTGGGACTAACAGTAACCAATGGCAAAAAATGGCGACACTGCATTCGTAAAGTATAAATTATGTTTATTCCAATTTAGTCAGCACTGAAGAACATACTATGTTATTCATGCAACACACACACACATATATATACATACGCACTATTGTTTCAAAGTAAAACACCGCAAACACTGACTGCCCACGCTATACTACAGAGAACAGACTATCGGGTATATATAGCACAGTATTTTGACCTCCCAACCAGTGCCAGTGGACGACTTTTACTCGGCTTAAAAAAACAATCAACATTGACACCGTAACGCGAAAGTTTACATGGGCTAATTCGTAGCACCGATGCGCACCGATCTTCTAATATGGATCCATCTAATCTTCAGCATGCCTCCAGCCCGAGAATACGAAGTATCAGCTGGCATTTCATCATGTCGGCCGAACCAGCGTTCACAGTGCTGGCGCACGAGTCCGCATACACAAACTTAGCAGCGGCGCTTATGCAGGAAAGCCGGCGAAGCTGCCAGCCGCCCCGCCGATGCCATACCGTGTCGGCTTGCCGACGGCGTCGCTATAGGCTTACGACGAGTACGGCTAAACGCCCACCGGTGATCGCAACACGCGGCTCGCGTGGAATTTTCGTCGTCGTTATTTTACAGTCACAAATGAACAATAGGTAAGTGTCACAAGTAGGCGGTGTCTTACCGAGTGATGTAGATATCTGTATACTTACAGTGACGAGACCGTTTGCAGGCACGGTTCTCTCATCGTGCTGGTAAGTCGCTCCCTGTGTACAGCTGGCCACACGATTAGTCGTATTCACGATCGCCTACACGCTGGATTTTTGATAACTATTGTCGCATGGAGAAAAAGACACGAGTTTGTCTGAGCTACATTTTCTGTGAATTTGTACGCGACGTTTCCTTCGCTTGGGCCGGCAATGCACTCACACCGGCAGCCAGCTTGATACCGATGACGTACGAGGCCTACTTTTTCTATATATTGCTTTGAAGTTGTGGTCACTGTGCGGGCACGCGACCGCTGATGAACAGCTTACTTTTATTGGCGTCGTCAGTGTTCAACGTAGTTCGAGCTAACTCAGCACATTGAAGCGAGTTATCCGCCTTGCCCGTGTTCGGCATTTTTCACTTGGTCTCGGCCCGCCCGCGCCGGCAAGGTGGAAACGCGAGGGTGCTTGCTGTGTGCACTGACTGCGTGTTGTACTACTTGCCTCTCATAACATATTCTATTCGTTTCATAGTGCTTCGCTTTCACAGTGGTGTATAGCATATAAAACTTGTTTTCATGATCGCCGACCACGCCGAGCATTGCAGTGCAGCATCGCCAGGAGGCGATCGCGACGCAGTTGCCCTCCCCGTTGGTCCCTTCATTGTCCGGCGTTTGCGCACGACACGCACTGTCACACATTTAGTCCCTACTGGACAAACCGTTCGTTCGTTGGTTTAACGACTGCAGTTATTCCAACTTAGCCGAGAGAGAGAGAGAGAAATAATTAAAAGGAAGAGACAGGGAGGTTAACCTAGACGAACTGGTTTGCTACCCTGTACGGGTGTGGGGAAAAGGGTCAGAAAGAGGATAGATATAAAATAAATTAGGAAAAAAAACCACATGCACACACATTCAGGGAGTTCCGACCACAGTCGTTTGGACAGGCCGGTTGAACGCAAGAAGCGCAGGAGTGCCTTCACAGCCTTCTTCTGCGACATAAAGTCCTGTCGGCAGCGCAGGATTCTTAATTCCGAAAGAGGCTGGTTGTCCAGTTCGTCTAGTGCATTGCAGAGTGACTGTCTCTGCGAGCAGTATTGTGGGTATTCACACAGAATGTGCCAAGTTGTTTCATCACTGCCACAATAGTCACATGCAGCAGTGTCAGCCATTCCTATGCGGAACGCGAACGCATTGGTAAATGCGACGCCCAACCATAATCTGCACAGCATAGGAGCGTCTCGTCGGCGTAACTCCGGAGAAATTCGAAGACTGAAGGTTGGGTCTAAAGTACCGAACCGTGCATGGCTGAAATGTGACTCGTTCCATTGTGACGTGGTGCGCTTGCGAGCAAGCATGCGGAGTTTCCGTGAAGCGTCAGTTCTGGAAAGCGGAATTGACATTTCATCACTTTCAGAATGGGCAGCTCGATCGGCCCGTTCATTGCCAATTATTGCACAGTGACTTGGAAGCCATTGAAAAACTATTTCATGTCCTTCCTCAATAAATTTGTGAGTCTTTTCTGCAATCTCAAATACCAGCTGTTCGTACGGGCCGTGGCGTAAAGGTGATAAAAGAGATTGCAGTGCCGCCTTTCAGTCACTGAAAATTGTCCATTTTTGTGGCTGTTGATCGCTGATGAATTTCAATGCGACACGAAGAGCTGTGAGCTCTGCTCCCGTTGATGTCGTGAGGTGGGAGGTCTTGAATTTTTTTATCGTGTCTTTTATCGTTATAACAAATGATGCCGTTGAACTCTTCTGTAAAACAGAGCCGTCGGTGTATACGTGTATACGTGCGGTGTATACGTGCGAAGTACTTTCTCGAGTGACAAAGTACTTCGCGGAGTGCTACATGTGCAGAAGCTCCGCCTCCGTACATTTCTCTTCAGTGCCAATAAAAGTTGTCGCCAAGTGTAGAACTATAGTGAACTAAAATATGTAGAACCAATATCTTAATGATGCGAGTGGGAGGGTTCGGGCTTGATATTTCGCGCAGAAAAATCTAGGTGGCGCCACTGCATTCGTACCTAATGACATGGATCGCTGTTGCTGCATGCACTCGTGCACAATTCAGCATGCCATTATAGGAAACTGTTTTAACTGAGCGTTCGCTACAGCTATGCAGCTGCAGCTTGCCACTATATGATGGCTTGCAGGCTACAGGCGCACAGTTGATGACCAACACGCATTTAATATAGAGAACGTCCATGCCGTACGCTTCGAATAGCTTCAATAGCTCCTGCCTGCACGGGAGGACACACGCGAGGAGATCTCCACTACAGCTTCTTGGAGAACCATGCAAAAGTACGCCAGTCAGTAAACTGGAGAACCCTTCCAACTACACATGGTCACCGTGACGGACGGTACTGAATGAATGTGCGTGAACCCGCATTTTCTCCAGTTTGAGACTGCCACTCGAACAAGGCAGACGTGCCTTGCATAGGCTCCAAGTTCAACAAGCTGTGTGAGTGTTCGACACCACTTTGTGCGTGAACTTCGGTGCTGAAGTGAAAAGTTTTATTGGCGGGACTACCTGTAAGTGTTTGAGCTTCGACGGATCTTTAATTCTTTTTTATTGGCCTCGCTGAGTGAGTAGCGGGTGCCGGCCCTGCTAACCTTAACGCCGGCAGCGTTGACGACAGGAACGTGTGGTCCACCACAATCTGCTGCCACCATGGAGTACACAGTCACATGCACAGGGATTCAGCCCTCTCCGCTTATACCGTATGAGTGGAAAGAAGTACTCAACGCATGACCGAAGCACCATACGCAGAAATGCAAGGCAGACGCGCTTCCCCAAACGGAAAACACCATCGTTGCTGCCCAGCCACAACTCGTCCACCAAGATTCTGTCAAGACGCCAGCAAAGAAAACAGGCACCAAAGCGTTCGCGGCACGCCTCAGACGTGGCCCTATGCCAGTTACTGAAGAATGATTTCAAGATTGTTTATCGCCCAAGCACTGGCATCAAGTTAACAGCCGACCGCACTAGGCAATTGTGCCACAGAGACGGTCCACTGGCATCAACATGGCAGCGTTCACAGAGTAAAAATTGCGGGCCATGTTGCTGGACAGCAGCAGCCATGTGGAGTCCAGGACCCAGGCTGACCTCACACGCACCAATCTGGTAAACATTGTTTTCACATTGTCAAAGGCATGCCATGAGAGAACGGACAAGTACGCAAAGATATGGCAGATCACTCTCCCCGGCAAAACAATTCCAGTCAACGCCTACATCGCACTCCCGGATCGAGCACTTCAAGGTATCAACTATCGAGCATATAATGATGAATCGCGCCAGGAGATCCTGCAGGAACTACGGTGATCTAATCCGCTGCACCCCATTGTGCAGGCTCGGGACATGGGACGCCCGCACATCAAGAGTCGGTGCTGATCCAATTCATGCCCGGCACTCTTCCAGGGTAAATCAAGTTTTTCGGCTCAGTCTTCGGAGCGCACTCCTTCAGGCTTAAAGTGGAGGCTTGTACGAATTGCCGACGGAAGGGGCATCGAAGATACGTCTGCCCAGAACAAATGTGCTCCCATTGCTTCGACTGCGGACCGCAACACCCGGCCGAGCAACAAAGCTCCCCCATTTGCAATGCCTGTGGCGGAGCTCACAAGACCGGCAAAGACTTTGCCGCCGTCAATACCAACATGGCAAGACCCAGTGGGGAAGAAATTGCTCACCACGTGAGCCCCGGGAGACGCCGGAAATTCTCTTCGACCAGACTTCATTTCCTTTATTGAAATCGGCAACGGATGGACAAACCGGAAGTAGGAGTCTGAAACAGAACACACCCCAAGTGACGCCAACGGTGAACCAAGACTCGCAAAAGGTGAACTGTGTAGGTGGCGTCTCCCGTGGCTCCAGAAGTCACTCCGATTCCACAGATCTCTACTATCAGTCCACTGTAGGCCGTCTCACCAAAGAAAATCATGACCTAAAACAACAAATCTCATTAATCCTCGAACGTTTAGATGCACTCACACACACCAAATTTGCACAACCCACTTAGTGCCAAAAACCAGTAAAAATTCGTGACTCTCTTCCCGCAGACGCAGGCGATCATTCAGACCTAAATAGATCTCTAGCTGATGACCATCCACCCAACAAAAAGCATCCTCTAGAAATCACGCATGATGTGTCCGACGCATCAGCCCAAACTCTTGAGGAGTATATTGATAAAGTAGAACAAAGGGTGAATCTCGGATTGACACCAATCGCGGAACAATTTGCTCGTCTAGAACGGGTGATTACAGGCCTAACGACTAAACTCCTAGCCCCCGAGCGCCCTCCATTACCTTCTCCCACCTAATGATCGCTTCTAGCCTTTCCGATTACGACTTGGCATTGGAATTGTAGAGGCCTACAGTGCAAAAAAGATAGCCAATTCTTCCACCTGCAGCAGGCGACGCCAGTGCCAGATGTCAACAAACAGGCGCTCAGGACTACGAGAACGTGATCTGCTGCGGCTGCTGCAAGCCTGCGTAATCAGCCACATCAGGTGTCATCTCCCTTTCCACACACTTACCCAGTCGGAACAGGCGCGGGTTGACGTAATGCTGTGAAAGGCGACCAAGCTCGCCCACGGCCTCACACACTACAGTGCCGTGACACGTTTACTAGCCCTAGGGACCCGTAAAACACTCTCAGAACTATTGGAAGCTCAGTATACCAGCCAAAGGCAACGCCTTTTGCTCACACCCACTGCGCGACACGTGCTCTCGTGACTGGGATACCCAGTCTTGCGCAATCACATCGAAGACACCGCTATCGGTGTCCCACCTCGGGTACGTCGTACCCTCAAGGTGCATCCGTGTTGGCTCAGTGACATCACTGAAGCCAACACATTATATACCGATTCTCCGCAATGCAGCAACTGGCACACCGCGGTAGTGTTGGATGGCAACGCAGCATTACCTACAGCTGTCTCTTTGCAGAGTTGTACTTGTGTGGACGGCGAAATCTTTGGTTTAGCGTTTGCTATCTGACACGCTCTTGAGATTCCTGGGGAGGTTTACGTACTAACCGATTCACAGCATGCATGCCGAGCATTTTTGATGGGACGCAGCTTTCCCAAAGCAGCCGTCTACATTCTGCTGAAGGCATCAAACATCGTAACATCTAGCCCACAACGTATCCACTTGCTCGGGACTCTTGGTCTTGCCTCCATGTCGGGTAATGATCGTGATCACGCGGTCGCTCGAAAATTTACCCTTTGAGCTGTCCGGCATGGCGAAGCTGGGAGTCCAGATCAAGTGGGCCCTCCACTTACATACCGAGACATACTGGCGCGTATTGCACCAGAGTTAGACGCTCCACGCACCTGCCCTCACCATCGTTCTCGCGAGAGGAAGAGGTGGCACTCCGCCAACTCCAAACGCATACGTTCCCCAGCCTCCTCTTCATGCATAAATTATACTCTAACCGCTACGCAGACTCTTGCCTGGGCTGTGGCAGCCCCCGAACAGTTTTTCATGTCGTTGTGGAGTGCGCTACAAAATTATTTCTTCCCCCTCCGCACCAAAAAGCTGTGGGACGATGCCCTCTGCGACGTGCCTCCCGAGGTCCGCCAGGTCTTGGTTCAACGGGCCAGGTTAGTTGCCGAGATCGTCTCAGGCAACCTCAACTAGGGTTCCTTCCCACATGCTTTGCTTAAATGTACCTAATAAAATGCTCACTCTCTCTTTTCTCTCTCGCCATACCGGAACCAAACAAACAACGCATTTTCACAGGCTATCGCACTATACACCCCCAAACTTCTCCCGCCCTATGGTTCACCACTTATGTTCATGGTAACATTGCACATGTTACTCATGACCTCTCTGATATACATTGTGACTGACTGCGTCTTCCTTGAGTTTCTGCCACGTAATTCTCGATCTTACACTTTCTTTATATTAAATATCTACAGCCACCCCCAGGACAAAGCAGCTGACTTGTTACGCACGCTCTCACGAGCCTTCTCTATTGCTGGCAACTGCCTATTGTCATAGTAGGGGATTTTTATTTCTGAAATCTTGAATAGGGATACTGCGCCTTTTATGTTAAAGAATAACAACTGTGCAACTTCATAAAACGACACTGGCTGTCCCTTCAGACGGATACCATGCAAACTAGCCGTATAGGAAACAGTGTTAGCAGGGACACGTGCCGAAATTTAACGCAAGCCCCAACTGAGCATGCAAATGAGCCGGTTGATAGCAGTTTGATGCACTTATGGGAGGCTTACCAGAGTATGGAAAGGCGCTGGCTTAGGCAAAAGCACAACCTCACATTGCGGCGTCGCATGTCGATGACTCTCGACCTCATTGCAGAGCACGCCAATAATTTCGTATCTCAACAATGGACGTAGTTATGTAATCGGCTGGATGGAAGCCTTCACTTTAGGAAAATTTGGTCTTTTCTACGTAACTTATTAGAACCATCAAAATCGAAGGCTCAAACTAGCAAACTTATAACTTGACTAATTCACTTAACGAAGAAGCGTAGACAGGACATAGTGCAAACCCTGATTCAAACCAACTTTCCGCAGCAAGCGATCGAGTTCATCTTAGAATATGGGGGTTTTTCAACCAAGAATTAGACCGTCCCATAACGGAGGCAGAGGTTTGCGCTGCATTACATCAGCTGCGCAGCACCTTAGCTCCAGGACCTGATCGCGTCACCAATAAATTGAAACGCAACCTGGATGCAGGCTAAGTTAAGGTTCTCACTGAGTATTTTAACAAGCACTGGAAACAAGGAACACTGCCTCCCCAGTGGAAAGATGCCAAGGTGACATTCATCACAACGCCAGGCAAACCACTCGACATAGCTATTTTGCGCCATATTTTCCTCACTTCATGTGCAGGCACAATTATGGAGCACGTCATCCTCAATTGTCTTAACAGATACATGGAGACAAATAACCTGTTCTCTCCTACTATGTTTGAATTCAGGGCAGGGCACCCCACCCAAGATATGATGCTCGCGACTTTCCACATCTTACAAAAGCAATATTGGCGCCTGACTAAAGCATTCGACGATTTCCGGCATGCGCCTGTTCTAAAGAACCACAGTGCGCTTAACGTGGATTCCCACACTTACCGATATGTTGCGGCCTTTTTGACGAACAGAACCGTCGAGATACACCTAGGATCAGTTAAATCTCTAACCTTCACCCTTGGAAGTAGCGGCACTCCGCTAAAGCCGTTCTGTCTCATTTCCTCTTTATAATAACTGTGATCCCCCTCACGCAAGAATTAGCTGCCATACCGGCCCTACAACACTCACTGTACGCCGATGACATCACACTTTGGACCAACACGGGCAACTGCGGCATTATCAAATACACCCTCCTGAGAGCAGCACTTACGGTACAAGAATACGCGCGGAGCTTTGGCCTCAGCTGCTCAGCTCCTAAATCTTAACTCCTCCTTCGTCCCAGGGACCCTTTCTCTTCAGAAATATCCACATATTTGGATAATCAACGCATCTCTCAGGTAAACAATATCACAGTTCTAGGCCTACACACTCCCGATAACGGCTCCATGCCATTCTATAGCCACAGCTACTTTACGGTGCTCGGTGCAGAATATATTCACCCTCATAAAGAGGATTTTTAATCGCCACATGGGCATGCGCGAAGCGGACACACGCCGCCTTGTCCAAGCCTTCTTCCTGTGTAAAATTACCCATTCCCTCTCTTATCTGTCCCTTTGATCTCTAGAGAAGAATTACATAGATCGTCTTTCGCGCAACAGATAAAACTACTGTGCGCTTACCCAAGAGTACCGCTACGAGCAATCTTCTCCAGTTGGGGGTGCATAACACAATGATGAACTAACTGAAGAGCAGCCCATCAGCCACTATTCCCGACTTTCGCAATCCAAAACAGGACGTCTGCTCCTTCATCGCCTCAAAATCAACCTCAGAGGATGCACCACATTTACCAAATCACCCCCAGAACACACTAGCGACAGTCTCTTGATACCGTCACTGCCTAAAAATACCCACACCATCCATAAGCACGACCTACGGATAGCCAGAGCTAGATCGCTTCATAAGCACTACGCATCTTTGACTCCTGTCACTTATGTCGGTGCCGCAGAATATTTCCATTGTCCTGCCTTTGCAGTGGCAGTATTAGACAACACCCAGAAGTTAATTTCTAGTCCTCCTTCGATCAAGTGGCTCAACCAATCGAGGCGGAAGAAGCAGCGATTGCATTAGCAATTGCTAAGACACGGGCACAGTATATTTTCTAAGCCTCAAAAACGACCATTCGTAATATTGCTGAGCGTCGAATTCACCCGCACACCATATCCTACGATTCCTCCCTTCCTCTCAATGAACAATCACCATTTTGTGGATTTCCACGCATTGTGGACCTCCCGAGAAAGCAGCCGTGCATGAGAAAGCCCGAGCACTCGTCAACCGGGCAGTGAACGGTCTGCCTTTCTTTCACAGTGCGTGAGAGTGCCTATGTACCTACCATGAGATTACATTACTGCTATTGCCGCATAACCTACTCACCCGCCCATAAATCATTGTCCCTGAGTGAGCAAATCGTTTGGTGCCGACTCCAAACGGGCACCTTGATTTTTCCCTCATACATTCTAAAATTCACACTCATGACACCTCGCCTCATTGTCGTCTCTGCTCGAGTCCGCGTGCCGACTTTTATCACATATATATAGCACTTGCCCAAACAAGCCGATTCCACCCTTTGCGGGGGCTGAGCAATAGGAGCGATGGGAGGCTGCTCTGCGCAGCTCACGACCAGACGACCAACTGCGGATCGTACGCTGGGCCATAGGGGTAGCTAAAGCGCACGGACTTGTGCCAACCTAGAGCGGCCTGAGGGCTCATCGTCTTGTTTTTCCCTGGCCTCATTGCCCTCTCGCACCTGACCCATTTTTCGCGTCACTAAAGTTGTTTCTTTCTATTCCCCCTCTCCAGTTTCGGATGAGGACGTACATCTGCGGCGGCGTCCCTGTAATGAAATAGAATTTTTTATTATGCTTTTTAGGTCGGTATAGCAGCATCTACAACGGTGCTACTGCCGTTTTCCAAGACGTGCGGTAGGCACCTACTCTCGGCGTCTCACTGCTCCAGAGCCGATCCCTGCTCCCCCCCCCCCCCCTGCTCAGAAAAAAAAGATAGCGCAGGGCTAGGGAAAGATGCCGCCGCGATCTTTGCGGCGATGAAACGTATTCTGTCTCAGCCACTGAATTGCAAAGCTCTCCACTCACACTATTTGGATGCTAGGATGTTAGTTTTAGTTCACAAATTACCCGACGCACGTGGTTCATCGTAACAATGCTAACGTCACCGTCAAAAACAGTGGTGGCGAGGTATTGCGTGAAGGCCATCATGAGGTGACATTTGCGGTATGTCTTTGTGAGACGCGTGCTAGGATTTAAAGTGGTCTTTGGCGTCAGCGCGGAAGTGTAATGCGAAAGGGAACGTTTCTCGTCGTCGTCTTTACGAGTTTTTAACTTTGACCTACTTTTCATGCAGCAATTTGCATCATTTTTTTTATTCGTCTCAGCGTACTGATGCAGGCCGTCGCAAAATTGTCCCATGGCCCCTTTACGAGTGCAGTTGGTGCGCAACCATCTTTTCCTTAGTCATGGGCACATAAACTGCAGCATTGGCGAATGAAAACCGCCGAAGAAGAGAGTCCCGTTGTATCAAACAGGACCGAAAATCACATGATGCACAGTTCCGCCTTTGGTAAAAATTACTTGTGACAGAGGTGACGGTTAAGTTATATGTCCCCTTCTGTCACGAATTGTGATGCGCAGTCAGAAATGCGTCCAATACGCGTGGAATAATTTAAAAGCACTCAGTATTATGTTCCAAGTTAAAAAAAAACGAAAAAAAAACACAGTTTAGTGGAAGTTTTAGCAAATATATTATTTGTGTATAAATAATTATCGCCAGTCGTCCACTCAGGAGGCCTGCTCGAATCTGCACGCTTAATTCAAGCCGATTGATGAAAAACGTGGTCCCTGGCATGCCATTTAAGTTGGCGTGTGGATTTGTGCACTCCGGGACACATATACCACTTTTACTCATACACGAGTGAGTAAATAGGCCAGCGAGGCAGTTTTCAGAGGTTATGAGCCACATGAGACAGTATAGTTTACCGAGCTCAACAGGAAAGGAGACTTACAGGGATAATTGCTGTGTTGTAATGTATGGAGAGCAGAAAAAGAACCCGATGCCAGCGGCGTTGGTGGGTTTGTCTGGATATGCAAGACTGCGACTATCTCGGTCCCGCCAACGACAAGCTCGGTCCCCTCTTCCACGAAATAGCGATGTGAAGTAGGTACAGAGTGGGTTAAACTTCCGTTGTTTACAACGTTCAGTTACGTGCAATGCGACTTGACAAGCGAGTAGGGCGTGGCTGCCATTTTTCCACATTTTTCGACTAGAGCTTCTACTGGTCTGAAGCGACTGATTCGGCTGCAGACGCCGCCAAAATCGGTCAAAGAGCACTCGGTGCGGAGAGGGCCCTTTCGGCCGATCTCACCGCCGCTGAATCCGATTCGGCGCACCTTCGGCGGCCGGAAGGCTCAGTGTGAACGCACCCTTAAAGGTGCGGAACTTTTACGCCCAAGTTCTTCGCTCGGGTTAAACTGACGGCGGCGCACTGCAATTATTCTGCGGCGGCGGCGGCGGCGTGGTCCCTTTCGGGACTTCGGAGGCGGCGCGAATGGCGTGACAGAAAAAAAAATCACAGCATATCCACGGAATGAATGATGATGAGTAGGACGGTGCGTCCGTCAATGCATCCTTGCTTTTTTCGTGCGCCCTTCCATCCGTACGTGTGCCCGTTCGTGCGCCCGTCCATCCGTGCGTCAGTCCATCCGTACGTTCGCCCATTCGTGCGTCTCTTCATGCGTCCGTCCATGCATCTGTCTGTGCGTGCTTCGTGCGTCTGTTCGTCGGTCCATCCGTGCGTGCGTGCGTCTGCCTGTCTGTTCGTCTGTCTGTCTGCTTGGCTGTCTGACATCCGTACGTATGTCCGTCCATCTAGTGAACACTTCCAGTACCGCCATCTCGCTTTTGTGTATAATATATTCATCATATACAAGTACCGCCATCCAGCGCACAGTCTAAGGACTGAACGATAGTATGAACCACATTTGTGCTGTCAGTGCTTTGTTACCACCGAGAGCGTCGGTGTTACAACGCCGTGCTACGATTTTCGTAACTTCTAAACATGCGGATATGTGCCCGAGGGCGGGTATGTACCACTGGTATGCGGGTATGTGCCACAGGTTACGCGCTACGACAATCGGGGACGCACAAGCCACGCCCTAAGAAATTTCGACCCTGAAACGGGCAGCGGGGGTGGCGGTGGCGCGCAGCTCTATTCGTGGCAGAAGGGGCATACTTTGTGGGTTTCTTCCTCCACCACGTTCGGCGCGACCTGCACTAGCACATATATGCCGCCAGAGAGTGATGAACGTGCGTTAATGTGGAGCACTGTGCGCATTACTTTCGAGTGCTCGCCGAATTACGCGGCGTGTGTGCGTGCGAAGGGACACAGAACAAGTTGCCCCTCAAGTGAATTTTAAAGAAATTACGGCACAGCTGCGCGCAAATGCTTTAGACCCAGATTAAGGGTTCTCCGGAAACATCTTGTGGCGATTCCACTAGCAGATTCGGAGCGGCCGCCGATATCTTGGAGCGAGCACTCGGATTGTGCCCAGCCAGATCTGCGAGCGGAACATGTTAGTGGCCCGCCCGAGGTCGCGCCGGAAGTGTTTTGCACATACGTCGCTAAACCAGTAGCGAAAATCTCCTCGACATAGCTGATTACTTTCGGCTATAGTGCCGAGACTTTGGCCGTGCCCACAGTGGGGAAAGCACGTACGGTTCGTCAACCTCGCTGCTGCTACCTCTTTAAGAACTAGTGCTCTCGTTGTCACTCAAAGCGAGAAGCAAACTAGCAGAAGCAAGTCCAGCAGCATCGAACAATACTATTTTAGTAACGTAAACGAGTTCACAAGCAACTGTTTTACAAAAAGAAAAACGCTCAAGGCAGCTAAATGCAACAGTGCTACCCGACTGTACCGGAAATGACGGCAACGCATTCTCGGAGTTCCGGCGAACTCCGTCTCTGAAAGACGGAGCACGCGGAACGCTCCGTCACGGAGTTGGTTGGTCCTAATCTGCCAATGTAACACGCGATATTCCTCTGAACCTACACTCTAAGCCGAAATTCGGCAAAGTTGGACTAACTGCAGTCGTTAAACCAATGGACGAACGGTTCGTCCAACAGGGACTAAATGTGTGACAATGCGTGTCTTGCGCAAACACCCTGCAATGAAGGGACCAACGGGGAGGGCAACTGCGCTGCGATCGCCTCCTGTCGATGCTGCACTGCAATGCTCGGCGTAGTCGGCGATCATGAAAACAAGTTAAATAGGCTATACGCCACTGTGAAAGTGAAGCACTATGAAAGGAATAGAAGATGTTATGAGAGGAAAGTAGTACAACACGCAGTCAGTGCACACAGCAAGCGCCCTCGCGTTTCCACCATGCCGGCACGGGCGGGCCGAAACCAAGTGAAAATCGCCGAACACGGGCAATGCGGATAACTCGCTTCAATGTGTTGAATAAGTTCGAACTACGGTGAACACTGACAATGCTAATAAAGGTAAGCTGTTCATCAGCGGTCGTGTACCCACACAGTGACCACAAGTTCAAAGCGATATATAGGAAAAGTAGGCTTCGTACGTTTTCGGCATCAATCGGGCTGCCGGTGTGAGTGCATTGCCGGCACAAGCGAAGGAAACGTCGCGTACAAGTCCACAAAAATAGTAGCTCACACAAACTTATGTCTTTTTATCCATGCGACAATCGTTATCAAAAATCCAACGTGTAGGCGATCGCGGATACGACTAATCGTGCGACCAGCGGTACACAGGTTGTGCCTTACCAGCACGATGAAAGAACCGTGCCTGCGAACAGTCTCGTCGCTGTAAGTATGCAGATATCTACATCACTCGGTAAGACACAGCGAACATGGGGCACTTACCTATTCTTCATTTGTGACTATAAAATAACGACGACGAAAATTCCACGCGCGCCGCATGTTGCGATCGCCGGCGGTCGTTAAGCCGTACTCGTCGTAGGCCTAGCGACGCCGTCGGCAAGCCGACACGGTATGGCATCGGCGGGGCGCCTGCGGCTGCTTCGCCGGCTTTCCCGCACAAGCGCCGCTGCTATGTTTGTGTTTGCGGACTCGTGCGCCAGCACTGCGAACGCTGATTCGGCCGACATGATCGAATACCAGCTGATAATTCGTATTCTCGGGCTGGAGGCATGTTGAAGATTAGATGGATCCATATTAAAAGATCGATGCGCATCGGTGCTACGAATAAGCCCATGTAAATTTTCGCGTTACGGTGTCAATATTTATTGTTTCTTAAGCCGAGTAAAAGTCGCCCACTGGCACTAGATGGGAGGTGAAAATACTGTGCTATATATACCCGAGAGTCTGTTCTCTGTATACAGTACAGCGCGGGCAGTCAGTATTTGCGGTGTTTTACTTTGGAATAATAGTGCGTATGTATGTGTGTGTGTGTGTTGCATGAATAACATACTATGATCTTCAGTACTGATTAAATTGAAATAAACATAAATTATACTGCACAAACGCAGTGTCGCCATTTTTTTGCCATTGGTCCAGACGGTTCAACTGTTAGTCCCACTGGAGTATTCTACTGGGGCCCACATTTAAACCAAGTGGAGTAAGTGCTTGGGGTAACAGTTGAGCCCCTGCAGTTACTCCCGTAGTTAGTCCAAAATTGGTTCAAAATCTGTGGCAGCTCATTTAGACCCCTAAAGGACCAATGGCATACCCCACTTTAGTCTTTTTCGGCTTAGAGTGTACCAGCAGAATGCTGCTTCTCGGCCGCGGAGCAAGAAAACTTGCTCCCGCTTGACGAGTGGAATTCGCCATTAAACTTCTAGAAAGAGCTGCTCAATGAGGTTTAACGCAACGTGTTTAATTTCACATGGGGGTTATTAGATGAGATAATTGTGCAGTTGTCAAGTGTTCCACGGCGGTGGTGGCTATGCAGCACAAGTAACGCCGATGGTGGTAACCCGTCACCTTTTCTGGGCAGTTCACTAACGTATTCGTTACCACGCCGCAACTGTAACGGGTAACGTACTTACGCTAACATTTTCCGGTAACGAAATGTGTCCCGTTGTTCGTTATACTCTTTTTATTGAATTATGCCGGTCGTCTCACAAACATCGCTTTCGTCTCGACGGCGGCACGGTATCCTTGCGCCGCAGCAATAACCTGCTATCGGCCTGCCAGGTGTCCTCTTTATACCAAGTATGATTTCAACGCGCGTCCGTCGAGTGTCATAGTATACGTTCGTAGCTGCGGATTATAAAGGGAGGCATGCTGTCCAATTACAGCTTAGGAATACAGCTGCTGCACGAGAGTCAGCAAGGTCTCCTATAAATATGTTTATCAGTCCCGTTCTCAAAATAAAACCTGCTTTCATCTATTTGCTTCTAACCGCAGGTATTTACTATAGTGAGGAGTTTTTTCGTCTTTAACAACCAGACAAACAGTGTTGCGGTGTATGCATGCAGATGAAAAGAATTGAGTTGGTGCATAAGATGTTTCATGGCATTGTTAGTTCACGTCGCGTTATACAAAAGCCAGAAAACATCGGCTGAACACCTCAAGATGGTCGCGCCCATATGTCTTGATTGATTTGTGGGGTTTAACGTCCCAACGTGCCCAGATGTCTCACGGAGAATAGATTCTTCAAATTACTGAGTGGGCGAAATTGTCCTTGAACGCCTGAAGTTCTACAAGTTAAACGCCTGCTGCAATTGTACAAGTTAAAGGGGCCAAAGTATTTTACTCTCGAAATATTTTTTTTATAATATGCATTTTAGGATTTCTTTATTCCGTGTGCTCACACGCCATCAGAATTACTGTATATTTCTTGAGATGACAATTCTGTTTTCATTCCGGGTAGCATTATTGATGAAATTCCATGACTTGTTTATTGTCACTTTGACAAATGCCTTTACCGCGCGGTACAATGTCACGTGTAACTCAAAACTATATATGGTTTAGGTCACTATAATATTAATAAACTCCAGCATGCATGCTCAAAGCTTTCTAGTTATATCAGTAATTCGCCTAAATTCATTTTTTCGGGTTGGAAATCTAAGTGAAACCTAAATATGAGGTGCAATAACTGTTTCTACTGGTTTTCCTCCCAGAGTGTACCAATTCCACTTTCTGACTTCGAAGTAACGGCACAAGGAACGTGCGTTTCTCTTTTTAATAAGGCTACCTGCGACATGTTTTTTTTTTCTACCAAAAAATTCTTTAGTTACCTTTTTTCGCTTACGCATACAACACTAATATTTCAATAATGCTGTGAGATCATTAACACCAGGCTAGGTAGGAATTGAGTCTTCAAGCTTGGGTGCAAGCAGCTGCAGTCGTCCATCTGGCTGTTGGGAACGACGCAGTGAGGCACTTGACGAGGCTGGGTAGACGACAACAACGTGTCTTCGGTGCTGCCATGCAATTTCCGGCCATTTGAGAGCCAGGAGCCCGGTCACCGTGGCAACCGTGTTCGTGCTCTCTCTCTCTTGCTCAAACAAAAGACTCGCGTGGCGGCAGAAGCAGCAAGAGCGCGTTTCCCTAATGAGATGTTCGAGTCGCGCGCTGCTGTCGATATTTATTTTCCAGCCTCCCACTGCATGCCAGGGTTTAATAAGCGGTAATTAGTTTAATTATGCGCGAAGGCAGCATATGAGAAACCCCGAGGCTGATTCTTCCTCGCAGTGCGAAAGAAAGACTTCAAGAAAAGGACGACGCATGCGCACAGGATAAGAACGCCGCTCGACTGACTTTAGTTTCAACATCCGGGCTCGGCGCTTTCTTCAAAAACACCAGTGAGAGCGAGATTATCTGCGCTTTCAGGACGGAGGTGCCGTTAGCACTGCACTATATGTAGGCGTTCAGATATTTACGCAACGCAATTTCCAGAGAGAATGAGTATTCCGCCTCCTTGTTAGAAAAGAAACAGCATTCTGGCGACTTGGCTCATGTATTAGGAGGGACTTCTGGATGCCAGAGAAAAATAACGTGGCCTTCAATCGCTTCGTTTGCCGCAGTGTAATGTGTCGATGTAGCGGCGCAAACGAGAACGCCCAAAAGAAAGTTTATTCAACGGAAGAAGCCACTTTGTTCTTCAATGTTCTAGCCAGCTACAACAGCGATTTTCATCATCGTACTGACCTTCGGTCATGTGACAATGACGCCTGTCGCTGTGTGCTGAGGTTAATCGAACATCGAGTCATGCGTAACATTTGCATCGTCTGCAGTGCGCTAAAAGGTACGACGCATTGTTTGTACGGCACCAAGTACCAAAGAACTGTTTCTTTTAAGTGTCCACATTTTGAAAACAATTAAAACGTCACACTAAGCGCCCTGTCTAAAGGAGAGCTTGAGTCCGCACTTACGGTGCCTATCGATAAGTGACGCTTGGTAAAGGAGAACAAGGTACAAAACAAAGTGCTAGCCGAGATGAGAGTTTCATTCGCCCCCAAAACTCCCGTGCTTGAATTTACTCCATCGTTCCGGAGGAAAGAGAGTATATGTCGTGATTATGCTTATAACGCTAAGTGACGGATTGTGTGAACAACATCACCTTAATGTACTCCCCCACGAAATTTGAGATGTGGTGGTTACCATTGAAATCCACGGAAGAGGTGGTAACCACGAATAGTGCCCGTGCAAATCTCAAAAAAGACATTTTGCAATGACGTGCCCGCTTTCTCCATTCTGTGTTCCGCAGGAACTGCACCTTGATTTTGACATGTTACTACTGCTCGTTGGTGTTGAGAAGTTTCCACTCCGGAGTTGAAATGACTCCAGAATAACTCCACATTTCCACGACCACGGAATGCAATGGGGAAAAAACTAGAACAACGCTTGGAGGAATGGAATGTAATGTAGCGCCTTTTCCAAGGAATTGACTTACGTTTTTTTTTCCGAAATTAGAGCACCTTTCTGTCTACGCACTGTTTTTCAAGCATCGAACATTAGTAAGTAAAAGCCTTGAATTTAACAATAATGCACGCCCCGCCGCGGTTGTATAGTGGCTGGTACTCGGCTGCTGATCCGCAAGCCGCAGGATTGAATCCCGGCTGTGGCGGCTGCATCTTAAATGGAGGTGGAAATGTTGTAGGCCCGTGCGCTCAGATTTGGCTGCACGTTAAAGAACCCCAGGTGGTCGAAATTTTCGGAGCCCTCCAATACGGCGTCTCTCATAATAATATAGTGGTTTTTGGACGTTAAACCCCACATATCAATCAATCCATCAACAATAATGCAGTATTTTTCAAAGGGCTCGATCGGCTTGTTACAAGCGTGGCACACTAAAAGCTGCGCACCCCCTACTCTTTTTTCCCTTTATATAGACTGTGTTGCTCCGAAGTTTGTCTCGCCTATCTTCTCGCGTATCTTCGCGTATTCGCTGCGCTATACCGTTGGTATCCATCATGGCGAACTGCGACGGAGCAATACCCTTCCCCCCTCGTTTTTTACGTCTTGTCATTTTCGATGAACACGCTAGTCTTTGTTGAGATACTTCAATGCAAAATTTTCGCACTGTCTGTCTGTCTGTCTGTCACCCGAAACGATTCAGCATTCAGGAACCAGGACAAAGTTCAACCACGTTCTCAATGCCCACCCATATTGATCTGGTGTCTGCGTTCGTTCTTGAGTACAATGTCGATAAAGACAAACATTACGCATATTTGAGGCACGGTATCAACACGTCAAGATTTGGTGGTGTTCTTCTTTATACTAGTAAGTGCATACATACGATATCTTAAAGACCGTTGTGTTCATTGCACTGCGCTGAAAATGCGGCGCTGTGCACAAAAGGGTGGGTGTATCCTACGCTTTGCTAAGATAATAAGGAACCTGCAGCTCTGCCCTCTACAGATGCTTTCTTTTTCTAAGATTACTGCGAAATGGCACTAATGTCCGAGGAACTGCCTCCAGGATCTCATGATGACGCTCGATTCGCGTTGGACACCGTCGAGGAGCCCACCTAGTGTTTGTGAGGGGTAGCTCGCACAAGGCCACCTCCCACCTACTGCTTGTATATCCCTACAACAAAGTTTTTATATGCGGAGCATGTTATACTAGGGACTAGTCATGCGCCGTCGCCGTCCGCAGCCTCCCTTCCTCCGCCACCAGCCATCTGTGCATGCCTTCCTCCTCTCAACACAGCGCACGCTGTGCTCGCTTCTCCCCTCCGCGTGCCGCACGACCTTTAGTTTTACGTGCGCCAGCTGTATGCTAAAGCGCGCATGCGCAGGCCGGGGCCGGCGCTCGCTATAAATAACCGAGTGTCGGGGCGCGCCACCCTTCATCGGTTGGTTTGTGCGGTCGCTCCACGTCCGATGTCGCTGGTGAAAATGTATGCCAACGAATCCGCAAACACACCGCAAGGCTCAACCGCAAGACATGCGTGCGTGTTCACTCGTGTTCACTCGTGTTTACTCATAACACACACGCATGTTGCCAATTACAAACCACATTTATAGCAGTCCTACATACATGTTCCGCATGCTAACCAGTGTTCCCACTCGGGAAACTGAATGCAGTCTTTTTTTTCTCTCTCTCTCTCTCACTGATGTGCTCGCGTAGAACATGAAATAAACGCTAAACACCTAATGCTCCCTCTTCTGGCTATCGTTTTTCGACGACATTTGCAGTGACGCACACAGATACGCGGCCATTTTTTCTTTCACTTGGCAGCACCCCAGCAGCCTGCGGTCTCCCCAGCCTGCACTTCATTGTTTTTTTTTTGTTGCCGTCGGCGATTCGGACGCATAATTGAAAAGCGTTTTTCTAAGGTTTCATGCGTAATGACACTAGCGATATGCCGGTGTACACTGCAAGCCTTCGTATACCAGTTGGCGCGCCACCTCATCTCACAACCTCCACCAATTTGCAGCACTTCGGTCTCACACACGGTGAATACTAAATACTTGCTTTGTTAAGCCTACAGCGCTTTCCTTTCCCGATACCCCCACCCACAACTTTGTTGCCATGGAACCCCTTTTATTTGACTGTGTCGGCATACAAAAATTGATAGAAAACTTGAAATTAGCCAGTGCTCCAGGTGAAGACGGTATCTGTGCAAAGTTTTTGCATAATACCTCTGTTTACTCATCTGTCATTTTATGTAAGCTTTTCACACAGTCTTTGGAATGTCATTGCCTCCCGGGCAACTGGAAAGCGGGAAAGGTGGTTCCTCTTCACAAATCAGGTGACGTTCATAACCCCCGCAATTACAGGCCCATATCGTTAAAAAGTATACCGTGTAAGCTCATGGAACACGTCATCTACTCCCACATAATCACTTTCTTAGAAAACAACTCGTTCCTTAGTGATAACCAGCATGGATTCCGGAAACAGTACTCATGCGAGACCCAACTTCTCTGCCTTACTAATGACCTTTTTCTTGCCATTGATGCTTCTTCCCTTGTTGACTGTATTTTTCTCGACTTTGCTAAAGCTTTTGACACTGTATGCCATAAACTGCTACTGCTAAAACTAAGCAAACTTAATCTTGATGCTAACATATTAAAATGGATTGAATGCTTTTTAATAGACCGCTCCCAATTAATACTGCGAATGAATGCAACTCTCCCCTCTCACCCGTAACCTCTGGCGTCCCCCAAGGATCCGTTCTTGGCCCACTACTCTTCCTGATTTACATTAACGATTTGCCACATAACATCTCTTCTTCTATTAAACTTTTCGCCGATGACTGTGTTATTTACCGAGAAATTAAAACCCCTTCTGACCACCTTGCCCTTCAGTTTGACTTAGACAATGTTTCATCATGGTGCGATACTTGGCTAATGAAGCTTAATGTTACTAAATGCAAAGTAATGAGAGTCTCACGTCGAACATGTAATATTTCTACTAACTGTGTACTTAATAATTCTCTCCTTACTAAAGTTAGCTCATACAAGTACCTTGGCATTACAATTTCTGACAACCTTTCCTGGCAGTCTCACATTGACATTATTAAAAACAATGCTAACCGCACACTTGGTTATTTACGCCGTAACTTCTCCCTTGCCCCGATGCAACTGAAACTTCTGCTCTATAAAACATTAGTCCGACCAAAGCTAGAATATTCATCATCTGTATGGGATCCCCACGTAAACATCCATATCAGTAGCATCGAAGCAATTCAAAATTGCGCCGCTCGTTTCATTTTGTCGAACTATTCCCGTACAGCAAGCGTTACCCATATGAAGTCAACCTTAAATCTACCCAGCCTATCATTTCGCCGCAAAATCTCGCGCTTGTGCCTCTTCCACAAGTTGTACCATACCATGCACTCACTGAGTAACTCGCTTTTTTTGCCGCCATCCTACATTTCATCCCGCAGCGATCACCACTTCAAAGTTGGAATTCCAAGCAGCCGTACAAACCTCCATTTTAATTCATTCGTGCCCAAAACAAGCACGGACTGGAATCACCTTCCCGCTTCCATCGCATCCATCACTGACCCGACCAACTTCAAGAATACCATAAACGCATACCCTTTTTAAACATGCTCCATTTGTTTGTACAGTTTGTTTTTTTTTCACCACTCCTCTCTGTAACGCCTTGTGCATTGAGAGAAAATAAATGAAATGAAATGAAATGAAATGCACCGCCTGATCTTTACCTGATGAGTGCTTTAGTACCTGACAAGTAAATAACTTTTGCGAGAAGGAATACAGGAGACATTGCATACCTGAGAACAGGTGGACATCAAGTTCCCATCACACGCGTGCTTGCGAGGTGCGCTTGACAAGCCTGAGTGTTGACCAGCAGTGAAATACAGTGCTCCGTATTCGATGCAAAGGTGCAAGGTGCTCTAGCTATGCAATGTTCCATACCATACCATCAGATCCCATGGAGTTTGTTCCCCATGAACCAAATCATAGCTTTCTCTATATTCACAACTGCTCCAGACGCATGCCGAAAATGCGTGGCGAAAATTCCTCACTACTTTTGTGAGCTCTAAAATGCGCGATGTTATCATTTTAGCATTAGCAACATTCAATATTAACCAATAATAAATTATCACTTTTAATACAACGACAACGGAAATACTAGTAGCATGAAAACTGCCCCTATGGGTAAGAATTGGTGTGATACACGAGATATGTCCCGAAGCTACAGACCCTCGACCATGGTAACGGGTTTCACGTACTTTTGTCGGTTTAAATTCATCGGGTGATATCAGCTTTACGGGGGCGTCCATTCTCCACTCGATAAAACTATAAAGATACCTTTTGTACGTTGAGTATTTACAAAATAGAATTCAACTGCTCGGTCATTCCCGGGGTGAGCACGGGCTAAGCCTTTTTTCATTTAAAAAGTTGAAAAAAATGTTTTTGGCAAATTCTTATTCCCCAGAAAGAAATTAGAATGCAGTGGGGGAACAAATTCTGTAACACCGCTGCTCGTGCCTTCGTGTACTGAATACCAATTTTTCAAAACTTAATCTGACTGCGAAAAAATGTCATTTTGTCATGAGAAAATATTCATTAGGCGAAATGCTTCGACATGTGTCTGACCAGTCATTATCTAAACCTGATATGTCGTTGTCAGAATCGTCCAAGGCAACGATAAGTGGGCCTTTTTCTCTTGAAGAACCGCAAGCCTTCAGCAAACGCCACATCCTTGAGTAATGTTCCGTGCAGGGAATTTTCCCTTCTTCGGGGAATGCTCAGCTTTCAGTAGGAATAAAAACGAAAAAGGAAATCTTTGCGATATGGCAGCGAATGTCGGAAATCGTCAAACTCACCAATGTGGACTATTGCTGTCAGAGTGCGCCGGCTCCTACAATCTGTACTGGCGCCTGCAGCATGCAAGCATAGCCCTTGAGATTAGTTTGATATTTATGTGAATCATCACGTTCGCTGATGGTGTGAGTTCCACGTCCACTATTTACGATGTAGTTACAGCACATGTGTTGACAAAACCATGCTTTTGCTGTGCAGGAGCACAGAGGCTAGTCTTGATATGTGGGGTTTAACGTCCCAAAATCGCCATATCATTATCAGAGACGCCGCAGTAGAGGACTCCGGAAATTTCGACCAGCTCGTGTTATTTAACGTGCACTCAAATAGAAGCACATGGGCCTACGGCATTTTCTCCTTTATAAGAATGCTTCTGCCACAGCTGGGTTTCGATCCCGTGACCTGCGGGTCAGCAGCCGAGTACCATAGCCACTAGACCACCGCAGCGGGGCCGACGCTCTTGATTTCCGTGGTCACAAACATGTCACACACACGCATTTATGTGTGTGCGTGTCTGTGCGTGTTTGTGTGTATGTATGTGTATGTGTGCGTAAGGGCGCACACATATTAGAACTAATGTGCAGGGAAATATGCTAAGAAATCTGTCAGCGTATGCAGGAAAAATGCGCAAAGCAGGGAATTTTCATGTCTTGAAATGGGAATTCTTAGGCGTTGTGCGGAACATCACTGGTCTGACGAGTCTTTCTTGGGTCAGCTCGACGTAGACATTTTCGTCTGGTTGTCTGTATCTGTCCTGCTTTTCTCTCTGTCGCATGATTCAGTAGCATGGCGAAAGCTTAACCACTTCATCAACATCTATAACTATCTTGATTTTGTCTCTGCGTTCACACGTGCTGACACTGTCAATGAAGAAAACAAATATTACGCATACTTTGGTGCAACATCAGCACGGGGTAAATAGGTAGTATGTTCCCTTACTTCTAAAATGCACAGACATGTAAGTATGAAGATCACAGGGCTTTTTAGGCGGTGCTGACAATTCGGCACTATGACCAAAAATAAACAAGTGATTCCCACATTTTTCTGAAACTACATGGTACTGCCACCTACCAGTGACAATGCGTTATAGATATTGATACAAATCATCACTACCCAGAAAAGCAAGGGAAGCGTGGGCAGAGAAGGAAGACGACGTTGCTTCCACTGCGATCACCCTGAGTGGGTACGAGCCATGGCGGTGATCATCATCATTGGACTGTGATCGCGGACTCAGGGCTCATTAAAACCCCCCCGTTAAGTTACCTTAATTTGTGTAACAATTTGGTAGAAGGTGCGGGGTAGGACGAACCCAAAGGCGGGAGCTTCACTACCAGGACTTCGTCGCAGCCGCCGCCTCGCCGGACTTCCACCTTCGCCGATAGTAATGGCCCAAGAGCAGCCATTCAACGCTTCGAGGCCAACTCCGATGGGTTCCGTGCCGTACTACAGAGTGCCACCAAACTTCGGCGGGACCTCAGGAGAAGACGTCGACGTGTGGCTCAAGAACTACAAGCGGGTGAGCAGAAGCAATGGCTGGGACTCGAACGAACAGCTCAATCATGTCGTATTCTCGTTAACTGACACCGCCCTTATGTGGTACGAGAACCACGAGGACATGTTCACGACTTGGGAACGTTTTGTTGAAGAAGTGCAGAAGTGCTTCGGTGATTCGGACGCAAAGAAGAAATGCGCGGAGCAGACATTGTCTCAGAGGGCACAGCTTCCAGCAGAAACATGTACGACATACATTGAGGAAATATTGAAGCTGTGCAAGATCGTGAATGGGAGGATGTCTGAAGAAGACAAGGTTAGACACGTTCTCAAGGGTATAGCCGAAGACGTGTACAATTTCTTAATTGGGAAAGACTGCTTGAACTCCGTGTCCGACGTGATGAAGCACTGTCGTACATTTGAATCCCTCAAGATGCGACGAATTTCTCCGAAATTCGGCCGCCTGTCCAACGTCCCCACTGTGGCTAGTGTTGAAACAGTGCCGCCTAACGACCTTGCTTTGACCATACGGCAGATCGTTAGAGAAGAGCTGCTTCGATGTCAGCAGAGCTGTCATCGCCCCAGCGATTTTCAGGATGGGTACGTAAGCGAACAAGAACGTGTGCGGACTCTTGTTTCTCATCCACCATGGCAACCATCGATCAACGCAACGGACGCTTACGAATATCAAGGCACACGGCAGGCTGGATTCCCCCGTCAACCACCTCCCAACTACGAACGAAGTTTTCGCCCACCTGTTTACCCAACATCGCCTCCCTACAGGGCCCCCGAAAGACGGTTCCACTATCCCATGCCTTCCGAGAGGAGTCGTTACTCTGAGCAACAACGTGCCCCTCGAGCAAGTCCGGTATGCTACAACTGTGGTGTCCCGGGTCACATCGCACGTTTTCGTGACCACCGCCCATATCAGCGACAGTCTTGGCACATGTCTCACCAACCTTTCGACCATCCGCTCTCCACGTCACGGAAACCACGCGCACCTACCGGATCACGCTACCCCTCGCCGGCCTCTGATCGAAGTTTGACACCACCACCTGCTCCCCGTGCTCCACGATTGCCATCGCCACGGCGACGCGCACGTACACCGCGGCCGGAAAACTAGTCGGTGCGGCCAGTGGGGGTGAGGCCGCGAGATCACAGGTACTATCTACAGGTATACCCCCGTCAGCGTTTATGTTGAAGAACAAAGTTCGTGTAGTTGTCGATGGAGTGGCTACTATGGCACTTGTGGATACAGGCGCGACAGTCTCGGTGATGAGTGTAAATTTTAAAAACCTGCTGGGACCAAAAGTGATGTTTTGCCTGAACCATGGGGTGACATTTCGTGGTGTAAGTCGTGACGTGTTGTGTCCGGTGGGATATTGTGCTGTGGACGTCTCGCTGTGTGGCAAGGTGTTTTTCACAGAGTTTGCGGTTATTCCGCGGTCTACACATGACGTTATCTTGGGTATGGAGTTCTTGTGTGAGTGTGGGGCAACTGTAGACTGCAGAAGTGGGCATCTTTCTATACAGGGTACTTTCCCAACGGCGCTCTTGGAAAATTCCCGTCCGGAGGAATGCATCTTTTTCGTCTCCGTGGACACGGTCGTTCCTGCATTTTCTGCTGTGTGTGTTCCCGTGACATGTTCTAGCAACAACTGTGGCACGTTTGACGCCACGCTCGAACCGATTCCCTTGGCATGCCTGAAAAAGAACATTCTCATTCCCCATTGCATAGTGCCAGTCGTTGATGGACGGGCAGGTGTGTGGACAATGAACAGTTCCATGGAGCCTGCAATTCTGCCAGGCGGCATGAAACTTGCAGTATTTAGACCCGAATCATGTACGACGCTGGTTGCGCTTCTTGATGCTACAAGCCAAAATGAACATCTAGGCTTAGAAGGTTCAGAAGATGCCCAATTGCTACAAATGGTCAGCAAGTCACTTGACCAAAGCGAACGTCATACACTGCTCGACGTTCTATCCAAGCACTCGAAAGTGTTCGATTTTTCTAAAAATAGCCAAAGGCCCTTAATCCCAGCGTCCCGGATACGTCATCAGATCCACACCGAGTCGGCGCATCCCATTAGGCAGAAACCTTATCGAGTGGCACCATCGGAGCGCAAGATCATTAACGAGCAAGTCCAAGAAATGCTGGAAAAGGGAATAATACAGGAATCGGCAAGTCCGTGGGCTGCTCCTGTCATTCTAGTGAGGAAAAAGGATGGTACGTGGAGATTTTGCGTTGACTACCGCCGACTGAATTCTGTTACCAAGAAAGACGTTTATCCACTGCCGCGCATCGATGACGCTCTACACTGCCTGCATTCCGCGTCCTACTTTTCATCTGTCGACCTGAGATCAGGTTACTGGCAAATTCCGATGCACGCAGCTGACAAAGAAAAGACGGCATTCGTTACGACCGACGGACTTTACGAGTTCAACGTTATGCCATTCGGATTATGCAATGCTCCTGCGACATTCGAAAGATTTATGGACTCTATATTGCGTGGTTTAAAGTGGCATATATGCATGTGTTACCTTGATGATGTCGTAATTTTTGGACGTACGTTTGAGGAGCACAACACTCGCCTAGACCTCGTGCTAAGCTGCATTGAAAAAGCTGGCCTTGTATTGAATTCGAAAAAGTGCCACTTTGGCGAGCGACAGACATTGGTGTTAGGACATCTCGTCGATAAAGATGGCATTAGACCTGACCCACAAAAGACCGCGGCCGTTGAATCGTTCGAGCGTCCTAAATCTGTGAAACAACTGCGTAGCTTCATCGGGCTCTGCTCGTATTTCCGCCGGTTCGTACCCAAGTTTGCGGATGTGGTTCACCCCCTTACGAGCCTTCTACGCAAGGACAGCCTGTTTCAGTGGACCTCCGAGTGTGATGCCGCTTTTCACAAGCTGAAGTGTTTGTTAACTTCGCAGCCAATACTTCGGCACTTCAATCCTTCGTTGCCAACGGAAATTCACACAGATGCAAGTGGCATCGGTATTGGTGCCGTTCTCGTTCAGCGTTCTGGCAAGAAGGAACACGTTGTGGCGTACGCAAGTCGTTCTTTAAGCAAGCCTGAACGCAACTACGCAGTGACCGAACAGGAATGCCTAGCGGTAGTCTTTGCCGTGCAACGGTTTCGCTCATACATCTATGGTCGCCCGTTCACTATCATCACAGATCACCATTCCCTGTGTTGGCTGATCAACCTTCGTGACCCATCCGGCCGCCTCGCACGATGGGCCATTCGTTTGCAAGAACATGTCTTCACCATCTCATACAAGACTGGCCGTCTACACGCTGATGCGGATTGCCTCTCCAGAATGCCGCTACCATCGACAGATTGTGAAGCCGATAACTTTGACCACCTTATCGCTTCTCTGTCGTCTGGCTTTCCTGATGCCGTGACTTTCGCCGCTGAGCAGCGTAATGACCCAAGCTTAAAAGCTCTTTTCCCTGGAGCGAGAAATTCATTAAGCGAAGGCCGATTCTGCGTTCGAAATGGTCTTCTTTACCAGAGAAACTTGCCCACGATGGGCGCCCGCTTTCTGCTGGTTGTTCCTGCGTCCCTCCAAACGTCTGTTCTGCGTCTCACGCATGATGACCCCACCTCTGGCCATCTAGGCACCGCACGAACACTTAGTCGCACGAAAGAGCGGTTCTATTGGCCGAAAATGAGCAAAACAATTCAGAACTACGTGGCCAGCTGTACGCAGTGCCAGAGCCACAAGCGGCCCTCCTCGGGTCCAGTTGGTCACTTGCAACCCGTAAAGCCTCCCGGTTCCCCTTTTGAAAAGGTTGGCATTGATCTGATGGGACCATTTCCACGCTCCTCAAAAGGTAACCGGTGGATAATTGTATGCGCCGACTACCTGACGCGGTACTGCGAGACGGCTGCCTTATGCTCCGCCACGGCAGTCCAGGTTTCGGAGTTCCTGTTGCATTCAGTCATCCTCCGACACGGACCTCCTCGCGTGATAATAAGTGACCGTGGATGACAATTTACCGCTGATATTGTCGAATCATTACTTCGTTTGTGTGCCTCCAAGTTCCGACACTCAACTGCGTATCATCCGCAAACTAACGGTTTCACCGAGCGCACAAACCGAACGTTGATCAACATGTTGTCAATGTACGTCGCCTCTGACCACAAAAACTGGGATGAAGTATTACCATTCGTCACGTACGCCTTCAACACGTCGAAACACGAAACGACAGGCTATAGCCCTTTCTACCTGCTCTACGCTCGCTCACCTCGACATACGCTGGACACTATCTTTCCTTTTGTCATCCATGACGATTTAACAATTGCGGAAACCTTGTGTCGTGCGGAAGAGACCCGTCGACTTGCCTGCTTAAGTACACTGGCAGCGCAATAGTCATCCAAAACTCGCTACGACAGTCAACACAGGCATGTAACCTATGCCCCCGGTGATGTAGTGTGGGTGTGGACCCCAATACGCAGACGTGGCTTGAGCCAAAAGCTACTGGCACATTATGCCGGTCCTTTTGTGATACTCCGTCGTGTCAGCGAGGTCAACTATGAAATTGCACGTGTCACCACTAGTGGCCGACGTTCATGCAAGACGGAGGTGACGCATGTTGCCCGCCTGAAGCCGTTTACACGAAGGATGCAAGAATGACTCGCCCAGAGGGCTTCGTCTGAGAGAGGAGGAATGATACAAATCATCACTACCAGGAAAAGCAAGGGAAGCGTGGGCAGAGAAGGAAGACGACGTTGCTTCCACTGCGATCCCCCTGAGTGGGTACGAGCCATGGCGGTGATCATCATCATTGGACTGTGATCGCGGACTCAGGGCTCATTAAACCCCCCCCGTTAAGTTACCTTAATTTGTGTAACAATATATTTCCTTTATTCAAATTCTGTGTGATTTTTTTGCGTAAAATGTCTATTAAACGTTCCATCCTCTCTCTCCAGAATATTCTTTCGACGACCTTTGTCACTGAAGCACGCAGATACGCCGCCACTTTTTTGGATGAGCTTTTGGAGCAGGCTTGACTTGAGAGTGCTACTCTTCTTTTTAACACTGTCGCGTTAACCTCTGTGGAGTACTGACTACTGATGGCAGGGCTACTGAAAATTCTGCAGGAAAAAGCATTTCAAAAACTAAAACGACGCCTGCAAACACCGCTAATACTTGCTCATTTCGACAAAAATGCCGACACGGAAATCCACACCGACGCAAGAAGTGTAGGGCTCGGTACCGTCCTGGTGCACAATATTGGCGGACTTGAAAGGGTCATTAGTTCTGCAAGCCCGTGGCTATCTAAGGCGGAATTCAACTATTTCACAACAGAAAAGGAGTGTCTTGCCATCATTTCGGCTGCCTCCAAATTTCGTCCGTAACTCTACAACAGGCCTTTCAAAGTTGTGAGTGACCACCATGCCCTCTGTTAGCTAGCCAACTTGAAAAAGCCTTCAGGTTGCCTCGCACGGTGGAGTCTGCAACTTCAGGAATTCGACATCATCGTCATTTATAAGTCGGCATGAAGGCACACTGACGCCGGCTGCCTGTCTCGCGCCCCCGTCGACCCACTGCCGCAGGACAACGACGACGGCGACTGCTTCCTGGGAACCTTAAGCGTTGATGATTTTGCAGAACGTCAGCGTGCCGACCCTGACATCAAGGGCCATGTGGAATACCTAGAGGGCAAGGCTGCCGGTGTTTTAACGTATTCAAGCTAGGACTGGAGTCGTTTTTCTTGCGTAAATACATCCTCGCCAAGAAAAAACTTTTCGCCACAACGGGCCAACTACCTCCTCGTTGTGCCTTCTGCGTTACGTCCAGAAGTTTTCGATGCTCTACATGACGACCCGACGGCTGGACACCTCGGCGTTTCGCGTAGACTCGCGAAAATACAGGAGAAGTTTTAATGTTCACGACTTGGCGCCGACGTCACTCGTTACGTCGTGACATGTCGAGACTGTCAATGACGAAAGAAACCACCGACTAGATCAGCCGCACTTCTCCAGCGTGTCGAACCACCTAGCCAGCCGTTTCAGCCAATCGGCATGAACTTACTGGGGCCGTTCCCGAAGTCGGATTCTGGAAACAAATGGATCGTCGTAGCTACTGAACACCTCAGCCGCAATGCCACAGAGGTAGCAAAGTTCTCCGTCGAGAACACCGTCTTGCGTCATCGAGCTCCAGAAGTCTTCATCACAGACAGAGGTACGGCCTTTACGGTGGACCTAACTCAAGCGCTCCTAGGGTACAGCCAGACAAGTCACCGCCGGACCATCGCCTACCATCCACTGACCAATGGCTTCACAGAGCGCCTCAATAAGACCATCGCCGAAATGCTGGCCGTGTACGTCGACGTCGAGAAGAAGACATGGGATGCAATCCTTCCGTACGTGACCTTTGCGTACAACACCGCCGTACGAGAAATGGCGCAGAGGATGCCGTACAAGTTGGTCTATGGAAGGAAACGGACAACGATACTCGACGCCATGCTGGCAAACGTCGCTGATGGAGAAAAACCTCGACCTCATCGTTTACCTTCAGCGGACGGAAAAAGCTCGTCAACTCGCCCACCTGCGCATCAAGAATCAGCAGGCGGCCGACAGCCACCATTAAAATCTTCAACGAAGCTTCGTGGAGTACCAGCCTGGTGACCTGGTCTGGGTATGGACGCCGATACAGTGACGTGTACTGAGTGAAGAACTTTTACGACGGTGCTTCGGACCCTACAGACCCCGCGTTCGACACGAGAACGCGAGGCCATAGAGAAACAAGTCGACGAAATTTTCCGCGACGACGTCATCCAGCCTTCAAAGAGCCCTTGGGCGTCACCGGTGGTGTTAGAGAAGAAAAAGAATAGAACACTACACTTCTGCATTAACTATCGGCGACTCAATGAAATAACAAAGAAGGACGCATGCCCGGCACCTCCACCAATAGTGACGGAGTCGTGACTAGAATTAAGCAGACTGCCGGTCTAATAACAAACTGTTTGTTTGGGTGAACCTGTGCCCGGCAAACGAAAAGCCATAGCGGCGAACGGAGCGTCGGCAGTCGATGAACTGACGAGCGGCGAAGTGCGTCGGCATTTATACACTTGCCATCGAATGGTCTAGCGTTATCGCTAGCGGCGATAGGTACTACAACAAGTATAATCTGAAATGTTCACGAAGTGGTCGTAATCTTAATAGAACGATCTACTACATCTTCGAAGGTTTTCGAACTTCGTTGGCGCGGTTTGCGCTGAACGTTGTGTAACCGGGTGATAACAAAACTTGAGGAAAAGAACGTGGCAATATGTTTCCCCTATGTAATATCAAAAACAAATCTTTGCAGGAGGCGAAATGTTCGATAAAGCTATATTCCCTCTTTGTCTGGAAATGTGATTGATTTGATTGATTTGTGGGGTTTAACGTCCCAAAACCACCATTTGATTATGAGAGACGCCGTAGTGGAGGGCTCCGGAAATTTTGACCACCTGGGGTTCTTTAACGTGCACCCAAATCTGAGTACACGGGCCTACAACATTTCCGCCTCCATCGGAAATGCAGCCGCCGCAGCCGGGAATCGAACCCGCGACCTACGGGTCAGCAGCCGAGTACCTTAGCCACTAGACCACCGCGGCGGGGCAATGTGTCTGGAAATGTAATTTTGAAATAAATGTTCCGCACTGCAGTTCACACTCCGACCTATCACCACATTATTCACAAGTATTAGGAGCTGATACAGCAGAACTTGTTGTTGTAGATCCAACACTCTAAGCCGAAAATGACTAAACTGGGGTATTCCATTGGTCTTTTAGGGGACTAAATGCGCTGCCACAGATTTTGAACCAATTTCGGACTAACTGCAGGAGTAACTGCAAGGGTTCAACTGTTACCCTAAGTACTTACTCCACTTGGTTTAAATGTTGGTCCCAGTAGAATGTTCCGGTGGGAATAACAGTTAAACCGTCTGAACCAATGGCAAAGAAAATGGAGACACTGCGTTCGAGGAGTATATTTTATAATTATTCCAATTTAATCAGCACTGAAGAACGTAGTATGTTATTCATGCAACAGACACACACACATACATACGCACTATTATTTCAAAGTAAAACACCACAAACACTGACTGCCCGCGCTATACTACAAAGAACAGACTATCGGGTATATATAGCACAGTATTTTGACCTCCCAACCAGTGCCAGTGGGCGACTTTTACTCGGCTTAAAAAAACAATAAACATTGACACCGTAACGCGAACGTTTACATGGGGTAATTCGTAGCACCGATGCGCAGCGATCTTTTAGTATGGATCCATATAATCTTCAACATGCCTCCAGCCCGAGAATACGAAGTGTCAGCTGGCATTCGATCATGTCGGCCGAACCAGTTTTCGCAGTGCTGGCGCACGAGTCCGCAAACACAAACATAGCAGCGGCGCTTATGCGGGAAAGCCGGCGAAGCAATCAGGCTCCCCGCCGATGCCATACCGTGTCGGCTTGCCGACGGCGTCGCTATAGGCTTACGACGAGTACGGCTAAACGCCCACCGGTGATCGCAACACGCGGCTCGCGTGGAATTTTCGTCGTCGTTATTTTACAGTCACAAATGAACAATAGGTAAGTGTCACAAGTAGGCGGTGTCTTACCGAGTGATGTAGATATCTGTATACTTACAGTGACGAGACCGTTTGCAGGCACGGTTCTCTCATCGTGCTGGTAAGTCGCTCCCTGTGTACAGCTGGCCGCACGATTAGTCGTATTCACGATCGCCTACACGCTGGATTTTTGATAACTATTGTCGCATTGAGAAAAAGACACGAGTTTGTCTGAGCTACATTTTCTGTGAATTTGTACGCGACGTTTCCTTCGCTTGGGCCGGCAATGCACTCACACCGGCAGCCAGCTTGATACCGATGACGTACGAGGCCTACTTTTTCTATATATTGCTTTGAAGTTGTGGTCACTGTGCGGGCACGCGACCGCTGATGAACAGCTTACTTTTATTGGCGTCGTCAGTGTTCAACGTAGTTCGAGCTAACTCAGCACATTGAAGCGAGTTATCCGCCTTGCCCGTGTTCGGCATTTTTCACTTGGTCTCGGCCCGTGCCGGCAAGGTGGAAACGCGAGGGTGCTTGCTGTGTGCACTGACTGCGTGTTGTACTACTTGCCTCTCATAACATATTCTATTCGTTTCATAGTGCTTCGCTTTCACAGTGGTGTATAGCATATAAAACTTGTTTTCATGATCGCCGACCACGCCGAGCATTGCAGTGCAGCATCGACAGGAGGCGATCGCGACGCAGTTGCCCTCCCCGTTGGTCCCTTCATTGTCGGGCGTTTGCGCACGACACGCACTGTCACGCATTTAGTCACTGTTGGACGAATCGTTTGTCCGTTGGTTTAACGACTGCAGTTAGTCCAAATTTGCCGAATTTCCGCTTAGAGTGAACGTCCCGAAAACTTTTGCTGTTAATAGTACACGTAAAAACGTTTGCCTTGCTCTTTTTTTCTTTTCGCGTTGTGTAGCTGTGTGCCAGTATGATAGAGTAAGGGGACAGTGTCCTGTTATTCGTACAACTCAACAGTCACATGCATTCTTGCCTAACTACACTTCGAAATCTGAACAAGGTTCCGTGGCCAAAGGTAAGTCATAATGCCTGAAGTATTTTGCTTTTTTTTGAAAAACTAGTATCGGATTCGTGCTTTCAGACAAAACTTTATATAGCGATTTTATAAAGCAATTGAAATCTGACACTTTTACAATTGTAATAGCAGAAACATAGTTGGGACTCGTGAACTACAAAAAGCTCCTTTGCAGTGCGCCAGAATAGACTGGGTAGCGAGTTCAGGGAGGGATCGCGAGTGACGCCTGTCACGTTGACTGCACGAGGTGGCGCCACCAAAACATGGGCTGTATGAAACTGGTGGCGCGCGCCGCCACCCAGCATGGAGTCGTCGCCCTGCATTTCGGTGGATGCCCTGTGAATAGTTGCCGCTATTCACCGGAATTTTCTGACTAAATTAGAATTCGTAGATGCGGTAGCGGCTTGCGAAATCGTTCCGCATGCAAGAACGCTTCATGAGAATGGAACTGTGTACGCCTCAAACGCTTCGATTGCGAGCCTCTTATGCCCAAATTTAGCTCAGTTGTGATACGTGTTCGAAAGCGTGCGCTAGCGGTATGATCATTACCTCAGGCAGCAAACGTTACTGAGATTATCAGGTGGTACAACCGTTTGCTGTTGCAGTTGTTGCGCAGATCGGTTTTGCAGCGCATACCAAATATCACATACCACATATCGAACAAAACCGCGTAACTCCTACTTTAGTTCTACATAGTAAATGTCGAGTTGTGGCCGCTAAATTTAATCTTTTCCTGCTCTTGTTGCTGATTTTCGTTCCTGCTGTCGAACATGCGTGTTCCGGGTAAAGGCGCCGTCAGGAGACATATGAGCCTCCGTTTGCCTTACCTCTTGAACATATTTCTCTTGTATATATGTCTGAAATAAACAATTTGAATTGAATCGAAACGTGCACACGAAGGAAGAACACGCGGACAGTGCTCATAACGAGTTTTTAGTGTGAGCACTGAGCTCTTTTTTTTTGTTGCGTACGTTTCAATTGAGCTACAACCACTCGACATGCAAGATTAATACAAACCACTTTATTAACAACCTGAAAAACAAAAACCTGCTCTCTGGCTGCGAAAGTTATGAAGAAATTTCACTAATTCATAATAAACTATGTGCTTTTATGTGAAAAAACTTTCAAAATTCTTCGAAGCAGTGGTGTCCCTGCTTCTCCCAAGACTCCGAATTTTATTCACATACGGCCCACACTTGTGTGTATGTCTGAGGGCTGGCAAATGTGCCCTGTCTTTACCTTTTAGTGACAGCTCGTGTTCTCGCGTATGCACGCAGAAGTGTTTCCAAAACCAATTTAATCAGTTGACCTTGGCTGGTTTCCCTCGCACGCTTCTTAACGACCGCGCTTCTCCAGAAGTTTGAATGTGAACACTACAGTACAGGGGTGGAGCAAGAGCGGGGAACGGTGAGACCTGAGGTTGTACCGTGTATGCACCGGATTTCACCCAAGCTCAAGGACGTTGAAAACAGGCACGGTGTTTTTTTTTCGCACCACGAAAGGTATGCCGACGAATACTATATTATGGGAACAAAAAAAGTGGCCAGAAGCGACGTAAACTCATGAAGAATAAGCGCCACCGGTGCTGTCTACGAACGCCCCCTATTATGCCGCAAGAAGTATGTCGGCCAGAAGGGAGGGTGAGATAATAGGCGTGAAGCAACACGAGCGGTCACCAAAAGGCAAAGGTGGGGCACATACGGTAGCATACTGCAATTCACACAAGCGACAGGCGCATCTGAATAATAAAAAAATCATAATTTGAGGAAAACTAGGGACACCAACTGCTCGAGAACTGCTGGAAGCTTTTCACATAAAAGAACGAGGTTCATTATACATTGGTCACACTTTTTCGTCTCTTTCGCAAGCAGAGAGCGCGTCCTTGAATCGCAGGTTGTGATTAGGGTGTTATCTGACCAATCTGGGCCATTCTTTTTGCGCATGTTTATACCCATGTATTGCAGTGAGCTAAGCGTTATTGGCTAGATGTGTACCTTGTCGTGCGCGCATGCCTTTGAATGTATATTCCTCTGCAGTAATATTGCAATGAACAGTTGAAAGTTTGCGCCCCCCTTGAACTCTTCCCTTGTCAGTTTTTTTTTTTGCACAAAATAGCCACATATCTGGCTTTTGATTTGCCGTCTCTACGGCTGCCCCGTACCGGGCATGCCAGGCTTGCTTACAGCGCATACTACCGCAGCGCCACCACACGGCTGCGGAACCTGTCAACACACGCCGCTTGAATCGACCGCATGGAGCGCATCCTCTCCCGAATCCAATATTCAGTATATTCTGGTACACTACAGCTCCATTCACCGAATACAAACGCCATTAGGGTAGGGTGCGGTAAAACGCAACAAAACTTTCACAATAGAAAATATTATCCTATATTTCACTCTTAACCATTAAATGTCAATGCAGAAACTTCCCTTCAGTACAAAATTAGAGCTGCATAAGTATGACTATGTCCACTGCAGTTTAAAGGGGGGTGTCACATTATGTTGTCACCTGGCTCGGTATGTTTACGATAAGCGGGATGAACGCATGAAGGTGACACGGGAATGTGGCACAAAAATACCCTTAATTACACACTTAAACACGTAGAGTCCCTACGAAAGGCTATCAATATTTAAAAGCGATTCGGTCTCTCAAACCACGTCTAATTAACGTCTGTCGGTGGCTTACACAAAGTCAGACGCTGCTCGAAGGTCGACGCTTGGTGCATCGCTCGGTAGCGATGTTGGGAGGCGCCTCACTGGCGAAGCCCGTGGCTGCCGAGGAGAAGCGTGCCGCTAGGCACTCCTGGCACACCCAGCTCCTCAGGCCCATGTGCCGTTAACATAGCAGACAGGTGTCTGCGAGCCCGGGCTCGTTCAAGATCGGTGGCCTGACGCTGACCTGTCCCAACCACTCGCTGCACCACTCGTCAGCTGGACAACCGGAATACAAAGACGGTAGCTCGCCGAGGTGTCAACTCGTGCGGCTCTCGACGCGTTGCAGTCCTGGGGCAGGACCCAGGCTGCCTCGATAGGCTGGGTGACCGTAGCGCAAAGACTGTAGCTTACTAAGGTGACAACTCGGAGAGCTCTCGACGCGTTGCAGTCCTGGAGCAGAACCAAAGCCACCTCGATAGGCTGGGCGACTGGAGTGTAAAGACTGTAGCTCGCCGAGCTGGCAACTCAGGCAGCTGTCGACGCGTTGCAGTCCTGGGGCAGGACCTAGGCTCCACCGATAGGCCGGGCGAAGGTAGCGCAAAGACTGTAGCTCACTAAGGTGACAACTCGGGTGGCTCTCGACGCGTTGCAGTCCTGGAGCAGAACCCAGGCCACCTCGATAGGCTGGGCGACTGGAGACCCAGGCCACCTCGATAGGCTGGGCGACTGGAGCGTCAAGACTGTAGCTCACACAGCTGGCAACTCAGGCGGCTCTCGACGCGTTGCAGTCCTGGGGAGGACCTAGGCTCCCTCGATAGGCTGGACGAAGGTAGCGTAAACACTGTAGCTCACTAAGGTGACAACTCGGGCGGCTCTCGACGCGTTGCAGTCCTGGAGCAGAACCCAGGCCACCTCGATAGGCTGGGCGACTGGAGCGCAAAACTTGTAGCTCACCTAGGTGGCAACTCTTGTGGCTCTCGACGCGTTGCAGTCCTGGGCAACCTCGATAGGCTGGGTGACCGGAGCGCAAGGACGGTAGCTTGCCAACGTGGCAGCTCGGGCGGCTCTCGACGCGTTGCAGTCCTGCGGTAGAGCCCAAGCTGCCTCGATAAGCTAGACGACCAGAGCGCAAAGACGGTAGCTTGTCGAGGTGGCAACTCGGGCGGCTCTCGACGTTTTGCAGTCCTTGGGCGGGACCCATGCTGCCTCTATAGGCTGGACGACCGGAGCGCAAAGATGGTAGCTCGCCGAGGTGGCAACCCGGGTCGCTGCCGACACACTGCTGCCGCCCTAGGGCAGGACCCAGGCTGCCTCGATAGGCTGGGCGACCGGAGTGCAAAGACGGTAGCTTGCCGAGGTTGCAACTCGGGTGGCTCTCGACGTTTTGCAGTCCTTGGGCGGGGCCCATGCTGCCTCCATAGGCTGGACGACCGGAGCGCAAAGACGGTAGCTCGCCGAGGTGGCAACCCGGGTGGCTGCCGACGCGCTGCACTACTGGGGCAGGACCCAGGCTGCCTCGATCCTTCCCCGTCTTCTCCTCCTTTGAATGCTCTCGCCCAATTTAGCGTCCCCGCGTGCACTTCTTTTTCTACTTCTCTATCCATTTTTCGAGTGCCTTGTCATCCTTGACAGGGAGTTTTGAGACAAATAAAGATGCACCAAATGTCTCATTTGGCCATATTCCGCTGGGCAAAAGGAGACGGAGGGGAGTGTAAAACGAGACACCGTGAACAAATTTTATTCCTTCAGGGTTGGCAGTAGAAACACCGGAAATTGACTACTTGGGCCGCCACGTAGTCTTCATGAGCCCAGTTGCACTAAACTCAATGAAACCCGACAGAACCCGGCACTCTGTTGCTCTAAAACTCCTAGAAGATCAAGCAGCCCCAGTCTTCCTTTGTGCTAATAGTGCGTTTCGTTGAACGCTTGCAATTCATTAGACTATTCAATAGTTTACATCTATTAGGAAAAGTAGCAACAATAATTACGTGAGTTGTAATGACGTCGGAGTAGCTTCGTGCAACGATCAGAAAGTTTGGCCCAGCGGAAATTCGCCCCTTTTAGACTGGTCACAAAAACAGCGACACCAGCCACGTATTTTTTTCCACGGAAAGGCTGGGACCAATGATAAACCTTTAGACACGAAAAAGTTGGCAACTTTTCAAACCAGCACCTAGTGGGTGCTGGTTTGAATTTTCGTGCTTTAGCTGACTAATTTGGTATGCTGTCAAACACAGTAACAATGTGCCAGCGATGTTTATAATACTCTTGCTAGGTTGCCAGCACTAAATGTTTGCACTCACTATATAGCTGGAGGTTGCCAGTGTAACATTCAACGCAGACATTGCAACTGCGGGTCTTGAAGGTCACTTTTCGAAGACTATGTTCTGAATGTGCGATGTGGAAAGCAAAGTTCAAATGAAATAATGACAACAAAGTAACCATCATCTCACAGTAAAGGTTTGTTTCACAACGTCTGGCGTGGAAGAACATTAACAATGAGTATGAAAGCCTGGCTGTCGCGCTATAGCCTCACGCAACGAATGTTGTGTTGGGTGTGCTTTTGAGCTGCTTGATCACCTGTTACTGTTCCATGCTTCTGGACTGAGCGCTGAACCGTCCAAAATGGGCTGTGGACGATGCAGCGAAAATTATAGCGCTTGATAGTTTGCTGGTGATGCAGTGACACAAATTTCTGCAACATAAGTTCACCAAGGTGCTTGTGACATGAACAGTCATAGTGGCGCTGGAATGAGAGGCAACATCTGGCCCAAGAACAATAGAAGCAGCACCTTGAAGAGAATAAATAGTGAGTTTGACATTGTAACTGCTATGTCATGATTACGTGACATGAATATAGTGACATGCTTGTCTAACACGATGTCAAACCTTTTTCATCAGTCATGTGTGTGCATACCTGCATACTACCCTGTGGGATATGGATATGACCCGCATGTGATTCACTGCTTATGTCAACTCAGAAACAGCAAGAATGCACTTTGGAAACATCTGAGTAAGCATTAAGGAGACAGTACAACAGTACATCTGTTGCCCATAATAGCAGCTTCACAACGAGTGAAAAATTCTCTTGAAGAGATACAGTAAATGTCGTGGCGGCATTTGAACCTTGGAATTCCAGGAGGTGTACATAGCCACAATAGTGGTTGTAAATGCTTAAGAAAAGACTAATCAGGCATCGTATTGAAGCAATGTCGAGTGTGTTTGCAATGTTGGCTATTTTTGTTTAAAGCAATATGTACTCATATATGACTCAACAAGCTACAATGAAGCACTGTTTTACTGGCAGAAATTATGATATGCGCATCATGGCACCGTGGCATGCACCTGATTTTGATAAATTTGAAGTCTGTGCTCTTAGAAGCACAGATGTGAGTGCAGGCATATTATTTTGCCATCAGCTACTCCTGAGGCATCAGTGCAATTTACATATCTGGTAAGCCCTTGGTATTCTCACAGTTCGTAAGGTTATACAAGAATACATATAAACTGCGTAACAATTGATTCAAGGAGTAAAAAAATACAGCCAAGACACCTTGCCATTGAATCTTTCACATGAAATTGATCTCCAGAAATTGTGAGATTCGCTGTATTGTATTTGAATTTAGTCCATGAGAATGTTTAAAGACCACATTTATAAAGTTATTTTTGTGCCCTCTGCTGCACTGTGAATAATTTTTATATCCCAGGTATAACACTTACAGAACTTAGAAAAACAGTGTGTTTATAACGGGTGTATATGCAACAAAACATAAAAGTAAGTGTATATGGGCTTCAAAAACGTCGTCACACCAATCACCTGAGCCAATTACTTGCCCTGTATTACTCCAGTTTTCTCTGAGAAGAATAGGGCATTTGCAATTTATAATACACACGTTAGCACTATTGCAGCCCATCATATAAACCATTTTACTATTTATAAGCTAGTAATGACCAAAGCACATAGACTTGAAAGTGTGCAAAAAAGGCACACAAAAGAATGGCACAAAAAGGTACAAAAAATGTTAATGCTTCTGCTGAAATAAACTGTAAGGTTTGTTTTCAATTAAAAATAAATACTATTAATTCAGTCAGAATATTAAAGTATCAACTCTGTTTCCAAGTGAAAAAATGAATTAATTTTATCTCATTAACAATATTAGAATATCAACTCTGTTCCTTTTAAGGTGGACGTGACATCAAAGATATTAAGTAGCTCTCACCCTGAAAACTTCAAACAGAACTGAAGAGAAAGAACACAGCTTTTTAATGAAGCTTCACCTTTAAAAAATCAGCCACCTTCATGATAAGTGTGGCACTATAGTTTCAATGTTTTTTTCACTTTTTCAATCTTGGACCAGCAGTTTTTAACTGGATATAACACCAGCCATATAATCTGCAGAGGCTTTAATAAACGTCAGTAGATGGCAGCGTCTTCGTATTCCTTTTGTTTTTCATCCATGCGTCTAAACATTGCTGCAAACACTGAACGGCAGGTAGCACCGCATTATCACTTTAATAGCAGGCATTGTCACTTTATTACAGCGGTATTGGTTCATGACAAAAACACATCCTTTTTTATCATTTCAATAGATCCTTTTCTCAATTGTGGTGTTCTTGCCAATTCCAAATCTTATCGCACAGGTAATAAGTTTTTGCATCTGTCGGTGTCACGTACTATTGTTGCATAAGCACACTATTCGAACTGTCAAAAGATAGCTGCATGTGTTTAAATGCACCCCACTACGGTTTGGATCTCTCGTTTACTCATGCAGGCTAGTACTAGATAGCAAACTATTAAAGTAAGCACGGACGAAATTGATATGTTATCTGAATGTTCCTCATGCCTGTGCAGCTAGTACTCACCACTAGGACGCATTGCTTCAAGGTATAAACACTGGCAAGCACAGAGTCAAGCAACCACATCAAAAAAGTTCTCATCTCTTAAAAAAAGCGATTTGATTACTTTCTGTGACAGTAACCAATGAAAGTTTATACTAAATGTGTTATTTACCATAGTTTGTTACTATAGGACCACCTCAATGCTAAATTTACGACCAAACATGTACAAAACCCACAACTTTCTAACTTTTTCACTAGCTGTAAAAATATTTGGCACTGTACACATGTCGAATTACTCTTTGCCCACGAAAAACCTCTGATAATCAATTACTACGAACTATCATATTTCGCTAAATAATATCACTCTATGAAAAAAATCCCCAATAAGGACCATATTCTTCATGTACTTCTACGATTGCTATACACAGAAAATTTTGCTCTATCCAAATTGGAGAGTAACAGATATATAAAAATAATTCCTGGGGTTTAACGTCCCAAAATCACAATATCATTATGAAGGACGCCGTGGTGGCGGAAACGGAAATATTTAGCATGTGGTCATCTTTATAGTGCTCTGACATTGCACAGTACAAGGGCCTCTACCACTACCCGTACGTAACAACGCGACTACCACGGCCGGCATCAAACACGTGGCCTTCAGGTCAGCAGCCGACCACCGTAACCACTATACCATAGCGGCAGACGAAGCACAGATTCTTCTTATTAATTTTGTACAACGCGTTTTACAAGTCGCGGTTTCTAGCTTTCGGGAAGAATGCACATGCTGTTTTATATTCCTTGAGTAAAAAGTTCTCTCTTGCTGTTCGCAGCTCGGTGCTACGTGCCGTCAGCCACCTTTTATTAGACAACACGGAGGAGATGAACTTTGACCCGACGGAGAGAACACGCTAGTAGGCTGCAGCGCGACAAGATTTCACGGTAGGTATATCGTCTCGTCTGACGGCGCAGCGGCGTACCGGCACCGTAAACAGAGGCTCACCTAACGCCGCCAGCATAAAGGGAAGCGCACACATTACGCGGCTGCACTACAGTGCTGACAAGCCCGAACACTGTCGACATATAGTTGTGCAACTGCTGTGGATAAGTAATCAGAGCGCAATGAAAATGTCACGCTCGAAATGTAAACAAGACCAACACAATCAAACCACAGTTTCAGTAAAGGCTGTATTTTCTGCTCTCAGTACACACTCTGTCTCAGAAAATGCATGATACAAGCCGTGCGAAAACGACATCGTCACTGCGTTTATGGCCTCGACTTTACTCTAAGCGGCCTAATCTGACATATTGCGTAGGTACTACATGAAACAGATCATTAGTGGCACGAGCTGTCCCCCAAACGGCGAGTGAATGAGAAGTTAGGCACACACCTCAGAGATGCAGACTAGAATTTAAAAGCAGCGCCAGCCGGGTCCCGTTCCATGTGTGCGTCCTGGCCTTTGAGGAAGGTGGTCGGGCTAGGGACTAGAGTAGTGACTGCTGACGGATGAGTGACGGTGGCGGTGCGCCCGCCGCTGTCGAATGGTTCCTTTTTCCGCGATGCCCGCCTAAACCACCGTTTGGTAACAAATATAGTTTCGTAGAATAAAAGCGGTGCAGAACACGTCGCGGCGATAGATGCAATGATGGTATGTGACGGCCATATTTCTGGAGGTCATCCGTATTGCAAAGGATTACTTTCGTCTAGTTTTTGTTGACGAAGGAGACAGTTGTTTTTTGCACTATTCAGTGAAACATCATTGATAAACGTGTGCTATATCCATTATATTCACGAAATGGTGAAGTCTGCGATTCTTAAGCGTGTGCTGTATCCTTTACGTTGGTGAAGGGGTGGAGTGTGTTTATTTTCTGGACACTATGTTCTCTTTTCTGTCCGTAAATACGCGCAATTTTTCGCAGTACATCGCTAACTTTCAACAACTGTTGTTGAAAGTTCGCGCTGTGTTGCCTTGAATCCGCCTTGTCTTGTTCATGTCCTTGGTCTGCGATACCATTCATGCATATGTTCTTGCACTGTGTACTGCACGGAAGCATATCACGAGTGACAGTCCCCGACATACCATACATCATGATACGATACCAACAAGCCCAAATCGCCACCCTTATCACTTAAATACTAGCTTCTAAATTTTGATTCCGTGTTGTTATTTTCAGTTTTATATCCTATTTCTTTTGTTATGCGTTTATGATAACTACCCAAGATGTTAAGGGCCTTCCTCGTCTACTCTCATATCTCCAAGTTTCTCACGGATTTCCTCTGTCAAAAAATAATCAATGCTCAATCACCTGCTTCTGACTTCCCACGTGATTTGCCCCTCCCACTTACACTCCGCATTTACTCTCTCAATACTCTATTGCTCGCAGTGATGTGGCAATAACCTCCTATTGACCTTTCCAGAAATCGCAGCGCCGCGCCATCTCCAGGGGGATCGGCGATAGGGCATTATGGGAAAGCAGAGCGTCGGTGGTCAGATCAGACGTTGCTTCCCTCTTTTGTCTGCTTTCATAGCGCACTGTGAGGGGTTTTGGCTAGTGTGGGGAGCTGCTATTGTGAAAAAAATGCTTTTTATGATCACTCTGACTTTCATTCACGCATACTAGACTGTGTTGTTCGCCACAAATAACCGTAATCATCACTGAACATGCCAAAATAAGGAAAGCGGTAGACACACTTGCTCGGTTCTTGGATGTGATAATACGTGAAAGTCACTGGACGTTTCTTTCATTGCTTACTCGCCCCGGTGGTCCAGTGGCTAAGGCACTCGGCTGCTAGCCCGCGGGTCGCGGGGTGGAATTGCGGCCGCAGCGGCCGCATTTTCGATTGCGGCGAAAATGCTTTAGGCCCGTGTGCTTCAATTTCTGTAACCCTCCACTACGGCATCTCTCATAGTCACGTGGTGGTTTTGGGACGTTAAACCCCAACATTTATATTATTCGTTCATTGATTGCTTGGTGCTACCTCATGGCTTCGTTGTTTGTGGTGCTGCACCTAAGTTAGACCTTTGTTATCTGTGTCCTCCCGGTGATTACAGGGCTGGGATTTTACACTTGCAGCTTACCCTGTAATTAACTACGCGAATTTATCAAGGCGAGAACCTTATATACCTCGTCATAAGTCTCAAGGTCCCCTCTTCATCCACTTAAGATGATTTGATGGAGAAGGCCTTCTTTTTTTTCTTCTCAGTCGATGTACTGATCCTACCCCGTCAGTCTATGACTGTCAGCAGGGTTTTGCCGTAGGTGCAAAACCGTGTTGCGTCGCGGCTGGGGAAAAGCACTGGTGTAGCTTGGGCGTGGGCAGGTGCAGATGTGGCTTGAAGGGGGCCAATTCCCCTTTTGCACCCACTGGCCGATGACCCAGCCCACCACCATTCACACCACCCTTTGGAAACTTGCTGTACCTAACGAGGTTTGCACTGCCTCCAAAAACGAAGCTTTTCGTATTGCAAGAAACTGATATTTCATTGCTTTATGATGAGACCACATTGCACCAAGCCCGGATGTCATGCGATGACGTGGTCATGTGAAGTCACATGATGTTTTGATGGCGTCACAATTTTCGGCGACGTCTGACGTCTTATATGGGGTCATCATGCGGGGTTTTTTTTCGATCACTCGACGTCGCTGACGTGGGACGCAAACGGTCAAGTTTCACGTTTGATGAGGCATCCAAGGTGTCTGCCTAAAAACACAAATTGATCATTGGTAGCTTTGGCGTCTTGCGGCGTCGTCGTCAACAGGAGTGATGCAAAAATCATCGGGTGATGGCATCACCACACGGTGTCGTCGTGACACCACGGATCACCAAGTTGTGTAAGGTCATCTGATGGACCCATGACCACGTCATGAGACGACATCGTTGCCTTGCACTACTTTCTTTTCGTGTTATTGGCCCACCAATCACGGAGGCCGTACAGAACCAGTTGAGGTGCTGAAAGTTTGGAATGCCTCCAGCCGTAAATCAGTGCAAAGCCACTTTATTTGCGGATAACATTAGCGAGGGGAGGGGAGGACCAATAAATTGGCTGAACAAAAAGAAACGAATGGCTGTCGCTTTAAGGTCGCCTTGGGTGAATGCATAAAGAACCCTGCGAGTTTTTTTTTTTTTTTGCACTGTTACATAGTGTTTATTTTGCTCCCTCCTGCGTGTTTACGTTCAATCGCATCTGCTTTTTATTGACTATAAACCCAGAGACCTCGCGTATTTTTGCTTCGAACATCCCCCTCTTTTTTTTTTCTTGTGTCAAGGCAAAGAGCGCTAGCTGTAGTTTCATGATTATCCATACAAAAGCTATACTCGCCATCAGTTTTTTCTCATTGTCAGCTTATGTAAGCGCTGCTGTGGCCGTCTATACCTTTCCCACCCTGAATGAGACTTTCACCATTTCTTTTAAAGTCATTTTGACCATTACCAGCCTTCCACGGCAAATCTTTCTAGCTTAAATCATCTGTGCCTAGATAGTGAGTGCTTATTAGTACCGTAAGAATGTTCATGCTGCGCAATGTTTCTTTTTGAATACGCCTGAGGCAAGTTCTTCAGATGTTTTATCCTTGCCCCTTTTGGCAAACGTGACAGGAATGGTTGTATGTTTTGGGCAGCTTGGAGAGACAGATCTATACAAACGAAAAATTACTACATTAGCATAATCATAAACTGTAATGAAACAAGAGATCACGGGAACTGATACAGTAAAATAGTATATTGCGTGAATTTTGCACACTGACGCTCATTCCGTTGTGTATGTCATTCAATTTTTAACTAGTCATGGCCTTTTGCACAGTCAGCTGCAAATTCTTTAGTTAATTTTCAACGCACAGTCTTGAAAACAGGAACTACGCAGCGACAGTAGGTTTTACGCTGTTTGAAAGCAAATACTGCATGCAAAATATCCGCTTTATGGACGTGCTGTTAGGTGCTTTTTACTACTATCAGCGTCCCAAGTGCAAACTTTCTCGCATGCAGCATTTGAAACAGGCAATTAGTATCCAACTATATACAGCATAGTAGGGCTCCAACTCATTTATAAGGGTGGAATTTCGACATTATCATTCGCGAAGTGCATGCATCATGGTCTTGCACTGTGTACTGCACGGAAGCATATCACGAGTGACAGTCCCCGACATAAATTACTAATAATGAAGCTGTATGGTCATACTTACAAGAAAACAAATGACAAAAGCTTCCGCTACGTGAAAATATGATTAATGAAGCAGAGGGGACTCGCTGAGAAATCCGAGGAAAATTTCCAATTTAATGCGCGTTTTCGCGGATATGTGAGCGATTTCCAAAGTCATTAAAAAGCCAAGGACACTAGTGTTTCCTGACTGCATATGTTGCTCTGGGTGGTGCCTCTTCTGTGAGTGCAGATTGAAGCAGGGTTATGACGCGCGACATTCCCCCAACGATGCCTTGGTACGCCCATGCTCTGTGGGAAACGGGGTGTGCCAACGCTTCCGCGAGCAGACGACACTCCGTCGGCGCTTGAGTTTCCCGTAATGCTTTGCAGATGCCGTAGGAGGGCGCACGTCAATTTCCAGAAAAATTCATTGGTGCCTGGATATCTGTCAAGGTCCTGTATGTGGAAATTCAAGTCCCCTAAAAGAATATTTAGGGCACATGACCAAATAGATCGGTATCGGTGCGTAAGCTATTCACGTTCGCCAAATTCTTTTGCTTGCAGTTATTCCCCGTTCACAAGTAAGCTACACCCAGCCCCGTTTCTTTTCCGCCTACCCATTTTCCGCGAGCGCCATCTGTCGCATCAAAAGGAAACAGCCCACGTGGCGAACACAATCTGAACGCGGCGCAGGGCGCAGTGACTAGAGGCTGAAGTTTTAGCCATTAATAACTGGTGGTTCAGGCGCCAAAATAGACCAGTACATAAAAATTTTAGTCCCCTGAATTCTTAAATAAAGACACGATTAAGTGACACGATAAGTTGATAAATAAACAAGAATTTTAATTTTCAAAGAGTGATGTGCGCGACCAGTGCCTACGAAAGCAAAGCACAAAAAAAAAAAACAACGTTATGGTTCATGATGGAATAAGGACACCAATGAATGATCATCGCGCAATTGTCCTCTTTCCCGCATGGTTTTCCAACAAGGTGTTTCTTTTTGCTGTTTATTAGGGTGAGGTAGGTGTCCATCTCTGGCCCTTCGGCATTGCTGGGGAGAACAGCACAGGAGCGCATATCCAGACAACTATAAACCCACAAGGGCTTGTAGTTAGTATTGACATGGTTTATTCACGCAGACTCTATCTGTGTGTGAACACCTGAAGGAACCCTCACTAAGTTTGAGCATTTTGAGCTGAGTGTAAGGCATCCACTAGGCGTTCATGATCACGTCTAGCAGGATTGGCAATGCTGTGCGTCCCGGAAAGAGCTGCAACGTCAAACTTAACGCCGCTTGCCCTTCATCTCGCGAGTGCGTGCCACAACATGGATGGGGTAATGTTCAAAGAATGGCCCTGCGTGCGTTACAGCAGTACGTGACACTGCGAGAATCATTCGAGGTGACATGTATGAGTTGTGCAATCTAATGCACTTTTTCAATCGGATGTGCAATTGTTATACCAGTTCCAGTGGTGCAACGCTGTTTCTCGTGATATCAATACATGATCCATGCCGGCCTCCACAAACGTGCACGCATAGAGGGGATTCATCCTACAAGAAACGGCGAAACACCCTCTCGTGAGCACGACCTGGCTTGGGCACGCCATGCAAATATTACCCGTGCGTGTGCCTGACGTGCTGATGGATCTGCGTCATGTGATGTTTCAGCTTCGAGTTGCTGCAAGAATTTTTCAATTGGTTAACCAAGAGCCACAAAAACACTATTAGATGAGGTGAAACCTTTTCCACTTGCTGTGCGTGCACGTCGCAAGACAAATTCTTTCTCTGCCCTCTACTCATTCTCTGCAGGGAGTGGCGAAAAATTCACCTCATCTAATCCTGTTTTTGTGGCTCTTAGTTAACCAATAGAAAAATTTTTGTGGTGCAAAGTTCTTCATTTGGCTTGCAACAACTTCCAGTGTCTTACTAAAATTTCTCATGTGAATTGGTGAAGCACCCTTCATGAAGTAAATTACAAGCAAAACAAAAAAAAATATGTAGATTCCACGTACCTCGAAATCGACGTTATGCGAAGCACGCGTAGGGAAGGTGACTCTGTTGCAATTTTTTATTGAGTGACATGTCATGAATTGAGGCTAAAAATATTGCACACACAGACATACGTTGAAGAGTTGCTGATGTTTATATAACCAGTTAGTTGTCTGCACTTGCGCAACAATTCTAACAGGAACATACGTATTAGCAACACCAGAAGTTGATATAAAGCGCTGATGCTCGTGAAGATGCTACATAAATAAACTTCAGCGCATGGCATCAAACCACAAAAATACCGCTATTCTTTCAATCGAGCCGCCCCTTCGCGCAGCCTCCTCTCGCGCCTCGAACATTTGATAGAGCCCTAGCGCAAGCTTTGTTGTTGGGCAGGATCCTGCACAGTGGTCGTTTGAGAGAGGATATAGATAAGTTTCGCACACTTTGAAGAGATTATCATCAGTCAATCAATCAATCAATCAATCAAATAACTTTATTTTAACCAAAAAAAGCTAACATTCGCGGTTAAAAAGGTGGCCGGAAATAAAGCTGTCGAATGACAGCTTGGCGAACCCCAGCCATTCATCGGCGATGAAACGAGAGAGTACAGTATTTGATATCAAAGAATAAAACAAACAACGAAAGATGCTTAGCCCTTAAAGTATTCGTTACTAAGTACAATGCACGAGCCAATACAAATATACATGCACGTATAACAGATATAGACATATATTCAGAGTATATAAATAATGAATGTTGAAGAATAACAACTTGCAAAATATGTGCTTGTTCCATTGTTGCAAAGAGCAAGTTTGAATAGTTAGGTGAACAGCTGTCTAAATTTTTTTGTATAGAATAAAATATCTGTTTCTTGCATTTCGGAATAATTTAATGTTGTTGGGACGATGTGTCAGATGCGTTTCGTTCCATAGTGTGTGCTAGAGAATGAAATGTCTTGGGGAGGAATATGGAGGAGAGCACCGCTACCTTCTATTTAACAAAAAGCCAGTAAACGACCTGAAGGTAAAAAAATTGCTACAAAGAGAAATATGTGCACTTTACCTTCCTGAACATGCTGCCACAAAAGTTTTGGGAATACGTGCTATATATACGTGTATATATAGGAAGGTGCAGGGGTTAGAAAATTGATTTCAGCTGGTTTCGTATTTTATATTCCTGCGTGGCCTCACCACCCTTCTCCCTAACGTAGAGGGGAACATGTAGCCCACCGTCGTGAGTCCGCTCACATCGGCAACGTGACACAACGTCAGCGAGTGAGGTCATCGGTGAACTCGATCAGTCGCAACGCACTTCCGCCTACAGCGATGCCTGGTTGTTTACTGTGCTTTTCAGCTGCTCAATTTGCAGACAACAGCGAAGCAACGTTCATTTCGAGGGTCAAGCGCGTGCGTGCAGGTACTTAGCAGTAAGGAATGACAACTGTGAGGCCGAAACAGCACACCACAGTGCAAGAGGCAGTTTTGAAGCTGTCGGTGCAAACAGAAGCTGAGATTGACTTGACTGCTGTTTGTTGAGACATGGTTTTGACCAATTGATAAGCTGCGGGCTACGCCGAGTGTGCGTGGAAAGAGAATAGGTCAGGCGTAGGAAAGGAGCGCGAGAATTGTTTTTCGGAAGGAGGCTCTGCGCAGCGCTGTAACATTCAGAAAACCTAATCACTGTGGTCTACTCTACGTAAACCCGAGATTGTTTGGGGGGTGTAAATAAAGTCAGAGCCCATCGACTGGCCCTTTAAGGCTTTACAAGTGGCTAGAGTGACTGTAAATGCCCCTTGCGAGAGCAGAGTAGCATATTGCCTGTTTAGCAACCTTAGTTACGTGGCCGAGCCATGCTATGTTTTTGCGGGTGACTTGCTTAAGCATGTCGCCGATCTACGAAGCGTGTCGCCGATCGCCAGTGGACGTGTCTGGCATGTCAAAGACAGGCGAAGAAAGAAGAAACAGTTACTTTCGGGACTGTGCAGCATTTTTATTCAGTCTGGTAATGCCAAGCACACAGGCGTAGTGCCGAATAACATGCACCGCTGCTTCCGCACGGTTAAGTGGCGCAAGCTATGAAAAATAAGCAACAACTCACAAACATAAAATAAAGCTGCTCCGCGATTCATGGTGTGCCTGACTAAGCCTATAGCATTAATTGTTTCGTTATGTTCTTCGAAAATGGTGCCGGATCCACGCAAATACTTTGCTGTCGAAGCTAAAGGACATGAATCTAAAGCAAATAAGAGCACCACTTTGTACCTAACGAGCGACGGAGTCCACAACGGTCATTTGATAAATTACAGGTGGACGGCAACGGCTTTCGGAGGTGTGGCCTGTACGCCTGCTTCTCCGCAGGGCAGGGTTGCCAGCGGAGATGAAAAACAATTGCGCTGCTCTGCTATACCAAAAGGGAGCATATACAGTGACTCAACTAATGGTGGGATCGCAGCAACACCACAACGATGTGGTGAAAGATGACAACAACCATTTTGGGAAAGTACCCCCCTCGTGTCTCTGCAGCCCAGCCGTGGTTCGCGCAAATTTTCATCGCTGAGGCTTTGTCTTTCTTTTTCCTCAGCTTCGTTGTACCTCGGACGTTAGAACTGTTGCCACGTAGCTACAGTCAGATCCAAATGAGGTGGGTGCTAGCCTTCGTTTGACACTAAAATATGCTGCTATCGCATTTATCATCGTCTCGCTCTTGCGGTGCGACCATGGCATTTTTTTTTTCGTGACATTACCTATTATTGTGTTTACCGTGTATTCATGTTCTCCTGTACAAATTTTATTTATTCATTTGTTAATTTTAATTTGTTTATTTAGAAATAGAGCACACTCATTTGAATCCAAGCAGGACCGTACATAACTAATAAATTTACATCAAAACAAGGGACGACGACGAAGTGTCTCTTCATAGAACGCTTCTGCTTTCGGCTCCGAGCATTGTTATCAAGTTTTTCGCTTTTTACGGGAGACGCTGCTCCCTGCCCCAAGGCGACGGACGCGGAGTCATCCACTGGTCCGCCCAGCCAGAGGTCTGCTATGACGAGCTCCTCGGTAAATCAGCGCGCCTGGCCCAGAACCAGTGAGGCCAACGGTGATAGTCACTGCCTCATGGCTGTGGACGCGGAGCCTTCTGCGGCTCTGTCCGGCCATAGACCACCTTTGGCAAGCTCGTCGCGGAAACGAAGCACCTGTTCGAGCACCAGCGAGGACACGGAGCTGTACTCGGCCACTGGCGACGACTCGTCGGATGACGACTTCGAGACCGTGAGAAGCAGGAAGGCCAAAAGAAGAAGTATCAAGCCGTCTTCACCAGCAGGGACATTAACGTCTCAGTCAAAAGGAGAACGCTGGCCGCACACCATCCTATTCATGCCCGAGGACTCCACCATCAACCTTCGAGCAGTAAACAGGCAAGCTCTCTCTATGTACTTTGAGGGGGTAGCACCAAACGACATTAAGGATATCCGGGTGAACACGCGGAAGAATATTCTAGCTGTGGACACAATGACTGCCAGCGCCATAGACAAGCTTCGCAGAGTATCAGATTTGGGAGGCATCAAAGTTCGACCGGTTATTCCAATGGACGGTGCCTGCGTGGCGGGAGTAATCTACGACATTGATTTGGCCATAGCAAACTCGGACCTCCCAACTCTCATAAAACCAACGAACGAAGGAGTTCTCATCGCGAATGTACTTCGCCTCGGAAACACCCGTTGTGTAAAGATAATGTTCAAAGGAGATTCCATTCCGTCGCATGTCAAAGTGGGACACTTCAGACATCCTGTTCGACCATTTGTCCCTAAACCACTCCAGTGCCATAACTGCATGAAAATTGGGCACATCAAGAGTGTATGTACAAACACCACAGTATGCCCCCGATGCGCTGAGCCGCACACTGCAGACGCATGTCGGGCAACAAGTCTGAAGTGCAGAAACTGTGATGGTCCGCATGATGCTGCATCCAAGGAATGCCCTCGGATTAAGAAGGAAATCGCCATTATCAAACAAATGGTTAGGGACAATTCAACCCACAGAGAGGCTGCTGAAAGGGTACGGCGGCGACGTAGTCGCCGACGGAGGCGTGTAGGACAGAGTGTTGCGCATAACCCATTTCCTCCGAGCACAAGTGAAGTAGTAAGCACGAATCGAAATGAAGTGGAGAAGCTCACAACTGCGGATGAGTGGCCTACGCTTCCGCGTACGCAGCCTGCAAAGGAGCCTCCTGCGAGGCCTCGCCGCCCTACACCTTCCACCGAGTCTACTTCCGTTGAGGATGTGTCAAGGGTCGATCGACAGATCATCCCGATGTTACGATCCCTCGTCGCTGTCATGGCAGACATACTAAGAAGCCTGGGAACTCCAACCGCTCGAAGCGGGTTACAGGTGTTGGACGCGCTGAGCCCAGTCCTCGCCTCCCTCGCGTAGAGTCATGGCAGGAGATCAACAATCGTTCCGCAAAGACGTCAGAGAAGCATCAGTCATCCAGTGGAATGCAAGAGGACTTAGATCACGGACTTCCGATTTTCGTCAGTACGTGTTTTCTAACCGTTTCCCAATCATCGTAATATGTGAACCGAAATTATCAAACCCGATCAGGCTATCCGGCTACGAATCAATCCCGTCCAAAACCCGAAACGAAAGCAGCAAGGTCATTGTGTATATTCGTCGGGAGCTTACCTACATCATTCAACCTGTGTCGCCTCATGATGAGAACCAATATGTTTGCCTGACTGTGACGCAGAAAACCCTCACCTTCACATTAATAGGTGTCTACTTATCTCCCTCAGCCCGTTTTGATTGCCAAAGACTGGATGACATTCTTTCGAGCGTCCAGGATCCGTGGATAATTATAGGGGACTTCAACGCCCACCACCCAATCTGGGGAAGTTCAAAAGTCAATGCCACGGGCCGGAGGCTGGCTTCATTTGTATCGACCCATGAACTGTCTCTACTTAATGATTGGTTTGGTTTGGAAAAACTTTATTGACAAGTCCGAAGGCGTGCGCCCTAGCACACGGCGGGCCGCTCCCACGATGGGACAGTAAGGCCGAGCCCTAGCGCCGCATCGTGGGCCCTCTGGACAGCCCAAAGTTGCGATGTTATGTCTGGACTCCGGAGAGCGGAGTCCCACTTTCTGGACGATGCTGTATCGGTGCCACGTACCGAAGGGCACTCCCAGAGCATGTGGTGTAAGGTGGCTAAACCGCCACATTTTGTACACGAGTTGGTTAAATAAACATCAGGATAAAGCTTGTGAAGAAAGGCAGGGTTAGGGTACGTTTCTGTTTGAAGTAATCGCAATGTAAGCGCCTGCGCTCTATTTAGCTTCGCATGTGGAGGTGGAAAGATTCTCCTATCCATAGCGAAATGTTGGGTTATTTCATTATATGTAGTTGGCGGATCCCTGTTTACGAAATCTCCAGTTCGACCCAAAGGTCCTCCATGGCCGCGGACAGCTAACCCTCGCGCCCTGGAGTGGGCCAACTCATTGAGATTTATGATCCCTCCGTCCATGTTTCCCATATGAGCTGGGAACCATGTAATGGTATGGGTTGTAAGCAACTTATCACCGAGTATGTTTTTGGCCTCTTTGCACACAGCTCCAACACTGAAGGCACGAATGGCAGCTCTAGAATCGCTAAATATGTGTTCATTACGCTGATCTAAAAGAGCCAAGGCGATGGCAACCTGCTCAGCTGCATTGGCAGTTCTGGCGCATACCGACGCCGCATTAATTGTAATTCCTTTGTGGTTGATTGCCACTACCGTGAATCGGTCTCTCTGGCCATCATATTGCGCCGCGTCTACGAAACAGGCACCCCCGTCAAGATCCGCAACTTGGCGAAGAAGGGCCCGAGCGCGCGCTCTCCTCCTTCCAACATTACGTTGTGGATGCATGTTCCGCGGGGCAGGCGAGACAATGATGTTTTCCTTCTGATCCCTCGTCAACCCTTGGTACAGAGCCTCAATCTGAGCTGGTGGAATACCCATTTCTGCGAGAATCATCCTCCCCGCTTTTGAGCCAGACAGCCTAATTACCTGTGTTCTTTCTTGTGCTTCCGCAATTTCCTCCAATGTATTATGAATTCCCAACTGCAGGAGACGATTGGTGTGGGTGTAGTTGGGGAGCCCAAGGGCATTCTTTACAGCTCTCCTGATCATTGCATTAAGCTTGTCCCTTTCCATTCTCTTCCAGACATGCATTGCCGCCACATATGCAAAATGACACAGCAGAAAAGCATGTATAAGCCTGACCAAGTTGTCCTCTGATAGTCCTGTCCTTCGGTTAGCCACCCGTCTTATGAGCCTAATAACACTGTCTGTCTTTTTTTCCAACCTTTTAATCGTGATGGTGTTGGTGCCCGTTGCTTCTAGCGTCATACCTAAGATCCGAATGGAAGCGACTTTGGGGATTGATCGTCCACTTTTGGTACGTAAGTGGATGTCATTCTCTAGGGGCGGCACCCAGCCTCGCGGTCGACGGCCCCTCCTGACCGGTTTATAGAGGAGAAGCTCAGTTTTCTGGAAGACACAGGCCTTTCTTGCTCTCCGGAAAAGTCTACTTAATGATGGGAGCCCTACATTTCTGCGAGGATCAACGTACAGCAGCTGTTTGGACTTGACGTTTGTGTCACGTCGCTTCGCCACAAGCGTTAAGTGGTTTTTAGACATCGAGACACATGGTAGCGATCACATCCCCAGTTATCTCACCATCGAAGGCTTTGCTAGCGACCACCCGCCGAAAACCGTACGGAGGATCGATTTTTCAGCATTCACAACCAACATTGAACACGCTTGTGAAAAAGGCTTAACCTCTGGCATTGAGCAAGCGATCAAACAAGCAGCGCAGAGTGCGATGCGCACGCTGGCATATTCTTCAAGGCCCTCAGAAACGGACGTGAAGTTAGAGCGCCTCCGTGCGACTCGTCGGCGTGCGGAGCGTAGATATCGACGCACAAAATCCATTCAAGATCTACGGATGGCCAGGCGCATGCAAAAGAAGATCCAGCGTCGTATAGACAAACTGGAGTTTCAACGGTGGGCGAAGTTTTGCGCGAGTCTAGACCCTCGCAAACCGCTTTCTCAAATATGGCGAACCGTGCGAGGCCTACGCATATTTCCCCAACAACGTTTTCCGTTTAAAGCCTTGGCCCTTTTCCAAAATAGAAGGGATATCGAGGTAGCGGAAGATTTTTGTAGGAGGATTGCGGGCCCGTCAAATTGCACAGAAGCCCTTACTACTGATTACACACCACATTCACTTGACCCGCACCTGGACCTGCCTTTTTCAATGGAAGAACTTAATGTGGCTCTTGCTTCATGCAATCGATCGTCATCGCCTGGGCCGGATGGCATATCATACCGCCTATTATGCAATCTCGGTGATCGAGCACGAAGTGCTTTGCTGGAAGTATTCAATGAGTCTTGGAGAGATGGAACGGTCCCCAGAGAATGGAAAACAGGCCGGTTTGTTGCACTTCTCAAACCTGGAAAATCGCCTCTAGAGCTGACATCATACCGCCCAATAGCGCTGGCTAGTTGCGTAGGGAAGCTGATGGAGCGAATGATCCTTGCCAGACTCGAGTGGTTCCTAGAACGCCATAGAATATATCCAGACGCCATGGCCGGTTTTCGTCGTCTTCGGAGCTCCATTGACAATGTCATTGACCTGGTGACCTACGTACAACACCAGAAAATGAGCAGACGGTTATCTGTCGCACTATTTTTAGATGTCAAAGGAGCATATGACAATGTTTCTCACGAAGCCATACTTGACGCCCTCGAGTCAGTTGGTTTGGGTGGGCGAGTGTACCGCTGGATCCAATGCTACCTACATATGAGATCATTGTTTATGCAAACTGATGATGGGCCGACTTCTGAACATTATACACACCGTGGTGTTCCTCAAGGTGGTGTATTGAGCCCCACACTGTTCAACCTGGTTCTGATCGGTCTCGTGGAACGCATACCAGATTCTGTGCAGATATCTCTCTATGCAGATGATATTTGTGCCTGGACGTCAGGTGTAACACGTCCTCAGGTACGTGCGAGACTCCAGAAAGCAGCGAATTCAATATCGGCGTACCTTAGAGAACAAGGCCTCGAGATTTCTCCTGAGAAATCGGCGCTGGTCGCGTTCACGCGGAAGGCAATGACGTCATATCCCATCGCCATCGATGGACACAGGGTCTGCTACGCCAGGACCCACAGGTTTTTGGGGGTCACGATCGATCGAAATCTCTGCTGGAGTCCCCATGTGGCCACTCTAAAGAAGCGCCTAACGGCCATCGCACAACTTTTCAAGTTCCTCGGAGGCAAAACGTGGGGCACATCAGTGCACGCGATGTTGCATTTGTACAAAACGCTGTTTCTGGGGTACCTGCGGTATAGCTTGCCGGTTCTGACGAACGCGTGCAAAAGCAGTATACGCACAATAGAAAACGCCCAGGGCCAGGCACTCAGAGTTTGTCTTGGATTACCACGCTGTACATCAACAGCGGAAACCATCGCAATCGCCAAAGATCATCCGACCACAGTGCACATTACTTTAGAGGTGCTTAGAGCTCATATTAGACACCTTGCTCGCGCCCCTGCCCACCACCTAGCTTCGCTTCCAGAAGATCGACCGAGTGCCTCCTTCTGTAAGAGAGTATTGACTTTCCGTGAGTGCCTTCCAACAGTCTACACGCCTCCGGAACGGATACTAACACCTCCTTGGTGCTTGAACCGACCAAAACTGCGCTTGACAGTGCCGGGGATTCGCAAGAAGGCGGAACTCTCGGCGCCAGCTTTAAAGCAGATGATTCTACTCATGCTACACGAAGAATACAAAGATCATGTCAAACTTTACACGGATGGCTCGACAACTGTTGGAGGATCTGCAGGAGCTGTGATCTTCCCAGCAAGAGCCGAAACCATCCAGTTCAGAACGTCACACAAGACGACATCGACAGCCGTGGAGCTCGCGGCACTCCGCAGCGCACTCCACAGGATTGATCGAGAGACACCACAAAAATGGAGCATTTTTACTGATTCGAAACCAGCTCTCCAATGTCTACACAATGCTCTACGTCGTGGGCCTCAAGACCAATTGGCGCTCGAAATACGACAACTGTACCATCACCTAATAGACGAAGGACATGACATATCTTTTCAGTGGTTACCAGGCCATTGCGGCATCATCGGTAACGAGCATGCCGACGATGCAGCTAAGAATGCTCACGAAAATGGAGTGATGGAACCTATTCCACTATCAAGAAGCGACGCAGCAGCAAAGATTAATACGCTTGCGCAGGATGTCGCAAGGTCTATGCGGAATACGCCCGGTTTTCTCCACACCCGCCTTCACCGCCTGGACCCATGCCTACGACTTACTATTCCATCTGGCCTACCCCGATCCGAGACGACCCTTCTCTGCCGCATGTGGCTTGGGGTGTCTTTCACGAACGCCTTTGCCTGCCGCATCGGAATGAGAGACAGCGCTGCATGCGACCATTGCGACAATGACGAAACAATTGAACATATTTTATGTCAGTGCCCCCAGTACAGCTCTCAGCGACAGTCCCTCTCAGCAGTGTTTGCTCGCCTCGACGACCAGCCACTTTCTGAGCAGTCAATCTTGGAATGTCGGAAAGATCGAGCTTCACGCCAGAAAGCAACGAAGGCGCTGATGAAGTTTCTGCGAGCGACCCGCCTCGTTGAACGATTGTGACACTACTGTGTGCGCGTGTGTGTGTGTGTGTTTGTGCTTCTCTTCCTCCCTTTCCCATTTCTTTTTCTTACTTTTCTGTCTCCCCTTACCCCTTCCCCAGTGCAGGGTAGCAAACCGGATATGTTTTCTGGTTAACCTCCCTGCCTTTCCGCATTAAATTTTCTCTCTCTCTCTACATCAAAACAACATGTCAACGACAAACTATAAACAAAAAATCAACCCATGAAACATTACAAATCAATTACAACGATAAAGTGACACCTTTACGCAAGTATTCCCCTTAATTTTGTTATAAAAGCTTCCACACTGGGACTGTTGACAACTGCTTTCGGTAGTTTGTTCCGGGCCCTTATGACGCTCAGATAATAAAGATACTCAAATGTATCCTTTAAACAGCTGTATTCCTGTGTCATTTTTCCGTTATAAAAATGAACACTTGTGCCCAGTGCGTGGTGCGTAATATAATTATGATTGTGAATTTAGATTGAAATAATATATGAAGTACAAGTATTTCAATCTGCTTTCAGCACGTCTCGCCTTTTGTGTAACTAGAGAAAAGGTATTCATTATATCAGTCACACTATCGGTGCGTTTGTAGTTGCTACCAGTAAATAGGACAACGGATGTTTGATTTTTTTTTTCAATAACGTTTTTTTTTGTCTGCAAGGGTCCCATAGGCATGAGGCATACTCCAGGCATGGCCAGACAAGTGCTTTACATGCTGCTAGTTGAACGTTCGATAGTGCTTTTGCAAGCCTTGCATCGAATAAATCAGCGTGATTTAAAAGCTTTGGAGCAGATTGTATTGGTGTGAAGATCTCAGTTCGAATTTTGTGTGATGGTAACTCCGAGATATTTAACAGCCGCTATTTTATTTAGTATAATGCCGTGAACAGATTAATAATGATGGAGAATGGTTTTCTTCCTGCCTATACTGCATGGTATGTGGATACATTTTGCTATGTGCTATGTTAAAAACAACCACGGTAGCGCCAGTTCATTGGCGGCTCGTTAGACAGACAGACAGACAGACAGACAGACAGACAGACAGACAGACAGAAGACAGACAGACAGACAGACAGACAGACAGAAGACAGACAGACAGACAACAGACAGACAGACAGACAGACAGACAGACAGACAGACAGAGAGACAGACAGACAGACAGACAGACAGACAGACAGACAGACAGACAGACAGACAGACAGACAGACAGACAGAGAAGACAGACAGACAGACAGACAGACAGACAGACAGACAGACAGACAGACAGACAGACAGACAGACAGACAGATAGATAGATAGATAGATAGATAGATAGATAGATAGATAGATAGATAGATAGATAGATAGATAGATAGATAGATAGATAGATAGATAGATAGATAGATAGATAGATAGATAGATAGATAGATAGATAGATAGATAGATAGATAGATAGATAGATAGATAGATAGATAGATAGATAGATAGATAGATAGATAGATAGATAGATAGATAGATAGATAGATAGATAGATAGATAGATAGATAGATAGATAGATAGATAGATAGATAGATAGATAGATAGATAGATAGATAGATAGATAGATAGATAGATAGATAGATAGATAGATAGATAGATAGATAGATAGATAATGTCATTCCATACGGTCGGCCGAATTCAGTAACGTTAGCGGCTTGTTCTTCGTCCATTCCACAGCGTACGTGTGGGCATAAAAGGAGACGCAACAAGAAGCAGGGCAGCGCCACCGCGAGTCGTGGTCGCGCTGCGTTTTAACCCATGTGTTTTTCGTCGGTGCTGCGACTAAGCAGTTTTCAGACTACACATCCTTCTCCGTTGTCTTGCGTCAAGGTTACGGTCGAGGGTGAACAAACCCACTAATGTTATTCGGGATGCATTCATGGCCGTGGCGTGGGATTTCAGGGCACGCAAAAAAACTAATGAAAGTTCAATCGTATTAGTGTTGAGCTGGGTACAACTTCGATTGAAGTTAAATTGAATATTTTTATTTACCAGACAAAACTGGATGGTCTCAAAGGCCCTGGGGACATGTGCGTACACATGGAAGTAGTGTGAAAGTAATTACAGGCACATAACATGCAAGGAGGCCATGACGCATGAACACTACATAGTCAAAAATTATTGCAGAACTGATTATTTTAAAACACCTAATATGAATTCTGAAAAATGTTTCAAAAATCAATATGCACTATGCATATACCATCGTTACAATCACGCATAAAAAGCTTATCAACTTATAAATTTCGTACTATTACCCACGTGCTTTAGTGACGGCCCATGTGGAGTTCGAAATATGCGCATGACTTCCTCTGTGTGAGTCACGTTATACGCCTGCTTCAACATGATGAGCTGTTCAGAATGCTTCGGCAATTGCGGGGCAACCTTCGCTGCTGCCTGCGGTTAGCCATAAATATTATATTTTTAGACCAGTCCCACCGTAAGAGCAGGAAATTAAATTAAAAAAATAAATAAAACAGGGGATTTCATGTGTCTCCTATCGCTGCTTGGCGTCGAACGTGCACACTGCCCGAGAGCTTCACCAGTGCAAAGACGGCACCCGAGAAATCGCATTTTATTTTGCTTTTCTCCTTTCTATTTGCCGCCCAGAATCGTATTGTACTCGGAGTGCCCCTGTAGACAGGACTTCTCTGCGCGACTCGGTAGTACCATTATTCGGCGACAGATCGCGCGACGTGTTCAGCCTTGCACGTGCTTTCACAAGTGGCGCGGGCGCTCGGCGGGAGAGGGATGCGATGGGGGCTCTCGGTTTATTTCTTCTTTTTTATCATTCTTCGACTACGAGCCCTGTCACCATCTTGGGAAGCAGAAAATTGCGCCCCTTTCCTCAATAACTGCTGTAGTCGCGGACAGCTTTTTTTTTTTTTTGGCATTGCAGAGGACAAATCGCGCGCATCTTACCGATCGTAAATTGTGTCCCTATTTTCAAGATGAGATATGAAAAGTACTGCATTGATTTTTTTGGATGTAGCTCTTCGACAGAGGGCCAGATCACACCTGTAAAATCTTCGCGTTTAGTTGAATTTATTCCTTGTCACTTCGCGTTTTTAAATGCGAGGCATTTCTTAGCGAACTTCGGCGACTTCCAGCGTATCTATCTATCTAGCCGCTTACGTTTGTGTGCTCTCGCGGCCACCGCATTAACTTGGCGTGAACCAAAATAAGCATGGGAGGGTTAGATGGTTTGACGATTATTACGCGCTGGCCAATGCATGAATAAAATCATAAACCCGTCGCGTACATCGTGAAACACTTCCCGCCAGACAGTGGCACATAACCACAGGCGGGTTTGGGCCGCTGCTATATAGGTATGTGCCGCAGATGATTGACACTTAGTATCTGCCGAGAAACAATGAGACCACACATGGGCAATTTTAACGCGCGAATGTTAAGAACTACCCGATATCGGTAGCGTCGACCAAACGAATGCAAAGAATAAATATCAGGGAACCAGCGGAAATCGAACCCAAGCATTCTGCGTGGCAATGAAGCATTTTACCACCGAATACGCCAGGTCTCCAAACTACTTTTAAAATAGACGCTAACCTTCGTGAAACGTCAACAGTGGTTGCAGTGCTGCCTTCCCAATTTATAAACATTACATACGTACTCATTTAATACAGCCGTCACGTCGGGTCAATGTCAATTGTTGTCAGTTGTCATGCGCTGAAGTATATTCATGTAGCAGTTTCCTGTGCCAGCATCCTTGCGAGCATCAGCGCTTGATATACACTTCTGGCGTTGCTAAAATGTATGTTCCAATTGGCATAATTGCGCAAGCGCAAACAACTGATTATTAACACATATGCAACTCTTCAACACAGGTATGTGCGTGCAACATTGGTACATATATGTAGCATCATTTCATGAGGTGTGGCTCAAAAAATTCGGCAGATCCCACGTGCCTGCATGGCAATCTACATTATGCGAAGCATGCAGAGGGAAGGTGACCGTGTTGCAATGATTTTATTGAGCTATACGTCATGAAATGACGCTAAATATATGTGCCGGTGCTGAATGCACAGACATAAGTTCAAGAGTTGCAGATGTTTATAGAGCCAGTTTTTTTTTGCACTTGCGCAACGATGCCAACTGGACCATGTGTATTAGCAACACCAGAAGCTGATGTGAAGCGTTGACGCTCGCGAAGCTGCCGGCCCTGGACACTGCTTAATCAACTTCAGCGCATGACACCTAACCACAATTGACGTTAACCCGACGTGATGGCTGTATCAAAGGAGTACATATGTAATGTTTATAAAATTGCATAAACAGCACTGCAACCACTATTGACGTTTCACGAAGGTTAGCGTATATTTGAAAAGTAGTACGCAGACCTGGCACAGCTCTGTGGTAAAATGCTTCATTGCCACGCAGAACTCTTGGGTTCGATTCCAGCTAGGACCTTGACATTTATTTTTGGTATTCGTCGGGTTGCCGTTATTTCGATGTCGGGTATTTTTTAAGCTTCGCACGTTAAAATTGCCCATGTGTTTTCTCTTCGTTCCTGGGTAGATACTAAGTGTCAATCACCTGTGGCAAATACCCGCATACCAGTGGCACATACCGGCCCATATGTGCCACTGTGTGGCAAGAAGTGGTTGACAACGTACGTGACGCCCCGCCGCGGTGGTCTAGTGGCTAAGGTACTCGGCTGCTGACCCGCAGGTCGCGGGTTCGATTCCCGACTGCGGCGGCTGCATTTCCGATGGAGGCGGAAATGTTGTAGGCCCGTGTACTCAGATTTGGGTGCACGTTAAAGAACCCCAGGTGGTCAAAATTTCCGGAGCCCTCCACTACGGCGTCTCTCATAATCAAATGGTGGTTTTGGGACGTTAAACCCCACAAATCAATCAACAACGTACGTGACGGGATTGTGACATTATTCATGTCTTGACCAGCACGCCATATTTGTCAAATCATCTAACCCTCCCATGCTAATTTTGGTTCACGCCAAGTTAAGGTGGTGACCACGAAAGCACCCGAACGTAAGCGGCTAGATAGATAGATAGATAGATAAATAGATAGATAGATAGATATGCTCTAAGTCGCCGACGTTCGCATAGAAATGCTTCGCATTAAAAAAAAAAACGCCATGGCCTGCGTGGAAGTAACAGTATATATACAGTCACAGCCAAAGCTAGAAGATCGGCTTTAAGCGCCTTTTCTAAACACTCATTGGGTAGCTGCTGCAAGCACACTTGCTGGGCACCCGCTACGCCAATAATAAGAATTTATGGGTAGTAGGCCGGCATTCACTATGTTATCATTCTTCATTCTTCTGAGAAGTGTGGTATCCGCCAAAATCTTGCAAATAATTTTGTGCCAATTGTTCATACAGTGACTGACGATGATAGCCACGCAGAACGCTTTATTAGGTTCGATTCAAGCTGGAACCCTGGCACTTATTATTTGCATTCATCGGGGGTCGACGCTGCCTATGGCAGGTTTTTCTTAACACTGACATTTATTCTATGCCTTCGTTAGGTTGATGCTACCTATGTCGGGTATTGTTTAACGCTCACGCGTTAAAATTGCCCATGTGTGTTCTCGTCGTTCCAGGACAGATACTCTCAATCACTTGTGGCACATACCCACATAGCAGCGGCACGTACCCGCCCGCAGGTATGTGCCACTTTCTGGCAGCAAGTGTTTGACGACGTAAGCAACGGGATTGTAATAATATTGATGTCTTGACCAGGACGTTATATTCTTCAAACTATATTACCCTCCCATGTTAATATTGGTTTACACCAAGTTAGGCGGGTGACCGGCAGAGCACCCAATTGTAAGCGGATAGATAGATAGATAGATAGATAGATAGATAGATAGATAGATAGATAGATAGATAGATAGATAGATAGATAGATAGATAGATAGATAGATAGATAGATAGATAGATAGATAGATAGATAGATAGATAGATAGATAGATAGATAGATAGATAGATAGATAGATAGATAGATAGATAGATAGACTCAAAGTTATCGAAGTTCGCTAAGAAATGCTTCGCATTTAAAAAGAAATTTCAGCACGGCCGCCTTCCCTCCGAATGCTTCGCATAACGTCGATTCCCAGGTACGTGGGATCTGCTGAATATTTTGACTCACGAAAAAGCCGCGCCTTTTACGTGCACCTCGAACACCAAACGGCGCCTGCTTCGATATGAAACGCTGATCGCTCATAGCCACTCCCTTCCACATAGGTGCGAAACGCATGGCATACCGGACTACATCGCGTAGTGGTACTTATGCAGAAGCTCCAGCCCTGTAGCTTCCCCTGCATTGCAGGAAAATTTGTCCGCGAGTATACGTGGTCCTGTGAGTCAATGCACCCGTTTTGTTGTTCTTTCAGCGTTGGCCGATAATGCAGACCCATTCGTTTATCACTTCAACAAAATGTGGTCACACTTTTCTTTGTGGCATCTCGGTACTACATCTAACTGTGAGTCGTACTTGTGAGTGCTACATGATTCCTTGTGAGCGTGGACAATTCTGAAAACTTTTTTTACACAAGAAACCAGAAGCCCTAGCAGTAGAATTAGAGTCAGTGTAATTATCAGCTATCCGCTGATCAAGGCAAGCTCGTTCAATGGCCTCTGCTTTGTGAAAAACTCCAGCACTCTGCTACGAGACAAGAAAGCAGCCAAAGGCGGAATTTCGGACAGTCTTTTCGCTACTCTTCCGCCCCTTTTCTTCGCTCTGTTTTCAAACTTCAACGCAAGCCTTCATAATTACTTTTCTTAAGTTTAAGCCAAATCAACTTCGAGCACAATGGCAAGCGCATTGTTCAGCGGCAAGCAGCGTCATGGTGCGAATAAAGCTTGTAATCACGTGGACCTAAATTAAATTGACCTATAAAACAGGTCGTGTTATTGAGAAAACATTTTAACGCTTGAAGCAGGTGACTGTCAGAGTAACCACGTGGTCGTGAAGGCTACACATTAGTAACTTTTGAGTTTCTGGTGCCGCCCTTTGGGAAGCTAGGCGTAATATCTTCTTAGAAGGGAGTGACGTCGAGGCGCAACAAAACCGTTTTTGTTGGTTGACACGGAGGCGAAGGTGTCTCCGCATTGCTATAGAGCCAGCTGGGACGCTCGACGGCAAGCGCGCTTTTCGGTTTTCGGTATTTCTTGAGACCACCCTGTCAGTGATACAAGGAGATTTCGGCTTGCGAATAAGCCACCGGTGTCGCCTTTGCTCGTGAAGGAATTGGGTGTTCAACGTACAGATTTTACAGTTATTATCAAGCAACTTTTTCGCTACAACATTCGAAGAAAAAAAGAAAGACTTCACATAGGCAATTCGCAATTCATATAGCGTCATGATCGGAGAAAACAGTCTCAAAAATACAAATATTGACGTCACCTGATAAACCCCCCCCCCCCCCCCCACTGACCACTATTACATGCAGCCGTACTGACCACTATTACATGCAGCCGAAATGTAGTCGTTGCGCGCAGCTTTGTCTGCAAAATTGTTTCGCGTGGCCGCCTTGCCGATAACGCCACAATGAATCCCAAAAGTTGCATTCGTCTCCAGTCTATCGCAAAAAAGAAAGAAAAAACTGTAAGAACAAGGTGCCTCCACACGTCGCCCATGAAAAAAGCCTCACTAGACTTTTCCGAAGAGGGAACTGAATATATTGTAAAATGTCTGCAAATTAAAGCTAACTCACACTTGTAAGCACTCGAATGCTGAAAATAAATCCTGGAGAGGGGAAATTTCGTCAGACTGCTTAGATTCAAGAACACGCTCTAGAATAAATATGCCCCCTCGTTGGATGCATCCCATCATCGGCCGCTTCTCCATCGACGCCTTAAGCGTGCCGTGAAAGAAGAAACAAGAACTGTTGTCACACTTTGAATCACCATTTTGGGAAGAACTTATAACGCATCTGTTGATTCATTGATATGTGGGGTTTAACGTCCCAAAACCACCATATGATTATGAGAGACGCTGTAGTGGAGGGCTTCGCAAACTTAGATTACCTGGGGTTTTTAACGTGCACCCAAACCTGAGCACACGGGCCTACAACACTTCCGCCTCCATCGGAAAGGCAGCCGCCGCAGCCCGGATTTGATCCTGCGACCTGCGGGTCAGCAGCCGAGAACGTCAGCCACTATAGACCACTGCGGAGGGGCATGGCGCATCTGTAAGTAAGTGCGCTTTAGTACGCAGCCACGCACTTCGCTGATGCTACAACTTATTGGGGCAAGTATTCTGAATTATGACTACAGCGCCTCTTTCGACATCGTTAGTTTATATTAAATTGAACCAGTATGCCTGAAGAGTGAGCTAACCCAAAAATTCTACATCGTAATACCTCCTACGCAGGTAGAGCATGCATTGTGCTCAACAGCAGGAAGTTTTTTTGGAGGCGTCTCAATGCATGTCGCGTATTTTTGTTCATTTATTAACTGTGACGACAACCTGTGCTTTGAACGTGCTTCTGGCGAACTTCGGGTGTGCATGCCACCTAAAGCTATCAAATGGCAAATTGGTAAAGCTTCCTATGCAGTATTTCCGTTTCCTAGAAATTCCTCTATAGAAATTTGTGGGTCAAGAGTGTTAAGAAGAGTGATCTATAGCGTGCAGAAGAGGAAAATGAGCCACGTCGCTTATGGGCACAAGAATCTCGCTTCTCTTTCGCTGGAATAAACGTGAGCGTTGAAGCGAGCTCTTCTGTTTCTTCGGGCATATACTGTCTTCAAAAGCTGGCTCATCTAGAAACAAGTGTTGAGATTTTACAAGGGCTCTAGAAGAATAATTGAGCCAGTTTCCCACTAGGGGTGCCAACCAGCCTTTCTTCCTCCTTTCTTTCTTGTCCCCGTTTTTCCTCTCTTCCCTTTTATTTATTTTGTTCTCTCTGATTTTTTATCCATCCCTTTTTCTCTCTCTTTCACGCTTTCTTCCAGTTTTTCTATACGGCATTTTGCCTGCGTTACGCAAAGCGCGCTAGTTTTGACCATGAGAGATCGAAGTACAAGAGGAAGATGCACATAAAGTGAAGCGACGATATATATAAGATGAAGTCTCCGCGCATAAAAGCTTCTTTTGTATCCCTGCCCAGTGAGCCAGAAGATGTGCACCGGGCTTTTATTGCGTAGAACGAGACGGTGCGACATCTCAATCCGAGATTCAAACTCATGGATCAAGGAGCTGGAGCCGGTGGTTCGTAGCAGGCTCCGAGATGCAGATAACGAAGCCTATGTGTAGGGGGTACCAATTGTTCTGTTCTGGATGTGTCGTAGAAAGTGCGATATGAATGAGAAACAAGTCAGGTGAACGAAAGGACAACTTGTCTGAAGCAGTCACCCAACCTTCAGCTTACGCGCCCGAACAATTGGTGCAGTGCGGCCTCGGCCACTCAGTCAGCTATTTATACAAGTGTTAGTCGGCGCCGCTCATAGCCATGACGGCGAGTTTGGAAGCCGTTTTTTTTTCTTACCAGCACGCATCACGTAGCATGTAAACCTCAGATGGCTGACCAATAATAAGCTTTCGCTACAACCACTGAAAGGCATCAACTCTGCCGGAACAAGATCCCCGCTATGAATGGAAGAAAAAAAAAAGGCCTTCAGACGAGCGCTTATTTTGTTCCCCAAGGCCATGCACACTTTCAAAATTGAGTCTGTTCTCCGAAAAACACCCGACTTTCGCAGGATTCAAGGACTGGACTCTCGTGAAGAACTTCCACTTCTCTAAGCCGCTTTGCTCATTGCAGCTTTCTTTGTCTGCAGTTTCATGCGGTACATAAGTTTAGAGTTGCTGATCGACAGTGGTGGCTACAACGGGTCTGAAATTTCGCATCTGATGCCACAACGCCGCCGACAACACCAGATTTTTGTCCACACGGGTTCTGTTGACTGGATGGCACGCACTGCAACATTTCTAATGCTTGCCGCTGCTCATCTCTCATCTGGGGCCGATGGCACGTGAGTGTGGCTGGATGTCATTCGACAATTCACTCTCGGTGGCGCACTGTACGGCATGAACATTCTCAATAACTCGACGGCTGACACCAGAAAGCCTTCATACTTTTCGCAATCGCTCTAATTTTCCGTATTTAATCCTCTCTCATGAGCTCAGCGATTGTCAGTGCTCGCTATTCCATCCGTTTGGAGTGAGCAAGACACTGCAGGTGCCTCGCAACGGGTTTCTTAGCGGCTCTTATCAGACGCACGATTACGCACAGGTAAATGCAGAGCAGCGAACACATCGGAACAGCTTCGATATTGATGCGGTAATACTGTGGTAGATGAGAACCGGTTGTTCTCTCGTCAAAAGTGAAAGACCAGGAAGACACACGGATCTATGCGCTCCTTATATATGGACCTCTATCTTTACATCCGTGCGTTTCGTATGTATCGCACTTTTTCCAGTGTCAGACGAACTGGAGCTATTGGTGGTATTATTGTCATTGCTCACAATGTAAGAAGCAAGATACGTTGAAATGATAAGCTTCCAATAAAAAACAAACGACAACCGCTGGCTGTAAGCAAGTGCGAAAGCATGACAGTTGCGTACGTGCTATGAAACTGTACTATCGTATGTTGAAGTTTGTTGGTCGCGTTTTTAGCAGCTCTAATATTTTACGTTGGCCGTAAGGTGCCGTTCATATTATGCTCGCTCAGCGATGACATCGCAACACATGCACTCGAATTTTGCTAGTGTGACGCCATGCGTCACCACCTAACCGGCCCACTCTTTGTTCATTTTGTTTTGGAAATTCGTCTACAGCTTCTGCTCAGTTGCCAGAACGTGTGCGCCGATTTTTCGCACGGGAAATGCAATAGTTTTAATGGGTGTGACAAGAAATGTAGAAAAAGAGAGAAGAATTTTAGGGGAAAAAATTTGTTCGAAAGCGAAGATTGCAGCCCACGTTTCGAAGAAGAGCCTCTCAACCACTGGGCTGTCGAGGCACGTAAGCGGAGCCCCGTCTTTGAGTGGCATAGTCACGTAGTACAGCAAGGTCAAAAGGCGGAGAGAGAGGACGAGAAGAAGGGAATACAGAGCGTGCTCAAACACAGGGAGAAAATTGACTAAACTTTGCCTCACCTAACTGTATGGAAGCCCACCAGCTCTGCTGTTTCTTTAGCATTGTGTCTCCACGTGCAGGTCATGCGATCGAATCCCGGCTACGGCGGCCGCATTTTCGATGTACACTAAAATGCTTGAGGCCTGTGTGCTTATGTAGAGTAAAGACATATTTGCACAGCGCAAGACTACGAGTAGTTACGATGTAACTACAGAAGAAGAGACAAGGACAGAAAGAGCGCTGACTTCAACTTAAGTTGAAGTCAGCGCTCTTTCTGTCCTTGTCTCTTCTTCTGTAGTTACGTCGTAACTACTCGTAGTCTTTCTCTGTGCAAATATGTTTATTCCCAATCACCAACTAGCCCAAGCATCTGTCTTATCTAGAGTAAAGAACCACAAGTGGTCGAAATTTCCAGAGCCCTATACTACTGCGTCTCTCATAATCATATAGAGGATTTTGGACGTTAAACCCCAACAATTATTTTTCTCTTCTTCTTCTGAAGATGATGATAATGATGATGACGCCTTAAATTTTGCCTATACCTACTCAGGGGCATCGGCCAAGAACTGATTACTTGAGCTAAGTGTTTTTTATCAAAACGTTATGTACGTAAAGCAAGAAGGGTCCTGTTATTCTCCCGTTCCCCTCCGTGAGACAGAATAATTATTGTCTTGACTAACACTGAATGTGCTTCAAAATAATTCATATTATTCATAATTAGAGTGAAAAATAAAACAACTCATCTTTATTGTTTTTTATGTTAAGCTCTTGCTGCAATTTTGAGACACATTTCGGCCGCTCAAGTCTCATTCGTTTTGTTTCGTAAAGATAAGCCCAAACGGCGTCAAATACACTCCTGTGGGTTAAGCCCAAACTCGCAGCAGCTTTGGTGCTGCGAGTTGGAGCTTTAGGTAAAGAAATGTATTTGTCACTCGACAAACTCAACCCCAGCTTAAATAACGGGATATTAAGTAGTCTTTATAGGTAGTCTGTACCAGTGACATAATAAGAAATAAGGTTCTATTATTTCAGTTTCTAAAAAAATTGCATTAAGGAGATATCATCAGACCAGCCCTGCATGAATACAAATTCAATGGGGGACACGACAACGTAACCTAGCTAATACGACTTCCAGTTGTTTGGCCGGACACCACTGAATGTTCCAACGGAAATTTTAAATTACTCAACTCTGCGCACGACGTAATTAATTCCATGAAATCTGCACGAAGGGAAAATTTTTGGTACCTTATCGCAGTTACTGTGGTCATCTCTGGAATGACGGCAAGTACTGACAATTCAATGCCGCTCGCGCTGCAGAGTCAGCCATTTTATTTATTAGTAATCCGCAATTAGCAGGTAACCATGTTAACTTTATTAGCTACAGCTGTGGGGGAACTAGCATGAAAAACGCCTTTAAGGCCGTTGATTTCCATCAGGTTGTAAGTGATGACGAGGAGTCGGTAAATATGATTCAATTATGAACATCCACTGGTAATTTTAGCAGTGCTGGAATAATTGCCAAGAGTTATGCTTCGAAAAGGCGGGTGCAGTCCGGTAGTCTTACTGAGAGAGACCACCCAAGCAAACGGGAATATATCCCTACACCTCTGTTTTCTTACCTCACTGTGGCATCTCTGGCTATTATGTTAGTCATTCCTACATGTGCAAGATAATCTTGCAGTTGGCTGTTTAAATCCTTGTTTGATCGTAATTTGGGCTTGGAGGGAAAAATATCATCGTGTTCATCTTAATAATTACGAATTTTCACATTTATTCTGTCCAGTTGTTTTTGCACGAAGATAATCTGAGGTTTTCTAAACCGTGGCAGATAGGCAAGAAAAAAAAAGAATCTAGATCATTTATAAAAGCATATTCAGATCGTCTTTGCGGATAGCTATAGAATTTTGAGAATGTCTGAACCGTCAGGATACGGAAACGACAAGGTATTGTAGGCACTCATGCGTCCTGATACATAACGTTACTACTTACGAATCCATGGAGTCCTAAACACAACCACAAGCCTTTTCGTTCAAGCATAACCAGAGGTTTGAGTTTGTAAGCACGGCCATGATGATGATGATAATGATTCCACAGCCATGGCTCATACCCACTCAAGGGGATTGGCCAAAAATCGATGACTTATTTCAGTGAGCCGGAGGAATAAACTTTATTATAAGAAACCAGCAGGTTTATGTGGCCGGGCCTAAGCCTCCCATGAGGGGTCGTCAAGGGCTTGCCTCGACGCCGCCTCACGGGCGTGCTGGGTCGCCGAGGTTTTTGGTCGTAAAGAGCGGGGCTCCGCAGAGCCACATGGAGCTTCGATGAAAGGGTCGTGGCGTTAGGTTACGATTCACTGCGGCGGTAGGTAGCAGGTTCGAACCCCACCGCCAGACACCCAACGGTCAAATAGGTACAAGCGATGCCCAACCTAGCACCCGGTTGTTTAAGGGCATGCTTGGGAAACTCCCGCCGCCGCTAAGTGGAATGTTAGCGGTATGTAGAAAGGTGAATCGTAACCTAACGGCTGCGTAGTAACGATCTCTCTTAATTCAGTGAGACTTGAATATCGGGCCACTTTCTTCTTGTTGTTCTTCGTTTTATATTATTATTATTATTATTATTATTATTATTATTATTATTATTATTATTATTATCCTCATCAATGTGTCTCCAATGCAGGCTAAGCTGTCTTTCTTTTTTTGTCTCCTATTCTTTCATTGGTTTTCCGTCGCATGACTCATCGTTAGAGGAAGTGATTGTCAGGTTGCTCGTGTCCTCAATTATGCCTTTGTTCACACGGCCCGGTTCGCATGGTTGCGAAACACTCTGCTAATTAACTTGTTCGTCGTTGTAAATCTTTTGCAGGTAAGGCGTCAAGATGGTCTTACCGAGTACGCGGCCTTTTTCGAAAGCTTGATGGGAGGACCCAGTGTGAGTGTTCCTGCTTGCTTTGTACTCTCCTATGATTTGTGTCTGAAATATCAAAAAAATGTAAAGCTACCATAACTTAGAAAGTTACATTTGCGATAGCGGGACCCAGCGGACACGGACTGTCAGAGGAGCTCGCTCCAAATGAAGACCGAATTCTCAAAAGTACTTTCATAATGGCATCAAAGTTCAAAATAGAAAAAAACTGCGTTTAGTTAAGTCCTAATGACGCCCATGAAGCATGCATTAGGCAAATTATGCTGTTTTTTTTCTATTTATTAAGCGAAAAAAAGAAGAATAGCTTTTTGAAAACACTCAGCTCCAAACGGAAGAAAGAAATGCGAGTTTGGGCGAATCACGTATACCTAAAAATTTGTAGCGAACCGCATCAAAAGGCGTTAAGTAGCAAAACAGAAGGTAATGGCATGTCATGTCGAGCCACGAAGAGCAGCATTTGAACTGAGACGAGCGCAAAACCACATGTACACAAGTGGCCTTTCTTCTTCATCCAAGACGCTTCCGTTACTTCTTGGGCCAGAGCATCGGAGCTTTTGGCAAGGAGAGAAACGCTTGAAAACTTCGCCTCACGAGAGCTTCAGGGGGTGTGTTAGGCCTGTATAATTTTTCCTCATTATGATGTGTCAATTACCCCAGCAAAACGTACTTCTAAGCTCCTTCAATGAAATTGGCACCTACGGTTATCTGTGCCAGCCATCAGCGAGATTATTTCTTTTGCTGTAATTTCGTGGACGTTTCACCATCATTATTACTCCGGGGGAGTCACACTGCACAATTATCAGCATCCATAGTGAGCAATATTCCGCTGTATATTTTTAATTTAATACATTCATTAGTTGGGGCTAATTAAGATAAATATGAATACATGCAGTGCTCACTTTTTTGCATGATTTCTATCGCTAGCTCCCACCAGAGAACATTCCAGTGTGTATAAGGCATGAAAACGTGCATATCCCAAAGCTTACGTTATCGTGACTGCACCTAGAAAACCATTCAATGAGACAAAACAGGTGGCAACGCCATCGTAAAAAAAATGTCACTAACAACGTTCACTGCATTTGTTATAAAAACAACGCCCGTATACAGCGCACTAAGTGAAAATGACCTGAAGTAACATCAAAAACTGGGTAAACCACTTGTCCTCTAGAACTTTACATTTCCCGTTTTTTTTTCTGCCACTTACTATCGCAGTAAAAATTTACTCTCATGCTAGCGGAGTTTTTCAACGTAGGAAGGGTGGTAATTACTTACCCCAATGAGGTTCCGAGCGAGTATAGAGAGAGTCAATTTTTACTACCTTCACAAGGTTTTTGAGGTGATTTCTGGTAGTTAATTCTGATGGTAAAAGTAAATAAATGTGGACGTGTGCATTCGTCAAGAATCGACAAATTTATTAAATAGAAAATGACGGCAGAATTGATGGCACATATTAACATACAAACGAAATACACACACAGCACAAATGCAGAATGAAACACCACTCGAACAGACTGCACACATTACTCGACTGCACTTCGACCGTCCAGTATATATAGGCACGACTTTTTGACCGGCAGTGTAGTACCGGTCGGAGAGCTTTTTTTTGCATCGATTAACTACAACGGTTGAAGGTGCAAACGTAAACTTAAGGTGGGCTGCAGGGCACTAAATGTCACACCGACCTTTTATTATAAATTTACCCGATCTTACCTCTTTGAGTATCCAATGTTTATTTGGCACACCGGGCTCATGGCCCCATGCGTGTTAGCACTGCTGATGCACAAGTCCATAAAATATACCTAAGTACGCACAAACCATGGTAGATCAATGCTTTCCATTAAGCGACGGTGCACAAACACAGTAGCAGCACGTATTCATCAAAACGGGCGTAGAGGAGCGGTGCACGCCTGCACACAAGCTTCTTACCGATAGGCCTTTTCGAGGAGCACGGTTATGCGATGAAACACAGCTGGCGATCCCAGAATACTTCTCCAGTGCGAATTTCGTCGTCATTTCAGACACAAATGAACACGTGTCCGCTATTTGCGGAGTCCTATACGGGGGCTGGGCGATTTATGTACTTTCAACGAAAGAGACGGACCACCGTCTGGGTTTTCTTCGGGCACACGGGCAGCCGCTTGTTGGTTCCGTCTCCCTTGTATCGGCTCTCGGCTTCGGGCTAGATGTCTCACAACAGCTGGTGCATGAGGTGGGCAATTCGGGCAGCACTTTACTCCAGCAGACATCGTCTTCTGTGGAACAAAATATATACGATGTTTCTTTCACCTGCCCCGGCGACACACTCCCACTGGTCACTGGCGGCCGCGGCTCGGTGCCGACGACAGAGTGAAGCATTTTGCTTATTGCTTCTCCAGTAGGCAAGTACGGACGATGACACCAGATTGATTTTGTTACCACTGGCAGATCTTCGCGATTCGGCACGGAAGCGAGGTATCCGCGACGTGCAGGTTCAGAGGCGCTCGGAAGCGCACGGTGGCTCGATGATGTAGGAAACACGTGAGATCCATCAGCTCAACCAGACACACAGATCCCGAGCTTCTTGCGCCGTCTGGGCCACCGCAGAGCAAACGCCAACAATTTGCGAAAATATGCAGGACAACTTTCCGCAGCAGGTTTTCGTTTTTTTTTTGAGAACCCCCTCCCCCCTTCTTTTTTTTCGTTCACAAAATGATGTCCTTGCGCGTTGTGCTTATGCTGCTCCAAGTTCCTGTGAAAGTGCGTCGACTCGAGGTCAGTCATGAGGCACGACGATGCAAAAAAAAAAAAGCACCTGTGGTCCTCGCGTACATTCAGGGTTCACTGAGAGCGTCACTAGGGGGGTACGGCGCAAAAGCCGCCGAAGCAGCTGAAACTTGTGAAGTCACGTGGTAATAAACCCTGAAACGCAGGTTAAAAATCACGTGATAGAAAACTACCTACGTGGTAAAACTATTTAGACATCCTTTTACTACGTGCCTCAGAGGTGGTGATAAAACTGCGTAATGTACCACCTTATACTCAAACACGAGGTGGTAATTTTAAACGCGAGAGAGTTTTCAGGGGTCATGAGCCACAAAAACTCCTAACTCGGATAGTTTTCGTTTACAGTGTGGCAATCGAAGTGAAAAACAGGAGTTATTGCCGCGAGTAGCTGCAGAGCAGGCTGCAAAAACGAGGTGTAGTCGGTGGCTCAGTGGTTAACGCCTCGCATTCCTGACGCTGAGGTCCCACGTTCGATTTTTTGCACCATAGTCTTTTTTTTCTGGATTTTTTTTGCTTTGTTGCGTTTCCTTATATCTAGATACGTATACATATACGGTAAATGACATCAACATCGAAATCCACGTCGACGCCAATGCCGGCGGCGAAATCCAGCCGAGAGTTTCCATATAATTCCTATCACCATAAAGTAACGTCTGGTAATATGGCGGTGCAGAAGAAAGACATTGTCTGGGTGAGTGCTTTTCCGCAGAACATCGCAGCCCCACATGAAAGCAGCGTTTTACTGTTTCAATCTATACGCAGCATTGAGGTCAGCCTACAGGAAGCAGCATTGGTCGTGGATGACTACGCCCATCGCTGCGGCCTCGAATGGTCCCCCACGAAATCGGAGTACGTGCATCTTCACCTTAAACCAAAAGACACGACTCAAATCGTACTTTCCCTGCGCACCTGGCCTATCCCGGAACGCGAAGAAATCCGTGTCTTGGGGCTCTTTATACACAAGAGCAAGAAAGTCGATACCACCCTGCGCAAATTACGTATGGTCGGGGATCAGGTGAGCCGCATGGTCCGCCGTGTCTCGAACAAGCGAGGGGGTCTCAGATGCCGCGATGCTCTACGCCTCGCCAACGCTTTTGTGACCAGTCGAATTCTTTATTCAACGCCCTACGTACATTTGCGCAAATGCGATTAGAGCACGCTGGACAGCATTCTCCGAAAAATATACATGCGCGCCCTAGACCTCCCGATCATGACGTCTAACCAACGTCTTGCAGAGCTGGGCATGACCAACACGTACGGGGAACTCAAAGAGGCCCATCTCAATAATCAGTACCTGCGGCTTACCAAGTCGCACGCTGGGAGATGTCTCTTACGCCGCCTCCATATCTTATACACCTACAATGCAGAGGAGCGGACCACGATCCGAGAGAACTGGCGTGGAGCATTGGTTATCCAGCCTCTGCCCCAAAACATGGCTAGGGGGACTCATGAAGACAGGCGAACTGCGCGGCTTACAGCTTTGAAGAGACGCTATGGGTCCCGTCTTGAAGTCTTCCATACCGACGCGTCCGGCCCTCAACATGGGGGGTGGTACACGGCGGCCGTAGTCTATCAAAACGTGCCTTTCCAAAGGTTCACGTTTCGAGCCACGAACATCACTCACGTGGAGGAAGTCGCCATAGCTCTCGCCGCAGCGGACCCTGAATTTCGATTTAATATTACCGATTCGCGGAGCGCGTGTCAGAATATTGCTAAAGGTCATATCACCGTTCGCGCTGCTCGAATCCTTAAGCGCTGTGATTACATGGACCGCCCGAATACACGTTTCGTCATCTGGACCCCCGCTCACGCAGGACTAGGTGGTAACGAGGCTGCCGAAGCCACGGCCCGCGCGCTTCATTTTCGAGACCCGCCTCGCCCTTCATGGCCTATGACCCAGAACATAATCCGGTAACCTCCTTTCGCGAAATTACAGCGATTTACAAATAGAACAGGCTCCGATTGGCGCCCCCAGCGCCGGGCCTGACTAAGTCTAACGAGCGCTGGCTCTTGCGCCTTTACATCAACACAGTATTGTGCCCGGCTATACTTAAGCACTTCAATTCGGCCTTCTCCGGGGAATGCCCACACTGTGCCTATCCGCTTGCGGACACTTTTCACATGGTGTGGGCATGCCCTTCTAACCCGGCGGTCCCCCCAATCACTTCCCCTACACCCTCTACCCGGGAGAGCTGGAAGGCTGTCCTGCTCGGCCTTGGCGGGCCAAAGAGCCCTCGTGGCCAGGGCGCGCGCCGCCGCAGAAGCCACTGGGGTCGCGGACTAGGAACTCCTCCAAGAGCTTGTAAAGGGCCGACCCTTGAGGTCGTCCCTCTCTCTCAAATGTAAATAGTTTCAGTAAATGTTTTTCACCACCACCACCACGCAGCTTCCCACCTTGACGTCGCGTGGGAAGGCTGACACGTTGCATAGGTTTGAGCCGTAGAGTAACATACAAACTTAAGAGAGGACTCTCCCACAGGCCTCTGCGGCTAATATTGGTTCACAGCGCTCCAAACGGTCGTTGGGCACCTTCACAGCCCCAGAGGTTGAATACAACAGAAAATCATGTCTCGAGGGCCATTTTGTAGTGACTAGGAATTATATACCGCCTCCGAGACCACATCTACGTGCGTGATCGTCTCTGAGGCCATACTTAATTTTCTTTACGCGTCATTTGCTTGCATTGATGAGCTTCGTGTAACTGCACTGTTAGAGTGGCAAGTACACGATGCCAATGTTGGTCTATGCACGCATTTTAATAAAAACATGAGGATCATTGGGGGAGCAAAAACTTTTATTTTCAAGTGAAATTCTTGGTAAGCACATGCTCACTTTGTTAATGTTTCATAAACGTAGGCACAAAGAGAAGTTTATTGCACTACGATACGCGAGTATACAACTGCCGTATAACGATTATAACTACGCATACGGTGCACACAACTACGTATACGGTGCACAGCGCGACACCGCAGTAGCCTCAGCACTTGACTCTGGCATGAACCGAAAAAAGGAAAAAAAAGAATGTTGGCTACGTTTTTTTTTTTCACCTTCGCACTAATTTTCTGGTACACAATTCAGACAGTCACAAGCAGTTGCCGCAGCAAAAACAAGCAATTTTAGTTGTCATGCTAGCTCTCAGCGAGGCAGGAGTATTCAATCAAAGATCACGTCCTAGCTTTAGCTAAATTTTTTTAAATTCACCACGACTTTCTTATTACGCTCGTTAGAGCTTCAAGCAATGTGTGAACGGCCCAGACAGATAATGATAGCATAGCTGCACTTTTCACAAAATCTCGCTCATGCATTGAAATCGAATACATGTAGCGGGACAAAGAAAACCTAATAACGCGAGCGGTGACTCAATTGCTTTAGTAAAGAAAGAATTTTCTTGCAAACGTGCCTCGAAGCAATTGAAACAGTTTTCTTTCGTCATCTACGAAAACAGTACGCTAAGGGAAGAGCACAAAAAGATCTCTGCAAGCAATGGCACTATGTTATAAGTGTTACGTTAAAGCTTGATTGACAAATAAAAAGTACGAACTTGACATAGTTGATGGCGTTTGTACCTAGCAGCAGCCAAGCAGAGAGGCAGACTAAACAATCGAAAACCACGACGCACGCCGGGCACGTTATCGCACATCTTTTATGGTGTCTTCCTGCTGCTATACGTACTTCTTCATTGCCGTAAATGCATATGAACACGGAGCGGGACAACGTCGCGGTCGCGTCTACGCCACATGCACTTATCTCGCATTCGATTCATTCCTTATCCCTGCCCGGTGATATCGCACCGTACTATCGCAGACGATAAGGACGGATTCAGGTAAGCCCTTCTATAGAGGAGGCTTTGCCTCCTCTATTTAGGTTACTGTCACAGTCACAAAAACACGTAGACGTGTAATGCACTTTAGAAGGTAGTCTGGTAAAAAATTGGCTCCAAATCTGCATGTTACACTGCAAATGCCGTCGAAAGACGATAATCTTCTGTCTGGAAAAGTGAACAAAACGTTTATTTCATGTTCTGCGCAAGAAAATTGGTAATTGGTATTCTGGAGGCGCTGCGTTAGAGTGCATTGAGCGTGTAGCAGAGGCAAACGAGCGCATCGAGGCACGTTAGGCACAAGCGCCATCTGGTAGTTATCTGCGAAAACGAAGGCATGCAGCCCGCGGAGAAAGTTGCGCGCCAGTCTCGGAGGTGATAAGGTGTAGAACGGAAAGCGACGGGCAGGTGCCACCACCATGATGTCGTAGCAAAGCGTTGGAAACTCCTTTTTGAGCATCGCGTTGTACTGTCAGCGCAGCCTGATAAACGCTACATTCCTTAGAGATACTTGTGTGTGCCTCTTCTAGTATAAAGGCAGACATACAAAACATCGAAGCGTTGTTGGAGCGCCTCAGATATGCGCAATAATTGCTTTTTAATTGACAATCGTACAGCTATGAACGCTAAACCTTGAGCAATATTGGTGGGTGCTGCGGATGGGGTTGGCCGTTTGAGGTATCGTTAGGGTGGACAAACAGACAAATGTACAGACAGACATACAGACAGACAGACAGACAGACAGTGTACAGACAGTGTACAGACAGTGTACAGACAGTGTACAGACAGTGTACAGACAGTGTACAGACAGACAGACGAAAATTTCTCCGTTAAGGTCCCCAAGAAAGACTATCGTATTTAATAACTAGCACGCGTGTTTGCTTGAAGCAGTGATGGATGTGTTGCCATCTTACGGCTGGCGTGAAGCTGCTTGGCTTCGCTGCTTTTGGCCGGAGTGACCACTCTTATAAGTTTTATGTTACTCTATGTCCGAGCCTCGGTCTAGCATATAAAACTTGTTCAATGACAGCTAGTGCATGTTGCATTGCACTCATTCTTGGCGAGAAAATGTTTATGATAGATGCGGGTGACGTCACGACGTGACTTTTGGTCCTGCGAAGCGCGCCACGCCACCGGCGACACCATGCAGCGGTGGTGGACATCGCGCCAGTGCATTTTGCTGGTCGTTTTCGAGCTCTCCAGCGTATTCTGGCGAGGCACATCACTGTTGGCCGGTCGAAATCGGTGCACGTGGTGCGCGTCTTGCTCGTCCGCAACCGGAGACGCGCATCTACTTTTCATTCATTGTTGCTACTCGGACCGAAGGGTGGCACCAAAGTCGCCTATACGATCCCTGCAGTATGCCGCCGTTTCGCACGGCGAGGCAGTTAAGAAGGGCGTTTGAAAACTTCGGTGCGTGCAGAAAACGACATGGAGTGCCTCGCGTTGCCTAGCTGCGCCTCTAAACTGAAATGACCTTTTTTCGTCTTCGTCTTCATTGATTGATTGAGTGATTGATTGATCGATTGATTGAATGCTTGAATGGTTGACGCTTCGTTGTTGAAACACGTGGGCTGTTTCCTTGAGCGCAGCATGCAAATGCTCTGGTGGGTAAGACAACGAATACAAAGTGAGAGCAATAAAAAAACACGGAAAGAGCGAGAGAGAGAGAACTTCGTGAGGTCAGATTTGAAACCGCGTATCCACATTATGAAGGTGAGCACCTCTAGCGCTTCGCTATTAAGGCACACCACAGAACGTAGCCTTGTGTGGCTGATGGAGAGGGAAGGACAGATGTGGAGCGAGAGAGAGGGAAGAATAGCAGGGAAAAACGTAGGGAAAAGGCAAAAAAGAGAGAATCAAACAATGACAAAGAAATAGAGAAAGAAGGAAATACCGGCGACAATCGCAGAAAGACAGAAGTAGAAATAAACAGAGGCAATACGTAAAAAGATGGGCAGAAGCGAAAAAAATAAAAGATTAGAGGAGGAAGCTAGCAAAACCACTAAGGTGTTCATCCAATCCACTATCTCTTTAGCGTTGCGTCTCCAGTACAGGCTATGCTTAATATTCTTGTTATTCTTCAATGTTGCTCCACCCTTTGTGTTGCAGGCACTCAATTTTAAAGAGGTGGCCTCTCTCTCTCCCATTTACCCCAACAACACTAATTTCCTTGTGGGTGGCAGAAATAAGTATCTTTTATCTACCCTCAAACAATTGCTGCTGCACAAAATTCTATAATATCATCCTGCCGAACATACCACAAGTTTTTTTGCGCGCTCACTTATATCCTCGGGACTGCCACTACGTGAGTAATTATTATATCTGCCTGTTTTGTTTATGCATTTTCTAAAATGAGTCACCAGAGATTCTGATTACGGAGGAACGCTCACCAGTGCATTCACATATTCATGTACACATTGGATGAATCTTTGTCTTATAGCATTGCACGCGTTGAACGCAAACTTGTTTTCTTCAGTAGCTGTACTCATAGGTTCTTTTACGTGTATCGCGATTCCCCTTTGTGAGATGTTCTTGTGCCTTTCCGCGGGTTACGCCACTTATTTGGGCTCGGGCCCGCGCGGCTTCCGCGAAGAAGAAAGCGCCCAAACCCCGCGAGGCCGTTACGCCGCCGGTGGAGCACAACAACAACGGCCGCCGGCGTGTTTTCTTTCTTCCACCTCGGAGTCTTTGTCCGGTGTCCCTCCATTGTGGGCTTTTTGTTTACTCGCGCTTTTATGGAAAACTGTGCTACCCCTTTCCTTTTATTTGGCGCCGGGAAAAGCCGGCAGTTTCCTCTTTTTTCCCGCCGTCTTTCAAGCATTAGGGCTCGTCAAACACGACGTTTATTCCTCTGGGCAAAGAAGCCGAGAGCAGCACAATGGATCTATCCGAAGAAGCGCGCCAGGAGTTGCGTAAACTCTTTTTCTCGCGGGAAGCGGCCTTTGTCCCAATGTGGACAATAGGCAAACGGTTTCTACAGTCTCCAACTGCACACAAGACAGGACAGCTGCTCCTCTGGCCTCCTTGGTTCCCCAGCCATGCTATAGGTGCTGTGATCCATTCCTTCCAATATTTAGGAAATGTATATATGCACGTGCTGAAGCGAACCAACCATGCCGCAAAATCTTCTTTAAGGACTAACTGTGAGGAAGGTCGCATTATCGGCTGCCCAAGCTAACTTCACTGCCCGTATTGTCAAGATACCGCGTCATTCTACTCGCCTTCTTTAGTCTAGGCGACTATGCACGCGCAAAGTGTACGCAATATCTTGCCATTGATTAAGCTTCGTTCGTTGTTCCGACCATATAAATGTCATCAATGCCAAGCAGTTTTTGTTTGAACATGTCCTGTCGCCTTGACTGCACCACGTGAACATTTGCATCCAAAAGTATTTCAAGTGATGCACCGTTCATTGATTTGTGGGGTTTAACGTCCCAAAACCACCATATGATTATGAGAGACGCCGTAGTGGAGGGCTCCGGAAATTTCGACCACCAAATCTGAGCACACGGCCCCACAACAATTCCGCCTCCATTGGAAATGCAGCCGCCGCAGCCGGGATGAGTGATGCACCGTGTTCGTTGAAAAATGTTTGCCACACCTGATGGGGCTACCTATAGGTTGCAGGCGCATCCGCAAACGCTGGATACGTGATGCGCACTGCAAAAAGTGACAACTTCGTTGGGAAACGTAGGCGAACACTTGTGCTCTGCTTGATTAAATTACTTTGTCCGTCGATTGGCTTGCCCTCTTGCTGACTGATGTTGTATTTAAAATGCCTTTAAAATGCGTTTGAAATGCCTTGCAGGCCCAATAAAAGGCATTTAGTAAGGGACATCAGCATATACATAGCAAAAATACTGACAAAATCTAAAAACAGAACAAGATAGGAAACAAACAAAAACAGACAAATAATAAACGGTAAGATGGAGCAAAGATATGCAGTAGAAAAACGCAACGAAATCAGGTCACCACGAAAATATTCACGGTTTGAGACGGATAATTTGTAATCTGGAAGGCTGTACGATTGTGCTCGAGGTAATGGGGATGAGTTGAATGTCAGTGCGTGATGATGAATGCGCATAAAACTACGCGGGATATTTCCTGGACCGGACTATCTTTGACATGGGATAATGTCGTTGAATAAGTCCAGTGACCAAGTTTTGGTGCCTGTCTTGTGATAAACGCCGCACGCCAGATCCGATGACGCACACAGATGAGGCACATAATGATCTCACCTGAATAAAATAAGTCATTCTCGGCACGCTAACATTTCGAAGAGAAAAAATATAAAGCACACGCACGGCACTGATAGCGTTCCTGCGTGCGTGTAAAGCGCTGTTACACATTTCCATCATGCAAGCCTCGCACAAATTTGTTTCTCTTCTTTATTTCAGAGGACAACGATTTTCGGGCAGCGTGCGGCTTTTATTTGATTTCGAAGCGAAGCTGCAGAAAATCACAACGCACTCGTTGATGATTGGAAACAATATCGCGATGTTGCCGCCGCTCCTGCAACGGCACGCCATCAACAAAGTACTATCGACTTTCATCGGTTTCAGCCAGCGTGTTCGGAGGAACGACAAGCCAGTAATATAGCATCGCCATCTGGCTTTTCTTTTTTTCAGGTATATTTTCTGAAAGGGGCATAGTACCGCGTATTTTACTAGTACCATGTTGAACACAATTTGCAAATTTTATTTAGCTGCCTAAAATTATAAAAGGTCATTCGTCATCATGTCGGACTAATGAGAAAGCACCCATTCATCGCAAACTAAACGAGAATCACGATCATTACGGTCCAACGAGGTTGTCGCCGCGTTGAAGCTCGCAGATTCTGCTGGCCGGGGAAGCAAAATAGAGGCGCCTCGTTTTCAGCGCCACCTACGGTAATCGCAGTGAAGATGAAACAAAAGCCTTCCACAAGGTTGGCTGCCGCGCCGGGCGGCGTCGCCACCGACGCTGCGCTGCAAACGGTTATCGCGATTGTTGGATACGAAAAGTGCGTTATTGTTATCATTTTTAAACAACGATGGGCATCCAATTAATAACCTCGGCATTCTTGAGAATGCCCCCATACGTATGCTGGTAATCTAGTAGCAACGCCTCTCGCTGTGTGTTAACATATTGAGACGCCTCTTGGGGTGGCTAACTTGTAGCGTCGTGATGGGAAACGGCGTTTGCTGGGAACGAAAGGGGGTTCAGAAACGGTGTTACTGACTGCTGCGTGCTTGAACACTTTCTTTCTCAACGAAGAGACGCGCATATTGTTCGGAAAAGCATTAAGTTGCTTCTATAAAAAAAAAGTTGTTTCTCTCTGCAGGGCACGCATTCGGATGCGTCCATCGGCAAGGTACACGCAGTGATGTATGCGACAGGCCGGCGCCTCCGGCAGGTTGACTTGCCTTGTCCGGAACAATAATACTTGGTTTTTTATTTTTATTTTCAAATTCAAGGGTTTGCTCTAATGTCACGGTCCATTGCAAGGATGCACGAAAGAAATCGTTTTCGGGCACCTTTTTGCCATCTATGGCAAAGGGCTATGTAGCTCAAGGGCTATGTAGCTGTCAAAAGGCGCTTAGGACAACGTGCCTCGCACACGCCCGTGTTTGACACAGGCGTGCGCACGCCTGAGCGAAATATGATAGGCCGGGAGTGCTGCCTGCCCCATACACTGACTTCAAGGTGGGCGATGTACTTTCGAACACCCTGCGCATGTTTATGTACTCAAGTCGGCAGTTAGAGGACGCGGAACGACGCTTCGCGCAAAGAGTGGCATTGACCAAGAAACAAATGGAATGACAGGTTGGGCATCGATGCAAGTTAAAAGGCCGTGGCCGTGCGTGTACGGCGTTGTTTGATTGCCAAGTTAGCCACGTCGGTGAGCACAGATCGGGCACGCGCACTCTCGAGAACTGGACCGAAAGCGGCGGCTATTTCGTCGTTTCCGCTGCGTCGGTGAAGGGATGACCGTGCCGCGAGGCGACGCTTGAGGAGCACCTGCGCGAACTTTCTTGGCGAGGCTGCAGTGCCGCCCTCTATCCTCAGTTCCTTGCAACAGAAGGCAGACTCCATTTTTGTTCTTCCGGGCCCTTTCCCGCTCTATCGATCCCAGCGCGGAGAGGGCATCTGTCACAATGCTCTTTCTTTCTTCCTTCCTTTTGCTGCCTGTTCTTTGTTTTTTCTCGCCGGCGCGCGCTCTCTTGTTGGTGCTTTTAAAAAGAGCGGCCTTGCGCCAAACAAAAAGCGCCCACCCACGCAGCAAGCCATTCAAACAGGATGTGCGGGGGCGTTCCACGCGCGCAATTATGCTAATCTTGTGTCGACGGCAGTGGGTAAATTATTTTAATGAGTCTCGGCTGCACTTTGTTCCTTCCTCTTGCTGGCGCCGCAGTGTGCCGGGCGGCGCGCCGCACCACCGTTCGCCTCCTCGGGAATCGCCGCCGCTGCTCCGCTGGCGAACAACGTCGTCGTCCCGCCTCGGTTCGCCGCCTTCACCGTGAGTTGCCACGTTGCACCCGACACTCGCATTGCGTTACGCAATCTCACAAAAAACATGGCATGCGTCAGTTCATGTGCGGTCGAACGTCTTGTCCTACCTCCTTCCGGTGTACTTACTATTGCATGCAAGACCCCCCCCCCCCTTTTCTTTTTCACCCTAGATGTAATTAGGGCGAACAAAAAAGTCCCATCACTCAGGCGAGACTGCGACGGCAAGAGGGGTTGGTTGCAGTGACACACGAAGAGCCTTCTTAAATGCTTTGCTGCCTCCCACCAACCGACTCTGCTTGGCGGCTTCGATGTTAGCTTGTCAAATAACACGGCCGTTCCTAGTGTATAGTGGGCATGCACGGCGTTAAATGAACGCGAATAGGTGCCCTAAGAACATCACTTGATTTTCTATATATATATATATATATATATATATATATATATATATATATATATATATATATATATATATATATATATATATATATAAGGCAACGAAGTGTATACCTAAGGGCTCGTTTTTCCGTGTTTTGACACAACATTAATGAGATCTAACAGACAGTAATGCCAAGGAATGTACAGGGGAAGTTATTAGAACCAATGGAATGTAAATAAGAAATAAAAGTGGGTGAAAAAATTACCAGCTGTGAGCAGGAATCGAACCTTCGAATAACGCGTTCGACGCTCTTTTCACCCACTTTTCTTTCTTATTTACATTCTATTGGTTCTAATAACTTCAGCATTACTGTCTTTTAGATCTCATATATATATATATATATATATATATATATATATATATATATATATATATATATATATATATATATACTAATTCATTTATTTATAATTCTTGCGACGTTGTACCGGATCCTATACAATGTTTGCGTAAGATCAGCTGTGAGTTCACATGCGTACAAGATGTCCTGTGTTTTTTTTCTTGATTTTCCCTTCCTTTTCAGGATTGTCGGAAAGTGAGTTAGCATGTGCCGCTAAAGAATATCGCAGCGAAAATACCAAGGCAAAGTAGAAGCCACTTTCTTTTTATATTCAGCGGAATTAATGCACGGAAACAGAAAAGGGAGAAAAGAGGAGCCGATGACCTTCTGTGCCTGTTCGCGTGGCCTTCATCAAAATCATTAGTATTGATCAATTATCCACTTTTGAAAGCTCAGTTCCCTACGACCCAATCTCATCGCTCAGTTTGATTAGATAATCACCACATACAGTCGTCAACAGTTGCCATACCAACTCAAGCACATCCAAAATCGGTATCTTTTCAAGTCAAAACGTGCGTTCTTTTCCGCCGAACACTACCCTATCCTTGACGACACGTGAACTGCATATATATATATATATATATCAGGCGAGTGTCTTCTGTGGATCCGTTGATAAATAAAAACTGGCATGAATGGACGAATGTAGTCCCGATTCTTTTATTAATTCCTACGTTTCAGCAAGGTCCGGACTTCGTCAAGGAATGCATTGCAAACGTGAAATGTACTGCCTATACACATTGGAGGCGCCCAAGACGTGCCTATTTGGATATTTAATACCACACATATATCAATGTAGGACGCAAATCAATATGGGCAACAGTACGATGTGGTATTCACTGGACTATATCACAAAAAGACAGTGTACGGCGAAGTTTGCACAGTAATAAAGGGCACTTTCTTTCAGTCACGGAAAGAAACAAAGTGATAACAAAGCGAATATGTACAGCACACAAATACAATTAAAAAGTATATATATATATATATATATATATATATATATATATATATATATATATATATATATATATATATAATAAGGGAAAGAAGTGTATACCCAAGGGCTCGTTTTTCCGTGTTTTAACACAATATTAATGAGATATAACAGACAGTAATGCCAAGGAATGTACAGGGGAAGTTATTAGAACCAATGGAATGTAAATAAGAAGAAAGAAAAGTGGATGAAAAAATTACCAACTGTGAGCATATATATATATATATATATATATATATATATATATATATATATATATATATATATATATATATATATATATATATATATATATATATATATATATATATATATATATATATTAGTGTTGCTAATATTCCTGATCATTACGCAACTGTTAACAACTGCTAATATAAAATATATGCAGCTGTTTAACATATGTGTGTGCTTAGATTTGTACATCGTGACGTCATAGTGTCTCGCTCAAGAAAAAAGAAAAGGCACATTCAGCTTCCATAGTGTTGGTTCCCAAAGTTCGTGAAATCTGCTGCATTTTCCGTTAGAAATCTGCACCCACGCAGCATTCTATATAATTTCTGTATAACGTTTAGAGAAGAAACGCCGTTCCACCAGCCATTCCGTCGTATAGACCTAACGTGTTCTCTCGTTACACGGTGCAACGCGTTACACTTCCACCGATTCTGAATGGAACGGTGGCGTTCCTGCATTCCTCCAAAAAAGAGCTATAGTTCCTGGAACGTCGTTCTGTGGAACGCCTTTCCGTACTCCACTGGTAAATAATACCTGTGTCACACGGGCGCGCAAAAAGTCTTTTAAGTAAGCGGTCTTTTACGAAGTTGAAAGACATTTAACAAAGAGGTGTTTGCGACGCAGACACACGGCAGCAACGATCTCCTTTTAGTGTTTTCGTTCGAAGACGCTAGCGAAAGCGTGGCGCTAGCAGTTGAAGAGAAGCAATGAAAATTAAACGATGTATCACGATGTACAAATTAAACACTTGTTGCACTGCTCGTTTCTTCAAATAAATTTAAGAATAAGAGATGAAGAAACACCAATGTGAAAGTTTTTTGCACTAGATAAGGAAGCATTCCCATAACTAGCGACGTGCACAAGTCCGTCTGGGACCACTGTGCTTTTATTCACTGTATTTGTTTTTCGCTGCTCTCGACTGCTCTCGAGTCTCGACACGTTATGGGCGACCGTACGGGAGAAAAAGCGAGGATCGCAAGCCTCACGGCCTGCCTTCTCGCGTCACCACGTGATATTGCCGACGCGTTGTAGCTGCTTACGAGAGTAGAAAAGGAAATAACCATTAAAAGAGTTCATTACACCTTCTACGGGATATTAAATTCGTTTTTACAAAGAGTTTTGTTGACAGAAAAATAAGCATTCGCTCTTTTTTTTCCACCACTCGAAAATTGCTCGCGCCCACTTGTTTCGAGGCTACACTGTAAGCAAAAACTATCCGAGTTTGGGGTTTTTGCGGATCATGACCTCTGAAAACTCTCTCGCGTTTAAAATTACTACCTCGTGTAGGAGTAAAAGATGGTACATGACATAGTTTTACCACCACCTCTCAGGCAAGTAGTAAAAGGATGTCAAAATCCAGTTTTACCACGTAGGGAGTTTTCTATCACGTGATTTTTAACCTGCGTTTCAGAGTTTATTACCACGTGACTGCAAGGTGCACGCAGCTGCTTTCAATGTGCTTTGGTGGCTTTTTCCCCATACCCTCCATTGTGACGCTTTCAGTGAATCCTGAAGGTACGCGAGGACCACAGATGTTTTTTGTTCTTTTTTTTTTGGCATCGCCGTGCCTCAGGACTGACCCCAAGTCAGCGCACTTTCACTGGAACTGGGGGCAGCATAAGCCCAACAAGCGAGAACAGCATTCTGTGAACGAAAAAAAAAAAGACGGAGTGGGGGGGGGGGGGGTTGCTCTCAAAAAAAGAAAAAAAAGAAAGAAAATCTGCTGTAGAAAGTTGTGCTGCATATTTTCGCAAATTGTTGGCTTTTGCTCTGCGGGGGCTTTGGAGAGAGATGGTGCAAGAAGCTCGGTATCTGTGTGTCTGTGGGCTAATGGATCTCACGTGTTTTCTACATCATCGAGCGACCGTGCGATTTTGAGCGCCTCCGAACCTGCATGTCGCGGATACTTCGCTTCCGTGCCGAATCGCGAAGATCTGCCAGTGGTAACAAAATCAATCTGGTGTCATCGTCCGTGCTTGCCTACTGGAGAAGCAATAAGCAAAATGCCTCTGTCATCGGCACCGAGTCGCGGCCGCCAGTGACCAGTGGGAGTGTGTCGCTAGGGCAGGTGAAAGAAGCATCGCATATATTTTGTTCCACAGTAGGCGATGTCTGCATGAGTAAAGTACTGCCAGATTGGCCCGCCTCATGCACCAACAGTTCTCAAACATGTAGCGCGAAGCCGATACGACGCAGACGGAACCAACAAGCGGCTGCCGGTGAGCACGAAGAATACCCGGACGGTGGTCTTTCGTTGCAAGTATGCATACACCGTCCCGTCCCCGTAATATAGCGGTCACGTGTTCATTTGTGTGTGAAATAACGACAAAATTCGCGCAGGATATGTGTTCTGTGATCGCCAGCTGTGTTTCATCGGATAGCCGTGCTACTCGAAAAGGCCTAGTACGCCGTCGGTAAGCAGCTTGTGTGCAGGCGTGCACCGCTCCTCTACGCCCGTTGTGATGAATACGTGCTGCTACTGTGTTTGTGCACCGTCGCTTAATGAAAATCATTCAGCTACCATGGTTTGTGCGTACTAAGGTATATGTTATGGACTTGTGCATCACCAGTGCTAACACGCGTGGGGCCATGAGCTCGGTGTGCCGAATAATCATAGGATACTCAAAAAGGTGAGATCGGGTAGATTTATAATAAAAGGTCGGTGTGACATTTAGTGCCTTGCAGCCCACCTTAAATTTACGCTTGAACGTTCAACCGTTGTAGTTAATCGATGAAAAAAAAAGAGCTCTCTTACCGGTACTATACGGTTGGTCAAAAAGTTGTGCCTATATATACCGGATTGTCAAAGTGTAGTTGAGAACGCGTGCAGTCTGTTCGAGTGGTGTATTATTCTGCATTTGTTGTGTGTTGCTGTTTGTCTGTATGTGAATCTATGTGTCACCAATTCTGCCGTTTAATAAATTCTATCAATTCTGCTATTCAATAAATTCGTCGACTCTGGGCGAATGCACCTGTCAATTTTTATTTTTTTACCACAGGAAATAACTCCCAGAAATCACCTCAAAACCTTGTGAAGGCAGTAAAATTTTACTCTCCCTACACTCGCTCAAAACCTCACTGGGGTAAATCTTTACTGCTCTCCCTACGTTCAAAAACTCAGTCAGCACGAGAGTAAATTTTTACCTCGATAGTAGGTAGTAAAAAAAAAACCCAGGAAAGGTAGTGCGCTAGAGGACAAATGGTTTACCCATTTTTTGAGGTTATTTCAGGCCATTTTTGTATACTCATTCGGAGCCGTAAAAGAGATCGACGAACGCCGTTTACGAAAAAGACCGCTTCTGAAAAGGAGTTCGCTCTGTGCCGTGTGTCTGCTGTCAGGAACTCCTTTTGGGAAAAAGACCGCTTACTTAAAAGACTTTTAAGTGCCCGTGTGACAGGGGTATAAATTGTTTGCCGTAAGCAATCATGACAACGTTCGTTCAATGGCTTCGTGGTCAGCGCCATGCGCTGCGTAATTAACGAGGTCACTGGTTCGACGATTGCGGCAGAACTACTTCCGCTTTTTTTTTGCAATATGATAGTATATATTGAAAAACTTCACATCCGGGACCAAAATATGTCAGCAGAGCCATCTTAAAAGTAACACGGCTCTGCGGTTAAAAGTAGCCTTGCTAAAAAGTAAGTTCAACAATGGATACGAATGTGCCGCAGCACATTCGGCAGACATTTTGAAATAATGTCAGAAAATTTGCCAGTCCCTCTGAAGCGTTTCAAAAATATAGTCTCTGCAACCAGCCAGTTCTAACGCGACGGCGTTAAACAGATCATTTCGCAGAAATTCCGACGGCGACGTCGTTGGTTGTGAGCGAAGAATCATCGTCTAATGGGTGACCTAAAAGTCGAGAACGATACAAATAAAATAAATGATAAAGGAACCTGGGTCACAGTGGCCATTGAAGCTGCGTGGTATAAGCAGATGTTCAATCACACGGCCACGTGTCTGCTTGGCAATACAGAAAAAAAACATCCTCTGCTTGGAAAAGCAGGGAAAGTAACACTTGCTTCACACGCGTCCTGTATACATGCTTCACAGTATACCATCAACTATTGCAGCAATAATGCTTGATACAAGCGGACATTGCCATCAGGCGTCAGAACATGTTCTCATATTGAATTCATGGTTTAGAGCCGGTGACCCACTACAGAAAGCACACACACACGACTGCGCCTACAACCTTAGCTCCACGTATAGTGGGTTAATAGCAAGTTTGAAAAGGTTTTATACACTAACCCCCTTAGTCACAAATGTTCCCCGACTTGACTTTTACGCTTCACTTGACAGAGTTGAGCACTGCGCCGCTGCTCGGTTGAAAATGACGCTGCGGTACTCAAGAATCGCAGCAGATTGTCGCTTATATGCAGTGACTTGCCCTGCCTATAGAGACCGCGCTCTCATCGGCGTTCTCAAGTGAAGGTGAAGCGTTGAGTGAAGGGATGTTCTAGAATTCGTGACTCCAGCAAATCATGCGGCACCTAGCTGCAATATAAGGAAACTGCGTACTGAGGTCCAAGCAGTCCAAGCGCTAGTCGTGTACGGTAGGAGCACGGTAGGATGATGCCGCCCGTGAAAAAAAAACGAACAATCAAGCAGATTCCTTCTTTCAAGGTAAGGCACCAGTGTTAGCTTGTCAACTCGAACATATTAAATTACAATTCTGTCCAGTGACTACATGTCGCTGCGGCGCCCGAAGTATGTAAACAAATTTCGCAGAGACTCGGTGCATTACACACACAACGCGACCACTTCAAGAACGCCGCTCGCGTTCGCGGGACCACTGGTGCCGACTAAAATAGGATTCTGCGCATCAACAACCGGCTCCCCTTCTGCAAAGCAGGGCGAACTCCAATTACACTGCACAAAACTCAATATTTGTGTTAGCGACAGCAGACCGCGGTGACCTCCGTGAATCCGCCGTGCTACAACTTCGCAGTGCCCTCTCATGTTCATTTGAGTTGCGAACAATGGCGTACCAACTTTTTCGGAGGGGGGGCAGAGCTACCTCACTCGACAGCCGGAAAAACTCTGCTCAGTGGAGGGGCTCGCGTCCCCCGCGGCTGATACGGCTGTGGTTGCGAATACTGGAGTACACACTAGTAACAAGATATCGCTATCGCGTTCATCTCTCAATGGCTAAATAAAGTATGGCGTAGCGTGTACGCGCGTTCACGCACGACATGGTTAAACTACGCCGGTGAAAAGTGGAGAACTTCTAGCCTGTCCTCACGACGTAGCCGGCGCGCCCGGTGGAGTATGGCGTGTTGAGCGACGCTGGCGCAGAGATAAAGATATATGTTCCTATTTCACGCGCTCCACGTAACCACAATGCACTGCGCGCGGCAGCGGCGCGCGGCAAAATGGCGCCTCTTGTGCGCGTCGGGAAGGTGCGGCCGTGGTTTAGTCGAGACTGATCAACGACCACATCATTTGGTGTCTCAATTAAATAGTCAACTTCACACCAAAATTACAACCACACATTAGAAAAAAAAAACACTTACACAGGATGGGCGCTCCCCTACAACTGTTTATTTCTTGACAAAACAGGCTATTATAAATCCACTTCTCGTCAACACGTGCGCAACATGCTCGGGCCGTCGCTTACCTAATCACGCTATCGGACACTTGCTCTCTAGATAACGTGGTTCCGACTCACACAGGTTGAGTGACGTTTCGCAAACACAACTATATTCTGTTTCTTTATCTGATAGACCTCCAAAATTTATCGTGCTACCTTGCTTTTACTCTTTCCCAGGATCATATAACCTGCGTAAATCATGGTGTGCACCCACATGCACTGGCATGCGTGCTTAAATGTGAACCGTCCTTTTTACTTACCATGAGAGCGCGTTTCTTCTCTCGATCATTGGAGCAGGGCCCCGTGTGGCCAACATAGCTAATCCCACACGATAGGAGTATTTCGTAAAACATTCTCCTGGCGCACTTCGTCAACGGCGGCACATTATTTTTCAATAGTGAGTATTACCATTATGTTGTGTATTGATCGTATTTTGATTGTTAATCAAGATTATTCATTATTACTCACAAGTCCGTATACTATTCCTGTATTTTTTGTAATTACCTCAATCATGTAGCCATAGGAGGTCCCCCTGTCAGTTTATTTGAAACTTTGGGACCTCCTGCTGTAGTAACGCTAACCATGTAACTCAACTGAAGTATTTATTAAACTTGACTTGACTTGACATGCTTCTTTTGACAGTCTTTCAGCTGTTGAGCATGAGTTAAGTTAATGCAAAAGCACAACTTCGCCTGTTTGTTTTGGGCGGCGGACACCAGCGGTACACCATGCCGACTCACCACCTTTTTGATGTTGTGTGTGACCGTGAATATAAAGCACTACCTCCGGCCTTTCTGTATCCTTTCGTGCTTTGTTTGGTCGTTTGTAGCCTCTAATCCATGGCTCATACCCACTCTGGTGGATTGGCCAAGAGAACATATAGTCTCATATGGACGATAACTGCATCATTGCTTACAACGATCACCTCGGGCACGGCACCGCACCAGAGATGCATGTGTTTCAACCACTCAATTTGCAGGTCAGTGACTACAAATACGCCGTCTGTGTTAGGAGTAGCAATTACTGTTTGATTGCGGTGTCGTGCCCAGCTGAATGGTGTGATGCTTTGAAACGATCTTTGTCACGAATATCTCGTTTCTGTCTGGTAATCTTTGATATGCTGCTCATGCTGTCGGGTGATATTGAATCGAACCCAGGGCCTATGAGCAAGATCGAGTCTGAGGCTTTCGCCGCAGCTATGTTAACCATACAGAAATTAGAGGAAGGGCATGCAGCCTTGTCAGCGCAATTAAGCGAGACCATTGAAAAACTGACGGCTTCTACGAACGAAGTGGCTCGTTTGACTGAACGCATTTTAGCGCTTGAATCATCTGTCGCGTCACGTTCGGCAACTGGTACCGGTACGCCTAATAACTCCCTGCACCAAATTTCGGATCATTTGACCGAGATTACGTCCAGGTGTAACGATACCGAAAACAGACAGAGGCGGTCTAACTTGCTTTTTTTTGGAATAGAAAATGACCCTAAGGAGGGATGGGCAGCATCTGAAAAAAGAATAATCGAATTCTGCTCCAAAAAATTCAACATTTCTTTGACTGGCGCACAATTCGAGCGTGTGCACAGGCTGGGGAAATTCAGAGACAGCAAACAGAGACCTATAATAGCCAAACTGACTTTCTTTAAAGATAAGCAGCAAATTCTTGCGTCAGCTCCAAAACTAAAAGGGTCCAAATATTCTATCGGAGAAGATTTTTCTCTAGCTACGCGACAGGCACGAAAAAGCCTAATTGAATTCGCTAAAACGCAAAGAAAACCGTTTAAGCTCTCAGTTGACAGACTACGCATGGATGGCAAAACCTACATACTTGATCATGCCAGCAAAACCGTTATTCTATCGGAAAGATAGCTCGCAACCAAAACATGTCCACCTAAACACCACCAGAAACCTAAATCACATTTGGCGACCCCTTCTTTTCTGATATCATTTACTAACATTAGAAGCATAATACCCAAGCGCGATACAATCTGCTCTTTTCTGGAAGACAACAATTCAGATATACTCGTGCTCACGGAAACTTGGCTATACCCTGCAATCACAAATAACGAAGTTCTTGCTGGCAGTGAAAGATATAACATATACCGCAAAGATCGCGTCGACAGGAGAGGTGGTGGTGTACTTCTTGGTGTAAAAAATACAATCTCTTCGTATGTACTGAATCTTGACTCACCCATTGAAATAATTTGGATAATGTGTGTGACTAAACACGCTAAAATTCTGGTTGGCAATTGTTACCGTCCGCCTGATTATAATAACACATTTGTACGTGATCTTCGTCATAGCATCAAAAATGCCAAAGATCTTTGCCCTACTGGTGTAGTTTACCTATTCGGTGACTTCAACCTCCCGCTGATTGATTGGACAAACTTCTCATCACCATGCTGCCTTTCCACAGAATTCATTAACTTAGTCTTGGACTTTAACCTCTCGCAAGTCATTGATCAACCAACCCGTGGTTTAAATACGTTAGACCTATTACTAACTAATGCTCCTGATTCAGTGAGGACAGTCTCTTGCCTAAAGGGCTTCAGTGATCACAATTTAATCGAGGTAACGTTGGACTTACCTGTACCATTTGCAGGAATATCCAAAAAGAAAATTCGGGACTACAGCAAAGCAGAGTTTGACAAAATAAGTGCACAGCTCGAAGAATTTTTTAGCAATGTCCTCTTTCCGTCATTCTACAACAGGTCTGTAAATGAAAACTGGGTGCTTTTTAGAGACAAGATGTCTTCATTGATAAACCAATATATCCCTGTTATCACTGTTTCTAATGATCTATCTAATCCCTGGTTCACTAAATCCCTCCGTAAGCAAAGAAACAAGAAAAAACGCCTGTACTGCAATGCCAAACGCAGTGCTACGCCATCCGCTTGGGAAAAATACAAGCAGTACTTGACTGACTACTGTAAAGCAATATGCAACGCCAAAGAAAAATATTTTCACAACGACCTACCTTCTCTTCTGCAAAATAATCCAAAGAAGTTCTGGCGCCTCATATCCCCTGACCACGGTTCCAACCAGTTGTCATTACTTAATGAAAACAACATTCCGCTTTCAGACTACGAGTGCTCCACTACTTTTAATACCTTTTTTTCATCTGTATTTAGCCAAGAAGATTCTTCTGACGTACCACATATCCCTGATTACAACTTCCAATACATGCAGCCTATTGAAATCACGGTGGAGGGTATCGCGTGTCGAATTAAACAGATTAAGGCATCCTCATCAGCTGGTATAGATGATATCAACTCTAAGGTAATTAAAAATACTGTTTCCATATCTAGCATTACATTATACCACATTTTTCGACAGTCGCTATCGTCTGGAAAACTTCCAGACGACTGGAAAATAGCCAAAGTAGTACCCATTTTTAAATCCGGAGATAAGAACTCACCTAAAAATTATCGCCCAATCTCGCTCACATGCATATGTTGCAAACTCCTCGAACACATAATCGCCTCCCACGTATACAGTCACCTCGAGACTAACAAATTCTTCTTTTCAAACCAGCACGGATTCAGAAAGGGCATGTCATGCGAAACACAGTTACTAGAATTCACTACAGACATTCATTACAACATAAATAATGGCCTACAGACTGATTGCATATTTCTTGATTTCGCCAAAGCATTCGATCGTGTCGCCCATTGTCGCCTTATTTCAAAATTATCTGCCCTCCGATTAGACTCCCTCACTTTATCTTGGCTACGCAATTTTCTGTCACTTCGCAAGCAGTTCACAATCGTTAATAATTCTTCCTCTCCCTCTTCGTATGTCTCTTCTGGCGTCCCACAGGGGAGCGTTCTTGGCCCATTACTTTTTCTTATCTACATCAACGACCTCCCAACTAACATATCATCGCATATCAGAATCTTCGCTGATGACTGCATGCTCTACAGACCTATAAACTGTCCTAACGATCACTCCATCCTTCAAGATGATCTGAACACTATTTCTAACTGGTGCAGCACTTGGCTTATGAGGTTGAATACTAATAAGTGTAAAGTTGTTTCTTTTGGACGTAAACAGGTCATATCTAACTTCACTTACCATATGCAATGTGACAGGCTCTCCACGGCGACTTCTTACAAGTATCTTGGCATCCACCTTACACCAGGGCTTTCCTGGTTTGATCACATCACTAACGTTTGTGCAAAAGCCTCCAAAACATTGGGGTATTTACGCCGAAACCTTCGTCGTTGTCCCACTAACATTCGCAAAATGTCATACCTAACTTTCGTCCGCCCGCAACTTGAATATGCCTCATCTGTTTGGTCCCCTTCCGCTCAGTATCAAATTAACATGCTGGAAACAATCCAGAACAGAGCCACCCGTTACATTACTAGAAACTATGACATCAATTCCAGTGTGACTCAGCTTAAACTCCATCATTCCCTCCAAGCATTAAATGTTCGTCGTCACGTGTCCTTGTTATGCCTATTTCATAAGTACGTCTACAGTAACAAAACATCGTCGTTGCACCTTCAACGCCCGCTCTACACGTCACGCAGATTACATAACCATCTCAGCTTCACTCGCATTTTTGGAAACACGAACGCGTTCAACACATCCGCACTACCACAAGCCATCCGCATGTGGAATGATCTTCCCGACGATATCGCCTCTGATAGCAACCCCAACACGTTTCGGCAAAAAGTTCAGACGCATTTCCTTAATATTTCATCTTGACGTTCTTTTACTTCTTTTCCGAGCGTTTTTATGTTACGGAGTGTTCTTATATACTTCATCGCCATGTTTACGTATTGCTGACTTATTGCTTTGTTAATTTTTTTTTTATTACTAACCGACATTGTACCGTTTTTATTTTGAAATTTACATGCGATTTTTCCCTGTAACCCCCCTTACTCAATGCCTTCTGGCCTGTAAGGTATTTTCAATAAATAAATAAATAAACGAAAAAAAAGGGGGGGGGAGTTGTATAGTGAAGACAATATGTTAAAAAAAGAAACCAAAAATTTAGATAGTGAGAAAAAAGAATCAACAAAAAAGTACACACTAATAGCTCTAACTTGATTTTAGGAGCCGACCAGACAGCTATAGTTTTGCCAAACCCGATTAATTTTGTGTGTCACGGATTTATCCAGATATGAAAATTACTTTTTGACCCGTTTTTTTTTTGAGTACCTGTTAACGTGGGCTTTATGTGAAAAACGTTTAAAGTCTTGAATAAAATTGCACACCGCATCGAATGCATCTCTGTGGCAATTCCCAAAGCCGAATCTTCTTTTTTTTACATTCTGCAGAAGGCACAATCTCCTTTTTTTTTACATTCTGCAGAAGGCACTGAGCGACCGCATACAAAATCGAGTAAGGGAAGCTGGCAACTTTCAAATGGTAAAATTGTGTGTGAATTATAAACTATATGGAATGCGGTCATGACTTCCGAAGTCCGGGCCGTAGGGAAAGCATTACAACGCTCTCTTCACGGTTCTCAAATGGGCCGAACCAAAATGTAAATGTTCCTTCTTTGCACGGGGGGACAAAACACCAGCAAACATGTCTGTGTTTTCTTCCTCTGACTGACTTAGACGTGAAGATGACTATTCCTTTGGTTGATATGTCACTTTAAAGTCACCAGAACGTTACGAGGTGGAGGTAAATTATGCCGTACACGAATTCCATGTCATGATTATCTTGTTTGGATGCGTCGTTTACCTTCATCATCTATTCACGTCACGTGATACCAAATTTAATATATGTGGAGCTAGCGAAGCATCTGCGAGCACGCTATCAGCGTGGTATGTTGTCATATTCTTACATGACAGGCGTTCTCATCTCTCTGCAACCTCTTTTCTCCCCTTCATCCCTTCCCCAGTGCAGGGTAGCAAACCGGATAGGCGTCTGGTTAACCTCCCTGCCTTTCCTTGCATCTTTATCTCTCTCTCTCTCTCTCTCTACATGACAGGCGTATCAGGATTAGCATGTTTACACCACTCATATATTTCGTCATTCATTGACGTCACGTAACACCAAATTGGGTATATGTGGAGCTAGCGAAACGGCCACAAGTGCATCATGAAGCGCCCAATGTACTCCAACGTAAAGTTGACGCACGCGCACGCAGGTCGCAGCGACGCTATGCGTTAGCAAAACGTGAGAGCTCCATAGTCTGACACCAGGCGCGACCAGCGTCCTTCAGCGTGGCCCGACCCCAGCCGGCACGAAATGTGACATGCTGCATATCACACCCACAACGTCACCCAGACAGCACTGCGTTTGCGTCTTTTCGTGATGGAGGGACGCTGGATGCTCTAAAACGCGCATGTGTCAAAGCAACGCAGCGCGTCGTTCGCCTGCGAGTATACGGCAGGACCAGCGACTGGCGTGGCAAAATTAACGCCGGCGTGACGCGACAAAACGACTGCCGGTGCACACGCACGCCATGTCACGTCAAAGTTTATTGGCCCCTTGACTGTGGCATGTAGTCATGCTGTCACATGACACGCATCTCATGATTATCGTGTTTTCACCAGTCACGTACCTTCATCATCTATTGACGTCACGTAATAACAAATTTGGCATATGTGAAGCTAGCAAAATGGCTGCGATCGCATCATGAGTGCGGCATCTAGTCATGAAGTGACATGACACGCATGTCTATATTTATCATGTTTGGATGTGTCATTTACCTATGTCATGCGTTCACGTCACGTAATGTCGAATTTTGTACATGTGAAGTTAGCGAAACGGCCGCGAGCGCATCATGGGCAAAGCATTTAGCCTTGTTGTTACATGACACGCATCTCATATTTATTATGTTCGCACCAGTATTATACCTTCGTCATCCATTCACGTCCAGTAATACCAAATTTGGTATAAGTGAAGCTGTCGAAACGGCCACCAGGGCATCATGAGCGTGGCATGTAGTGTTGTTACATGACACGCATCTCACGATTATTATGTTAGGGTCTGTTGCTTGTATTCTCCATGCAATCATGCCATACGTACCATACCAGTTTTGCAACATGTCATGTGAACGAAACCATCGTAAGAGCAGCAAGACCATAAAATGTAAATTATGACATTCGTGACATACATGTAATGATTTTCATGTTCTGACTAGTTAAATATGCTCATCACACAGTCACGGTATGACATACCAAGTTTGGTACCAATACCGTTATCCAAACAGCCAGGAGAGCTAAAAGTCTAATGTGGCTACATAGATGGATGGATGGATGGATGGATGGATGGATGGATGGATGGATGGATGGATGGATGGATGGATGGATGGATGGATGGATGGATGGATGGATGGATGGATGGATGGATGGATGGATGGATGGATGGATGGATGGATGGATGGATGGATGGATGGACGGACGGACGGACGGACGGATGGATGGATGGATGGATGGATGGAAACGCCTCAAGTCACCGAAGTTCGCTAAGAAATGCTTCGAATAAAAAAGAACGACTGGGAAGCCTTCGGTATGCGCTCTCGTATGTACAAACATACATGCATATTTCCGCCATCGCTTGCGATGCAATGTAGGTAACAATGCTTGTGGGGAAAAACGTTTAGGACTCGAAGTCAAACAGTGCACAGCGCGAAAAAATACACGCGCGTCAACCAAAAGGCGTGGGTTGAGGAGAAAATAGCGAGAAACTTGTGTACCCGTCAACCGAAGCACGCCCTGCTGCGATGGTCGCGGACGACGAAGACAGTGCGCATGCACCACTCCGGAGCTGCGGCATGGTGAGTCGTCGCTGGCTTCGTGTACCTGTAGCACGGAGGAAGGAAAAAACTTATGAGAGGCAATGACGTCACTCGTTGAGAAGCCGTGGTGAAGCCGGAAGTCGGCCATATTGACTGGGCATATTCTCCTCTCTTGTTTGCATCCGAATGCAAAGCAGAAAGCGCGACCTTCTCTGCGGCTCGGAAAGCACGAGGGCTGCGCAGTGCGCGTGTCGTGACGATCCGAAACTAATGCGACGGGGCTCAACACTCTGGGCAAGTGCGACACATTCGGCGAGTCATTTCGTCCGAGCATTAGCAGCGAGTAACGGCTCGCCGCCAACGAAGCAAGTACAAGAGGACGCCTAGATGCACTGACAATGGCGACTGTTTTCCCGTCATTATTTCAGCAACTGTACAGACATTACGATCGGTCGTGCGCCTTCTTCTACGGTTGCATTTCGACACGAGGCCGACGCAGCGCCCGGAACTGTGCCCGTGTTCCGCGTGAAACTCACCAGCGTCAGCATTCCGCAACCCGGGTGACTTTGTGCATGACGCGAGTGACACTTGAACGCGGTGTTACGTATTCGGCGGCTGGACGACAGCCGGCCCAGGAAAGAGACGACTCAAGCAGTGCCAGGAAGACAATCCCAGTTTATTCACCTTGCGGCGCGTTTTTAAGCGCTACGCAGCCAATCGCAGGTTGGCATGAAAGAAAAGAAAACAGCAAGATAACAGCAATCGGGCAATGTTATCAGAAAGCCCCGACGTAGAAAGAGGGCGAGCACTGCAAACGTTACAGCGGTCGCTCTAACGTCGAGATTTAAATGCTGGGTGCGAGTGTCACAAGCGGAACAGAAAAACTGCTTTATTACGCACATGCAAGTTGTTACTGTACAAATACCGAACACGAAACTACGTATGTGCACATGGTCCTCATTGCGTCTTGCTGGGCACAACAGTTTCATACGTTGCCACAAGCAGGAGCACTGCCCAACCGTCACTGACCTGCAAAGCGTTTGTCCACTGCAATTTCGCTGAACACTTCAAACGATTCATCCGCGTCATCCGTTGCACGACACGTGAATATGCGCTCGTCCTACGCACTGTTCAGGCCCCGTGGTGGATGAAAGGTTTTGTAAACGTTGCTAAGAGTATACAGTGACTGCCCGGAGAACACTGCGTAACAAACAACGCGTCGCAGAGCACGGATATTGTCCGCCAAGGCTCAGCACGAGACCTGCCGAGACACACATACCGCCCCCAGCCGCGGCCACTCACTGCTAGACAACCTTCACTGCGCAACACGTAACCATAGCAACGCCGCCATTGTGCCCAGTGAATATGGCCGCCATGATGATATTTCCTCCACACTTTTCGCGTAGCGTGCCGGCTGGGCATGCTCTCTACTATCTTTTCTTCCTCCGTAACTAATAGCTTATCCGACATCGGCGCGCGTGACCTGAAGCGCTGAGCACGCCGCACTATAACTAGGACTCTGAAGGCGAAACTTTAGGGTGCCTTTTTTGTGTATAGGACTGAAATATAGAGATTAACAAAACAACTAGAGAAAACTCGAGGACCACACAGCGTAAAATGGAACGTAGAATGAAAAGAATAACATTTAGAGACTGGAGGACTGCATCTCGGAAAAGAGAACAGACAGGAGTTGCAGCTATCCTTGCTGGCATCAAGCGAAAAGAAAATGGCAGATCCCACGTAAAGTGGGAATCAATAACATGCGAAGCACGAACGAGGAAGGTTGATACGCCACTTTCAAATCAACACAACGTTAGGAGGCGCATGGATGTAGTCAACACAAGTACAAATGTTATGCGCACTCAGGTATCTAGATAAGATATTAAGATAAGAGGTTATGGTCGCGTAACGACGGCGTCACTAACGTTTTCAATACCAGCCCCAGTAGTGGCCGGCATGTAAATTATGCCGTACATAACCTTGATATAATGATTATCATGTTTGCGCCTGGCATTTGTGTTCGTCATCCAATCACGTCACGTAATACCAAATTTGGTTTATGTCCAGCTATAGCAAAACTGCCGGGAGTGCGCTATGAGCGTAGCATGCCATTTTCTACATGACAAGAATATATGATTATCATGTTTAGACGTGTCATTTACTTCGTTTTCCTTTCAAGTCACGTAATACCGAATTCGGTATATGTGAAGCTAGCGAAACGGCTGCGAGCGCACGAAGAGCGTATGGCGTGTCATCATGATTTACATGACATGCATCTCATGATTTCCTCGTTAGAGCCGGCCACTTATGTTAGCCATGCAGTCATGTCATACAATACCAGTTTTGCAATATGTCATGTGAAAGAAACCACCGCAAAAGCAGCAAGACAATGACATATAATTGATGGCATTCATGACATGCAAGTCAAGATTTTCATGTTATGACTAGTCACTTAGACTCATAATACACTCATGTTATGCCATAAAAATTTTGGTACCGTAACGGCCACGACAAGAACAGCAAGAGAGACGGCAGGGAGGTCAACCAGGCACATGCCCGGTTTGCTACTTTAGGCTGGGGGAATGAAAAAGGGTGGTATATAGATGAGAGAGAGAGAGAGAGGAAAGAGAAGAGAAAGGGCAAAAAATTGTCAGTCAATACGCTGACGCGTATGGAGTGGTGGCACAACACAAAAGTTAGAGGCGTTCGCATAGGCCCGTAATCATGAAAAAGAGCCAGAGGGCTTTGACTGCTCTTTGGGCCGACAAAAGACGAAGAGAGTGCTCCAGCAGCATCTGCACAAAGAGTGGCGGATTGTCCAATTGTCGCCATGCGTCAGTCTGTTTTTGTCTCTCAGCGGCAAATCGAGGGCAACGGCGTATAGCAGTTGGTCGATGCTTTCTTCGGTGCCGCAAACTTTCCATTCCGCACTGTCAGGAGAGCTAAAAGTTGTGGGCGGCTAGATAGATAGATAGATAGATAGATAGATAGATAGATAGATAGATAGATAGATAGATAGATAGATAGATAGATAGATAGATAGATAGATAGATAGATAGATAGATAGATAGATAGATAGATAGATAGATAGATAGATAGATAGATAGATAGATAGATAGATAGATAGATAGATAGATAGATAGATAGATAGATAGATAGATAGATAGATGGATGGATGGATGGATGGATGGATGGATGGATGGATGGATGGATGGATGGATGGATGGATGGATGGATGGATGGACGGACGGACGGACGGACGGACGGACGGACGGACGGACGGATTGATTGATTGATTGATTGATTGATTGATTGATTGATACGTTTAAAGACGCCGAAGTTCCCTAAAAAATTATTCGCATCTAAAAGCTGACGTCGACAGCGTCGACCCGACGAATGCAAAGAACAAATGTCGGGACCCCAGAATTCCACGTATCAATCAAGTATTGTACCACAGATCTTTGTCAGGTTTTGGAACTAGTTTTCAAATAGACCCTAATGTTCGTGAAACATCATTTGTGGTTATAGGGTTGGCTATTCAATATTTTAGCATTACATGGGTACCTTACAAATGCACACAGCTTCTCGTCACTTTACCGCGTCTGTTCTTCCTAATATGCATGTTGCTGTTGGCATTACATATGTAATACATATGTATACAGCCGTCAAGTTTGGTTAACGTCACTTGTAGCTAGGTGCCATCTGGTGAAGTTTTTTTTTTATTAGCACTGCCCCCCGCCTCGCGAGCACCAGCGCTTCTAAGCACCTTACCGCTTCTGGTCTTGCTGTAAAGCATGTTCATGTTGGCATCGTTACGGAGCTCCAAACAACTGGTTATACAAAACATATGCGGCTGAGCAGCGTTACCTGTACTTGCATTTGTACACATCTCAAGTGCCACTTCGTTATGTTTGCCTTAATAAAAATTTGCAAAACAGTCAACCTTCATGCACATCTTTCGCAAAACATCGATTCCAAAGGTGCGTTTGATCTTTCGTGGTTTTATTGGTACCCGTCCTTCTCTGATGAGGCAGGTTTGGTTGATTTGCACAAATTCTGCAATTTTGTGGCAGCCGAAAACAATTTTTTAACGAGTGCGCGTGTGCTATCTTTTTTAATCGATGTGATAACCCGTGAATGTGCAAAATTACCGCCACCTTGCTCGTATCAGCTAAAAGCGGGCTGGCGGGAATGTTTTTTGGTGAGTCCAACTTGAGAAGGCCCTCAGAAATGCTGACTAACTCGTGGACCGAAGGCGGTCAATTTGTTCATGGAAACTTTCGCGCGTGCGCTTAGGACGTCATGTGCACTTGCGTAGGTCGCTGAGCAAGCAAATATCCGCTATTTCCCTCTTCACCAACTTGGTGTGGGCCAGAGAGAGAGCGTGGCTGGTAGAGAAGCCACAGCTGCTGAATAAGAAGCACTGGCGCTAGGTTTGTAATACCACAGGATGCGTTCATCATGAAATAAAAGCCGGATGTCCAGAAAGCGAATAAGAACTCGGGTGCTGCAACAGTGACGGGATACCTTGAGCAGGACTATCAGCGTATAAAATGAAGGGGTTCCATTGCAAGAAAACGCAAGTTCGATACAGAAGCCAATGATGAAAATTAGCATTGCCAATTGTTAATGGGCCCAAAAAAAGTTTTAAGGTTCTTAACGCAGTCATCTGTCATTCTTATGTTGCAGGAAAGATTGAATAAAAATAGCGTAAAATTCTTTTGTCAAATTTTTCGTGTCAACAGAGTTAATCTGATACACCACATTGGTGCATGAAGCACAGAGTGCCATCTATGACATCCTATATAAGAAATTTGTAACCGCTAAGGGTTACAGTTCAACAGTTTTGAACTTGACTTCGAGTGTGCCATCAGTTACAGCGCCCAAACATCTTTTGTTCCTCATTTATATACTAACGACCTATACTCGTGGTTACCATCTGATATCCACCCATTTGCTCATGTTTGTGTTATGTTTCGTGAAATAACCGATGTAGAGAATCCTAACCCCATGCAGTCTGATTTAGGTGCCGTTGTTAACTAATGTCAACGTTAGAGGCTTTTAGCTTGCATACAATTTAGTGTTACCGTGTACTTATAGGTTTGCAGAAGCCACGAAATGGTAGGTGCATTAAACTGTATTTTTTAGATAAGACTGAATAATTGCTGCGACAATATCTTAGGATAGGTATTCAGTGCGCACGGTATCCCGGTGTACGCGAACGGTTGCAAGAATACAGGGTAACCGGTTGTCCTATATGAAGCCTCGTGTAACCGCAACCGTATAGGCGTTTGTTTTCGGCTGGCGTGTTTGAGGGAAAAAAAAGTGTTTAAACAGCAATGCATTTGCAGTTACACCGCTGCAAGGAATTTCACGCTGCAAGTAGAATGTGCAATTTTTCTGGTAAACAATTGTGTGTTTGCCTAGCTCAACTGGGCCCCACTAGATGGCTTCAACCTGTAAAGCCACGCTTTTGGTTTCTCGCGGTTTGGGTATTGTCCCTTTAACTCCGGTATCTTCGCTTAAACAGCCTAGTCGTCATTGGTACTTAACACGTGAGCCTATTTCGACTCATTGACCGGTGTCTCCGCTAAGCGGACATCGGGAGTAGCCGTGAACGAAGATGGAATAGCGATATTCGTAAAGCCCATTCGCTGAGTATACGTAAAGCCCATTCGCTGAGTATACTCAGCGGATAGGCCTTTACGGAACGTAGATTTACTTAACCTTACAATAGTTAACGTTCAGCAAATCTACGTTCCTAAAGGCACGCGCAAGGTAAGACTCTTTCTGGCATCCGGTAACGTAAAGAAGTATACTTGCAAGCTAAAAATGAAATAAACTTCGCTGAAAAGAAAGCAATGCGTGTGCCCCCCTAAACAGCATTAAATTACTTAACATAGTTCCCCTTGAGTTCTTTAACTTTCAACTCGTCTTGCTATCTTAAAAAAAGGTAGTAGTACTTGCTAACTTTGGGGTAGTAATGAATAGTTTGTCACATATGTTTCGTACAATCTTGGTAGTAAGTGCACTTAGTAACGGTGTGGAAGGTAACAGTTACTATCTTTGTGGTTACTAAAAGCTAGTAACTGTTACTATACTTAGCCGTTATGGACCATAGGTAGTAACTTTAGAGATTTTAAGAAAAATAAAGTAGTAAGCGGTACTACTGTGCTCATTTTGCCACATTATTTCTCGATTGTTACCAATTGTTAATTATTGTCTCATTACTGCACGACTACGGGTAATCCTGCGTGTTATGTCGTGAATGTGAACAGCACATAGCCGTAACAAGTACATGATAGTAAGCGGTACTACTGTGCTCATATTGCAGCATTTTTTCCCAATTGTTAACAATGGAAATAGTGTCCCAATATACTACACAACTACGGGTAATTTTGCATGTTATGTCGTGAACGCGAACAGTGCATAGCCGTAACAAGTACATGACACTGCTGTACTAAGCAAACGACACGCGCAGTATGTATGGCCCCTACTTTAAGATACATGTCTGGCATATGTGAGCACTTGTGTTTCAGAGTGAATTATAAAAAAAAGCGAGCCTTGAACACTATACCATACTACCTGATTATGCGTGTTTGGGGATGCAGCACAACCCTTTCAACCAACCGTACTTCCAAAAATTGACATTTCTTATCAATTTATTTGAAAAGTGCCACAAGAAAGCAATATTTACAGCGGCCCAAACATTAACATTATCTCAGAGCAATTGAATATTTCGCTGCACTAATATATCGGGGGTTAGAAGGTAATAATAGTTTGTGGGGTATTATGGGCCAAATACACAATAATTTAAGACACGAGATAAGGAGCACTCCGAAAAATTTTTCAGTATTTGAGTAATTTTGGTCCACCTGTCATATCAGTTATATGTAATTTACTAAGAGTGTTGTAATTGCCTATTACAACGCGTGCAGCACTTGCTTATTGTCCGTTAACTTACTTCCCCGTTTCGATAATATGAGAATGATGCTGACATAACTCGGTTACGTGTTTTAGAATAATTGTTTTTTTTATCGTTAGATATATAATGAATCAATTTTATGTTCAAAGATGATACGTTGAGAGGATTTCTTTCGTAAATTATTAGATTATGTATCACCTATTATTTTAGATAAAACAGTTCATGGCCGGGTAGCAAGAAAGTATACCATGCAAAAATTTATAAACGGCTTCAGTTACTACCTCTTTCATTGCAGTTACTAACTCTTTAATAACGCATAGATTGTAAACAGGTAACAAAAAGCTTGTAATTGTTGAATGTAGTAACTGTCTACTAACGCAAATAGTGCACAAGTTGCAAAAGGTTAGTAATGTTCCAAGAAAGTTAGTAACCGCTGCAGCTACTACCTATCTGCTTGCAGTTGCTACCTTTTTACTAACTTTTTTTAAGAGTATGGAACACCCATACCGACTATGCAACGAGGCATGCAATTTCATGACCGAAATAGGAATATGCCTGCTCCATTTGAGGTACTATTGTACACTAGCAAATTCCTTTGTTACAACTCGCGCAATATAATGCAGCTCACCTTGTTTTGTAGGAGTACCATCGAACTGCAAATTAGTCATACCAAAACAGATCTGTCACCAACGTCACTAGCTTTTCCTTGTAAATTGGCGCGTCTGGTTCTTCTCCTCAAGGTATACCACCATCCATACTCCAGAAGGAACTAATTTCTCAGCCACCGCCCTCAAATCGAGCATCGTCACAAGTATATCCTTGAAAAGTGTCGTACCTTCCTTCAGAAGTCTCCACCGAAAAGCGGGCTTCTTTTAATGACACCATTCATGATAGTCATTTGTTTTTTCTAAGAGCGTCACATCTTCGTTTTTGTATCTACTTCGCGTATGTCAAGTGAATGCATTCTGTTATCTAGGACATGATTTCATACTACCTACATGTTTCTAATGTCAAGCCAATTTTTTTATTAACTGTCCATGAACGCGTTTCTTGACTTCGTAAAGTCTAGCTAAAACTGCATAATCAGGAGCCATTGTACTAAAAACTTTTATCTAGTTCTTTTTTTTTCTGATTTCTATCGTTTATTGCAACCGCTCTCCTGTTGAATGCCCCTGGACCTTAACGTTTAGTAATTAAAAATAAAATAACCTTATAAATTATAACGCCAAGTCATTTATAAATTTGTTTGTTCAATAGGATGTTGACATGTCGAACAAGTTATGGAATGACGTTCTTTTGAGTAACAATGTTACAGCCTTCAAGCCTTCATTGTTCAATGAAATGCACTTTTTTTTCTTAATGCCACTTTAAAACCTTGGATTTCGCTGCGCAGATGCACTCACTTCTTCAGGGGTGTGCTGTTGAGTTTTGCTGTGATTTGTATATGCTGTGGTTTTAGGAAAGGCTATTCGACTGTGACTCAACTGGTCACCGTCACACACGAGTTTGCAAAAGCCCTTGATAATAATGTTCAGGTAGACACAATTTTTCTTGATCTTAGCAAAGCATTTGATAAAGTTCCTCATGACAAATTAATTCAAAAATTAAAGAATATAAATCTTCCCGAAAGTTTGGTAGCGTGGGTGTCTAGGTATCTGATGAATAGAGAGCAGTATGTCTTGATTGATGGTCATGCCTCGAGCTGTCTTCCTGTCACATCCGGAGTGCCTCAAGGTAGTGTTCTGGGGCCGTTGCTTTTTCTGTTATACATCAATGATATCGTCACTGTAGTTACACCCACCACTCATGTCCGGCTGTTTGCAGATGACTGTATTTTATTCCGTGAAATCTCCAGCATGCAAGATCAAATAGAACTTAACACAAACCTGGACAATATATACAGTTGGTGTAGGGATTGGGGCATGGTTGTCAACGCAGAGAAAACTGTTTCTCTCCGCATAACGCGCGAAAAATCTCCATTCCAATTTCAGTACACACTGGGATCATGCGCGGTGAAACAAGTCAACAGCTTCAAATACTTAGGCGTAACGTTCACTAGTAATCTTTCCTGGAAGTTGCACATAGAAAACATCTGCTCCTCCGCTTTTCGAAAACTGTGTTTCTTGAGACACAAACTTCGTAATTCGCCTCCAAGTGTTAAACTTCTTTGCTACCATTCATACGTTAGACCAAAACTTGAGTATGCTGCTGTAGTATGGGACCCGTATACCAAAAATATCATCGATAAATTGGAAAAGATTCAGAGGAAAGCTGTCAGGTTCATTTTTTCAAAATTTCGTCGCACGGATTCTCCCTCTGAATTAATGATTGCCAATAACATTCCCAAGCTTCAGTTAAGAAGACGAAAATTTCGTCTCGATTTCCTCTGCTCACTTACTAAACATGAATTAGCTATCGACCCCTCCCTGTATATATCCGCCCTGACCACAAAACACACGCGGCACCATAACCCTAGATCGCTAACACCATACCAAGCGCATACCGATACTTACAAGTTTTCATTTTTCCCGCGTACCGTGGCTGAATGGAATTCCATTGCTGAGCCATACTTATTAGATACTGTATAGCCCCATTTTTTGTTAATGTTGTTAATTGTGTGTTGGATTGACAATGCAATGTCTGCCGTTTCATTTTTTGTCCCTTTTGCTATTTTTGTATTATTGTGCTATTCAAGTGCTCGTCCTGCCAGGACCACAACTGTGGTCTGCAGTATGTATTAAATAAATAAATAAAATAAATAAATATGGAGGGCAGCTTTTTCATTTATTTTTTCGACTTTTGTTGTGGAATATTGAGAGATTTTCTTCCCAGTTGGTACTTTGTACTAACTTTTGGAAATCATTATCAAACGCCCAATTTAGCGACTTCTGTTTAAGCTTGTATAATAACAGCACGGAAAATATTACAATGAATATGTGTATGGTCGCTCTTTTTAGGAATTGGTGTAACACGAAAGTGACACGTGCCCTCGCAGTGGTAGTTCAGCACTCACTGTGCATCGTTTGGCCGCTATAGCACTGTAAGCAAAAACTATCCGAGTTTGGGGTTTTCGCGGCTCATGACCTCTGAAAACTCTCTTGCGTTAAAAATTACTACCTCGCGTAGGAGTAAAAGATGGTACATGACATAGTTTTACCTCCACCTCTCAGGCAAGTAGTAAAAGTATGTCAAAATCCAGTTTTACCACGTAGGGAGTTTTCTATCACGCGATTTTTAACCTGCGTTTCAGAGTTTATTACCACGTGACTGCAATGTGCAGCTGCTTCGGTGGCTTTTGCCCCATACCCCCATCGTGACGCTCTCAGTGAATCCTAAAGGTACGCGAGGACCACACATCTTTTTTTTTTTGGCATCGACGTGCCTCAGGACTGACCTCGAGTCAATGCACTTTCACTGGAACTGGGGGCAGCATAAGCACAACAAGCGAGAACAGCATTCTGTGAACGAAAAAAAAAATAAATCTCAAAAGAAGAAAAAAAGAAAAAGAACCTGCTGTGGAAAGATGTCCTGCATATTTTCGCAAATTGTTGGCTTTTGCGTTCGTGAAGGCCACTCCAAGCCACAGGCGGCATAGAAGAGTCTCCTCAGCTCGAGATATCCTTGGGGGAAGACGAAGCTGCAGATCGGGATCCAAGTTATGCAGGCGCGCGTTTGTGAAGTCTGTCGAGTTCCACTGTACCAGTGTGAGGTCACGTGCAAGCGAACGAAGTCTTGTAGCTGCGTCGGTTCTTGAGAACGGGATGGCTGTGTATTGGGTACCATCGTGTGCAGATCTAGCGGCCTCATCTGCGCGGTCATTGCCATATATACCGCAATGACCTGGTATCCACTGATACACAATGCTGTGCTGTTTTTCGGTTGCTTGGTGATGAAGAAGCCTTATTTCAGCTACTAACTGCTCATTAGGTCCATGGCGAAAGGGCGATATAAGACATTGAAGAGATGCCTTCGAGTCCGAGAAGATCGACCAAATTCCCGAAGGTTCTTTCACTATAAACTCCAGAGCTGCACGAATGGCTGCAAGTTCTGCAGCTGTCGACGACGTCAAATGCGATGTCATGAATTTAATTGTGATGTTCCTCGCGGGAATAACCACCGCCCCTGCACAGCTTACTGAAGACACCGAGCCATCCGTGTAAATGTGAAGGCGTCCGTTGTGCTTCTCTTGCAGGAAAAGTAATGTGGCCTGTTTCAGGGCTAGATGCGACGAATTTTTCTTATTTTGGATGCCAGGAATAGTAAGATGGGCTTTGAGTGGGTGTAGGCACCATAATGGTATCGGCGGTTGTGCTGCATGCGTGAAGTGCAATGGAAGCATTGCGCAATGCTGAGCTACAGTTGCGCTGAACGCTGAGTGGGGCCTGGAAGTTCGAAGTGAGGCTAGGTGATGAGATGGAAGCCGAGCGAAATGTCTTATGTGCATTCTCAAAGCGTCTACGCGGATGTATGCGTTGACTGGATAATCACGCGCAATCATGACTGTCGCTGCTGTAGATGCGCATCTCGGGAGACCAAGGCATATCCTCAGGGCTTGGGCTTGGATCGACTGGAGGACGCGCAAGTTTGTTCTTCCGGTCCCGCAAAGCACGGGTAAGCTGTATCGCATATAACCGAGGAACAAAACAGTGTAGAGTTGGAGCATTGCTTGTACCGATGCACCCCACGTTTTTCCAGCAAGAAACCTCAGTACGTGGGTGATCATGGTGAGTTTAGTTTTCATGTGGGCGATGTGAGGGCTCCAGGAGAGGTCGCGATCAACTATGACTCCGAGGAATCGGTGGGTCTTCACGTAGTTGATCGTGTGTCCGTTGATTTTAATAACATATGGGCGCATACTCTTATCTCATCGGGATGGCCAGCTCTCCTACATGCACTTACTGCAGTTGCGAAGAAACCATCGCGCACCTTCTGTGTGAGTGCACCTATTTCAACGTGCAAAGACAAGAACTCACTGCAGCTCTGGATAGACTAGACAATCGGCCTTTGTGGGAACAAAGGATTCTGGGTCATTGGCCAAGCCCATCCTCAGCCCAAAAGGCTTTGAAAGCTTTGCTGCGCTTTTTGCGGACAACTGGCCTCAGAGACAGACTTTAGTGTCTTATACTTTTTGATGTTGCCTTTCCTCTGTCGCAGTTTTTTTTTTAATTTCTCCTTCTCTTCGCAGCATTTCTTTTTAACATCTTTCATTCCCCTCACCCCTTTCCCCAGCACAGGGTAGCCAGCCGGTCTAAGAACTGGCTAACCTCCCTGTCTTTCCACCTAAATTTTCTTCCTCCTCCTCCTCCTGTTGGCTTTTTCTCGGCGATGGTGCCTTGGAGACAGACGGTGCAAGAAGCTCGGTATCTGTGTGTCTGGCTGGGCTGATGGATCTCACGTGTTTCCTACATCGTCAAACGACAGTTCGCTTCCGAGCACCTCCGAACCTGCACCGTCGTGGATATCACGCTTCCGAGCCGAAGCGCGATTATCTGCCAGTGGTAACAAAATCAATCTGGTGTCATCGTCCATGCTTGCCTACTGGAGAAGCAATAAGCGAAATGCTTCACTCTGTCATCGGCACCGAGCCGCGGCCGCCAGTGACCAGTGGGAGTGTGTCGCCGGGGCACGTGGCAGAAGCATCGCATATATTTTGTTCCACAGTAGGCGATGTCTGCGTGAGTAAAGTGCTGCCCGAATTGCCCACCTCATGCACCAACTGTTCTCATACATGTAGCGCGAAGCCGATACGAGGCAGACGGAACCAACAAGCGGCTGCCGGTGAGCACGAAGGAAACCCGGACGGTGGTCTTTCGTTGGAAGTATGCATACACCGCCCCGTCCCCGTAAGATAGTGGTCACGTGTTCATTTGTGTCTGAAATGACGACAAAATTCGCACAGGATATGTGTTCTGTGATCGCCAGCTGTGTTTCATCGCATAACCGTGCTCCTCAAAAAGGCCTAGTGCGCCGTCGGTAAGAAGCTTGTGTGCAGGCGTGCACCACTCTTCTACGCCCGTTGTGATGAATACGTGCTGCTACTGTGTTTGTGCACCGTCGCTCAATGAAAATCATTGAGCTACCATGGTTCGTGCGTACTTATGTATATTTTATGGACTTGTGGATCAGCAGTGCATGCTAACTCGCGTGGGGCCATGAGCCCGGTGTGTCAAGTAATTATTGGATACTCAGAAAGGGGAGATTGGATAGATTTATAATAAAAGGTCGGTGTGACATTTAGTTCCCTCCAGCCCACCTTAAGTTTACGCTTGCACCTTCAACCGTTGTTGTTAATCAATGCAAAAAAGAGCTCTCCTACCGGTCCTACAGGGCCGGTCAAAAAGTCGTGCCTATATATACCGGATTGTCAAAGTGTAAGTTAAGCAATGCGTGCAGTCTGTTCGAGTGGTGTATTATTGTGCATTTGTTGTGTGTGCGTGTTTGTCTGTATGTAAATCTATGTGTCACTGATTCTGCCGTTTAATAAATTCAATCAATTCTGCTATTTAATAAATTAGTCGACTCTGGGCGAATGCACCCGTCAATTTTATTTGTTTACCACCAGAAATAACTCCCAGAAATCACCTTAAAAACCTTGTGAAGGCAGTAAAAATTTACTCTCTCTATACTCGCTCGAAACCTCACTGAGGTAAGTATTTACTACTCTCCCTACGTTCAAAAACTCAGTTAGCACGAGAGTAAATTTTTACCTCGATAGTAGGTGGTAAAAAAAAACCCAGGAGAGGTAGCGCGCTAGAGGACAAATGGTTATCTCAGTTTTTGAGGTTATTTCAGGTCATTTTTGTTTAGTGTGAGGGTCAATAAAAGAATGCTGGAATGAGATGTTTCAATGTCACGCAAAGAACGGCAACCAGATAGAACGTTACAGCGTGCACCTCAAGCAGGAAGCACGCACGAAATGAGCATACACAGCATGAGCACGGACAAACAACTGTGACAGCATGGCACTTAAAGCAGGAAAATCGAACCGAAAGATAGGTGCATAAAATGAACGCGCATGTGTACACAGAACGAGTGCGAACAATAATCACAATCGTGTATGAGCAGCATGCTCCTTTCGTAAACGTGGCCCCGGCAGTGAGCGAAGTGACGTTCGTGCTATTTTTAACCACTGTAACTTAAAAGCAAACTTGCAGTGAAAGCGCAAGAGGTACAAAGCGCCTGAATCCAGAGGTAAGCGCGCGCGCGTGTGAGCTACCTTGCTATCGGGAACATCTATACGCACTATGACCACGCCATGTGGAGGCGCGAGCGCACGGCAATGTGCGTAGTTGCGTGGCACTACGACGTTTAGAGCGCGGGTCCATCAGGCCAGCTCGCTACTGAAGACGGAAGCGAGCTTAAGTTTCCGAGCTCTGGCAACCACCAGTGGTACACGGTGTGTATATAAATGGCTCACCGTTAACGTGTTCCAGAAAGGTCGTTCTGTGCCATAGTGGTTAGCGTCGCGCGCTCAGGAGCGGGAAGTCGCTGGTTCGGCACCATAAAGCAGAACTTCGTGTTTTGTTCTTTGTAAAACCCAATTGTAGTAAATATCTTAAAACGTCATAACTGTGACGAAAATACGTCTCAGAGCCGTAGTGGACTCTAGCAGAAAACACTTTCGTGTACAAATAATTCCGCAATTTGCCACAAGTGGACCCCATCGAGGCCTTAAGATACCCGTCAGAAAATTCTCTACAGCCACTCTACAAATTTTGATCAAACCAAATCTAGTTCGTATAGTGCCTTCCCACCTCCCATGGTACTCATCATGCGACTCTGAAGCGTCAGTACTTAAGCTTGTCAAAAGTATTTTTTTTTTTGTCTTCCAGCATCTCCTCGGCCGAACATGAGTTGCGAACACGAAACGCACTGTTCAATCTGCCGAAGCGTTGAACCAAGGACAGAGCGGTTCATTGCGTGAAATGTATGGTCCTTGAATTGCACCCGCCACGCTGATCTAGCCAAAATGCTGCTCGGCTGCTGAGTGTCACGGGATCGAAAGGCGGCCACATTTTTGATGGAGGCGAAACTGCTTCGGGCCCGCATGCTTGGGCGGGCGTCAGAAAAAAACCAAAAGAGGGAAATTTCTGGTGCCCTCCACTGCGGCGTTTCTCACACAATAAACACCAACAGATATATCACAATTCATCATCATCATCATCACAATCATCAGTCGGACTATGCCCACGGCAGGACAAAGGTTTCTTATATGTTCTGCCAGTCATCTCAGTCTTGAGCTTGCTGCTGCCACTTTATACCCGCGAACTTTTTAATCTCATCTGCCCACCTATTTTTATGTCCCTCTTTCACCCGCTGGCCTTCTCTTCGAATCCAGTCAGTTACCCTAATGACCAGCGGTTATCCGCCTTCGTGCTCCGTGCACTGCCCATGACCATTTCTTCTTCTTGATGTCGAATGTAATGTCCTTAACACCGGTTTGTTCCCTGACCCACTCTGCTCTCTTCTCGTCCGTTAGGGTTATACATATCATTTTTCTTACCAATCTTTGCTGCGCCCTCCTCACTTTAGGCTGAACCCTCTCTGTGAATCTCCAGGTTTCTATTCCGGAAGTAAGGTACCCGTAAAATGCAGCTGTTATATACCTTTCTCTTCGGGGATAGTGGTAATTTACCAGCGTAGATTTGAGGAGGCTTTCTGAATGTGCTCCACCCCATTCTTATTCTTCTAGTTACTTCAGTCTCGTGGTTCGGCTTCGAGGTCTAGCCTGTCCTAGTTTGACGTACTCTTTTACAATTGCAAGTGCACTACTACCTATCTCGAAGCGCGGTTCTCCTCCGATGTTGCAGTACATTACTATAGTTTTGTGGATAATAACTTTCAGACCAACCCTTTTGCTCTCCTGGTCTAATTCGGTAGTCATGAATTGCAATTCGTCCACTCAGTTACTCAGCAATGCACTGTCATGGTACAGTGCACGTTACAGACGTACCCTATATTAACTCGTATCCTTGACTCTTCCCATTCTCGGCCTCTGAAAACCTCCTGTAAGCACGCGGTAAATAGCATTGGTACTAGTACTACCACTATTAGTGCGGCCTGTTTGTCGCGGCACATGATGTGTTGTGGTACGCGATGAGCGCGTCATGGTCATTTTGTGGTCTTTCGCAGAACTATGCACGTGGTGCAAGCGGGAACCCCAAGGCGCCCTCGCTGGCGGACAACTACATGCAGCTGTCCCACTTCCACCAGGTAAGATAACAGCCAGAGGCACCGCGTGCCCGTGTTGTGGTGGCTTTGGCCTACAGTCCTTTTGTTACGTCGGCGTTCTTCTGTAGTTCAACAGCGTCATATACAAAACACTCGAGAGGCAGGACAAGTGGTGTCGCGGCTGTTCCGTCGGCAGCGTTGCATGCTTCGCTGTCATTTTGGAGAGCGTTGTTTTGAGTCAAGCCCGTCTTGAATGAGTTCAACTTCAGGCACCACACCCGTAAATACGAGAGCGAAAAAGAGAGTGCGCTGCAGTTTTACCAAAACACAATTTTAAATACAATTCACTCGCGTGTCTATGTTCCAGGCACCGAGAAAGCGGGTTGAGGGGGACAATTGCCTCCCCTCCCCATGGTTTCAGCATGCCCTCATCTTCTTGCCTCTGACCCCAACAGCACGAATATTCAAACACAGCGCACAAGTTCTCCAGCCTTCCGGCCTGGCCCATTCTAGAGAGAACCCGTTTGTCACAGATGCCCCCACCCTTCCCTAGCCTCCATACTCGGTAAAAAAAAAATTTGGTGCGTCTCAGCGTTGCTCGAAGCTTGAACACGGCTACTATTAGTATGACCAATTATTCACTGTCGCCCATTTTTAAATAGCCGCGTGTGGCACTATCAAAAACAATTTATGCGCGCGTCAAGTTGCTCTCAGAGAAAACCTGTGCACCGTGGGGGGCGGCAGCAAAAGAGAAGCTTTCCGTGATCATGTCACGGCGACACTTACCTCGCTCACACATTCGTATAGTCGAAAAAAATGTGCATTTTAGCACGGAAGCAGCCTTTCATGGGAAGTGGCTCTTGACATCGGGGTACGTGAAGCTTTGTGGTGAAACATCGCAAACAAAGCATATACGGGACACAACACTGTCCTGTATATTCAGCGTTGTGTCCTGTATATTATAATTCGTGCCGTAGTTTGCGCCACTTCACAATGTACATGAACCAAATAGCCCACCCAAGAACTCTTGCATTGAAGGCTTTTGCCACAGGAGGTGTTGACAAAAGACCACCCCCAATGCGTGTAACCAATAAGCGTATTGCATAAAGAAAGTTGGTGTCAAATATTCAATTAATTTAGCTTACAGTTTTCCGCAGCACTATGCAGGTCTTTTGTGGTGGTGTGGACAGTCAGCCATGCCGTTGAAAAATTGACTTGGTGTCTTACCTAGAGCGTACAATACGATAACGCCCAGCTGTCCAGGAACAGCGCCTCGAAATCTGTTCGTCCTGATTACTTCTCATGCACTATTTAAGTGCATCTGTGAAAAATAATGAATGCATAAAAGTGGTGCCTTGTTCTTGCATCTAAAACTTGGGCCTGTTCGTGCAGTGTTGGGGCACAAGACCTTCTCACTATGAAATTTTGTTCGTATGTTTCATATCTTGTCTCTAAATAACTACAATTTCATGACGCTTACATTTCCGTGAGATACGCTAAAAACCAGGCTCCTGCGAGGAAATATCACACCATATTCATGGAGTGAATGATGATGAGTATATAGGGGAAGCTCCGAAGGTAAATAGGTAAAATCGTGAATCTTCCATGAATCTTGCCCAGTAGATGATCAAAAACGTGACGAACACTGCTTGTATTTTTATTTTTTACGTAAATGCTTGTTAGCCAGGCGTGCCTGCCGTTCCTCCTTCATTATGACAACTTTATGATTGGTGAAATGGAGTGATAATGGCTCTTGAATGGGTCGTAACCGTCATCGTCACTAGTGAACACTTCGCCTACTAGGGGTCATCATCAGCAACATGTTCATCGTCATCCCCATGATCATCAGCCTGACTACGTCCGTTGCCAGACAAAGGCCTCTCCCATGCTCCGCCAATAAACTCGCTCCTGCGGTTGCTGCTGCCGTGCACTTTATACCCGCAAACTTCCGAAATCTCATCTGCCCCCTGACTTTTTGTTTTCCCCTAACCGGCTTCCCTTCTCTGGGAATTCAGTCAGTTACCCTTAACGACCAGCGGTTATCCTGCCTACGTGCTTGCCCGGCCAATGCATGTCCACTTCTTCTTAAATGCAACCATGATATATCCTTAAACGCGGTATGTTCCTTGATCAACTCTTCTCTCTAGGTGCAGCTGTTATACACCTTCCTCGTGAGGGATAGTAGCAATCTAGCAGTAATAATTTTAGAGTGCTTCCAAGCAATTCTTATTCTTCTTGTTACTTCAATCTTGTGGTTCGACTCCGTGGCTATTACCTGTTCAAAGTAGGCGTCGTATTTTACAACGTCAAGTGCACTACTACCTATATCAAAGCGCTGTTCTCTTCCGACGTTGTTGTACATTTCTTTCATTCTCTACAGATTAACTTTAAGACCTACCTTCCTGATCTCATTGTTCAATCCAGTAATAAGGATTTCCAATTCGTCCCGTGAGAGTCTCAGCAATGCAATGTCATCAGCGAAGCGCAAGTTACTAAGGTACTCACCAATAACTGGTATCCCTTACTCTTCCGAATCTAGGCCTCTGAAAAGTTGCTGTAAGCCCACTTTAAATGACACTGGGGACATCGTATCTCCTTGTCTTACACCCTTCTTTATTGGTATTCGGTCGCTTTCCCTATGGAACACTTTGGTAGCAATGAATCCTCTGTAAATTTTTTTCCAGGTTACTTATGTATGATTTGTCGACTTTGCAGTGTCTGCATAACTGCGTGTATTTCTACTGAATCAAATGCCTTCCCGTAATATATCAAGGCTCTGTATAGTGGTTGGCTGTATTCTGGGTATTTATCTATTACCTGGGAGATTGTATGAACGTGGTCGATTGTTAGGTTAGGGACGGACACCGAAAAATACTACGGGGGACATGCTGACGCCTTAAGGAGCATCACCCATAAAACCAATTCCACCACGAAGCAATGAATGCGATAGCAACAAACTGCCAAGTTACGTACGTCAGTCATATACTAGTACACGTATTTATACCCACGGTGGCGGTCTAGTGGTCAACTTTCTGACCCACAGGTTTCGCGTTTTCGGTGGAGGAGAAAATGCTTGAGGCCCATGTGTTTACACCTAGATTTACGTCAAATAGACTCAGCAAATAAATATTTTCAGAGTACTCCACTACAGTGTCTGTCACCTTTATATTATATGTTTAAGACGTTACTTTACACTATCAATTATTACGATTGCATGTTGCCTTGGTTTTTCAAGTTCCTTGCAGTGCTTGCCATTAAACCGCATGCTTCGATATTTTTACAGACGATAGTCTTTCTTGGGGACCTTCGACGAAAAAATTTTGGCCTGTCTGTCTGTCAGTCTGTACATTTGCTTGCTTGTCCGCCCTAACAATACCTCAAACGGCACCAAATGGCCAACCCCATCCGCAGCTGCCACCAATATTGCTCAAGATTTAGCGTTCATAGTTGTGCAATTGTCAATTAAAAAGCAAATATTGCGCATATCTGTGGCGCCATAACAACTTCTTTATGTTTTTTATGTCTGCCTTTATACTACAAAAGGAAACGCACAAAACACCTTAGGGACTGTAGCGTTTAACGCGCTGCGCTGACAGTGCAACGCGATGCTCAAGAAGGTGTTTCCAACGCTTTGCTACGACCATAGAGTTTCCCACAATACTTACTAGAGGGAATTCTGGCGCTAGTGTCTATGGGAGTTGCAACACACGGCGCTTCGGCGAGCATGGCAATGATGGGTAGTACACACATTTGCCTAATTTTCGTACTTCCGGCCTGTTTCTGGCTCCGTTTGTGTTCGTGTGGCTAGGAGCTGTTTTTTCACGATAACATCAATTAGCAAATGTTCACCGTTTGCGCTTCACAACCTTATTCTCTTAAGCTTACTATTTCGAATCAAGTCCCTAAGTTTAAAAGGATTTGTTCTTTCTTTCAAAACAAAACCGTAACTAGTAATAAACAAAGCCGCAAGTACGATTCGCCGCCCGCAAGTACGAAGACTAGGCAAATGTGTGTACTACCCATCATTCCCATGGTCGCTGAACGATCGCGGCGCCAGAGTGCCCTGTAGCTAATTTTGGGAAACTCTATGGCTACGACGGCACGGTGGTGGCACCTGCCCATTGCTTTCTATTCTACACCTTTTCACCTCCGTGACTGGCGCGCATCTTTCTCCGTGGTCGCGCATGCCTTCGTTTTTGAAGATAACTGCCAGATGGCGCTCGTGTTTAACGTACCTAGATGCGCTTGTTCGCCTCCGTTACACGCTCGATGCACTCTAACGCAGCGCCTTCAGAATACCATTCACCGATTTTTTTTGCCCAGAACATCGGAATAAACGTTTTGTTCACTCTCTCCATACGCAAGACTATCGTCTTTAGACGACATTTACAGTGTAACATGTAGATTCGGGCCAACTTTTTTCTCTTGAATCTCTTCTCTCCGGACCGAATAAATGTCTTCTCTCTTCCCCATTCCCCTTTAACGCCATAAGGCTCAGCGGGTATGGAATAATTAAAAATATATATATAGATAAATAAATAAATAAATAAATAAATAAATAAATAAATAAATAAATAAATAAATAGGTTAGTAGGGTCAACCCTTTTTGATTTCACCTCGGCAATTGGTCGAAACGTTGGCGTAGGAGAATTCGAAGAATATGGCCTCTCTAGGGGAGAGTTGTGGTTTTAGCAGTGTTTTTTGCGTTGAGATTTGTGCCGAGATAGCGCGTGCCAGCAATCGAGACCACGCCCTCATATGATCAAAGTTTTGCAGCTTGAGCAAGACATCTCCCCGCGTGCCATCATACTTCGTTGAGGCAGGCGGGGCGTCTCCTTTGGGCTTGAGTTTAAATCGGTGGCCGTGTTCGGAGACAGGGTGATGTTATCTCATCTGCCCTCTGTGAGAGGCTTGTGTGAGCTCTGTTTCTGCCGCATTCGTCGCCCCCGCTAACGCGCTTTTACGCGATGATAGAAACGCACTTTGCCTGGGGGGCTGTTATGAATTGGAACCTTGCACTGAAAATGACAGCGACGTAGGCGGCGAGAGTGTCCATGAAACTATTATCGAAATAAAATGTCCCGCGAGGTGCACCGTTGGCGTGCGTATGTGCAGTTCTATGCGCCGTTTCCCAATAATTGATGCCCTTTCGATCATTGACATGACCGATGAGCGGATGGCGGTATGTAAATCTGATAGATTATCGATGTCTATTCACATTTGACGTTACCCTGTATCTCTGTTGCCAATATGCACACACAAAACATGTTCTCGGCTGTAACAGTTCAAACGCTGTGCTCCTTTGCTCGTCGGTGTGCCTAACAACTGGCGCGCAGAGAGGCAACAAATATCACTCAGGAGATTGATAGTTGATATGTGGGGTTTAACGTCCAAAAGCCACCATATGGTAATGAGAGGCACCGTAGTGGAGGGCTCCGGAAATTTTGACCACCATGTGCTTTTGAACGTGCACTTAAATCTGAGCACACGGGCCTATAGCATTTTCACCTCTATCGAAAATGTAGCCGCTGCAGCCGGGGTTCGATGCCACAAACTGCGGATCAGCAGCCGAGTACTCTATAGCCACTGGACCACCGCGGCAGGGCGTATCACTCCAAAGATATTGTCGGGCGCCACTGCTGTGTTGTGTGAGAATACAACCAGACGGATTAAGAGGATAACACTGGGAGCCAGGTGTGCTTCAGGCTGCATGCCGAAACAACACACTGCAGATCTCGCACGGGTCACTAGAAAAAAAACCCCTTCAATACGTAGCGCTCTTTCGCGTCGCTGCTTTCGCACTGAGCATGACAGGTCGCCCCGTTGGCGTCGGGATTCTGCCAGCGTCTCACTGGTGGGGCCAAATCATGCTGGAAATTGTCTTGCACCAGTGGCGTATAGGCAGGAGGAAGCACACCGGCCACCGTTCCCCGCCCCCACGCTCCCTCCTGAATTTTTTGAAGGGGCGAAGCACACTGGGGTAGAGCCTTGTCCCTTCCGTCCTTGAGGCGTTCCTGTGCCCCAAGGCCATCACTCCCGACGCGCACTCTCTTCAGCTATGGACAGTCGCTTCCGATAAGGCACATCAACTGCAAGCGGAGTCCAGGGCTCGTGAAACTGCTGCAGCACAGTGACGCCAGCAACAAGCGGACTCGGAATCTAAGGCGCAGGAAGCTGCAGCAAAACGGCAACACCAGCTAGTGGACCCGGAGCTCAGGGTTTGAAAAGCTGCAGCAGCACGGCGGCGCTGTCATGAAGACCCGGAGGCGGCGAGAGCGCGGGAAGCGGCTTCAAAGCGCCGAAAGTGTTTCCTACCTGAGGTTCGTGGCGCGAATGGCCGGTTCAGGCGCGATTACCCTGACCGGAAGTTCGGGCACAGATACAACCGCCTTTGGTTGAACAAAAATTTAACGAAAATCAACAACATTAAAAATGAGCACTTTCGAAACCACGCAAATACTGTGCTGCAGCGAGTGTTTCTCGGCGATGATGATCATGATAGTACTTGGTTGGCTCTACGTGTAAAATGAAGTCCGCTTGTCAATACAACGTACAACCGACCCGAAGGTGGAGGGATCGAATTGCGGCTGCTGCAACTCGAAAATGATGTAGGTCCGTGTGCTCAGATTTGGATGCACGTGAGAAAACCAAGGTTGTCAAAATTCCCGGAGCCCTCCCCTATCGCGTTTAATACGATATGATGGTTTTCGGATGTTAAGCTCCACATATAAATCAACACAATATACGAACAATAAAACAAGATTGTATACATTTTACATACTCGTTTGCATGTTCATGTTGGCAATGTACGGGCAATTCACGGTTACCCGAATGATCCACCACGCTTCTCCCCTCACAATCATTTCGTGGATATGCAGTGAATTTACTCCTTGCAATGCTGAGCCCAAATTGACACTCGACCATATCTGTCTGTCCCGCATTCGCTTTACATCAAGCAGGTGACCCTCCTACCCCCACCGAAAAAAAAAACATTTCTAAGCCCCAGCTTTATAGGCGGAAGGCCAGCGCTTGGCTGTACGCGCGTAACTTTCTATTGCAGTGGGGAGTCCTCGTTACACCCGACATGAAGCAGACGGTGTCTTTGCTTGACTGCATCGTACACCAACGCCTGTGTGTCTCTTTTTCCCGTGTGTTTGACCGAAAGCGTCTTCAAGCGTGCTGCTTCTTCCGCATGAAAATAAAGATGAGGACAAAAAAGGTTTGCTATACGATAAAGAGTCGTTCTCACTTTCCTGTAAAATGTTTTTACCTGAAAGCTAAGATGAAAATACTGGTTGTATGCCTGCTGCATGTCGCCCCAGCAATGCAGCAATATGTCGGTTTTGAAGCGATTGCTAGAAGGAAAAGTGATTTGTTTCACATAAGTGAATTACTCTTTCACGATTACAAAACCACGCAAGCTTGCCGCACGAAGACACTTGGTAAGCAAAGAAAAAAATTAAGAAGAAAGAGTGGGCGCTGGTGCTAACGTAAGAATCCGCACCAAATGTCGTGAATAGATTTTGACGCCTATTTAGAGCATACGTTTTTGTTAAGCAGGAGCAAATGAAGTGCAATAAATTCTGAGTAGGCCATATGCTTAAGAGAGCAGTTTTTCAAAAATAATTGTTAGGCTACTGCCGAAAACAACTAAAATGAACTTTGAATTACGCGACAAGCCGGAGCTTTCCACACCAAATTTAATAATAAAGCTTTGACTTGATACCCTCCTCTGGTAATAAGCAAAATAGCCAGTTCATACCTTTGACAATAAAAATTCTCATGATTACCATGATTTCAACCATCACATACCTTCGTCATCCATTCACGTCCCGTAATACCAAGTTTGGTATAAGTGAAGCTAGCGAGACGGCTGCTTGCGCATAACGAGTGTAGCATGTAGTCATGTTGTTACATGACACGCATGTCATTATTTTCATGTTATGGTCTGTTGCTTGTGTTCGCCATGCAGTCATGTCATACCACACCAGTTTTACATGTCATGGGAACAAAACCACCGCAAGAACAGCAAGACCATGAAATGTAAAACATAAAATACAGACATACATACCATTATTTTTCTGTTATGCCTAGTTACTTATTCCCGTCATAAAGTCATCTTACGCCATACCAAGTTTGGTACTAACAACATTATCGAAACGGCTAGGTGTGCAAAAAGTCGCAGGTGGCTGGATAGATAGATAGATAGATAGATAGATAGATAGATAGATAGATAGATAGATAGATAGATAGATAGATACATAGATAGATAGATAGATAGATAGATAGATAGATAGATAGATAGATAGATAGATAGATAGATAGATAGATAGATAGATAGATAGATAGATAGATAGATAGATAGATAGATAGATAGATAGATAGATAGATAGATAGATAGATACGCTTATTGTACGCCGAAGTTTGCTAAGAAATTATTCGTATTTATTAAATGTCGGAAAAACTTCGTACGTGCCTAATTCCCGAAAAAGGGCACACTTGAAATTTGTGTATGAGCTAGTGGGACTACACGTAGCTGATGCCACTTCAGCAAAATACTTGGGCGCTACTATCACGAACACGTCGCAATGGGACTAACACAACGACCATGCAGACGTGCACAAAACCATGTAGACAGTTGGGCTACCTTCGCGGAAATCTTGCTCTTGCTCCTGCCAAAGTCAGACTAACAAGTTATAAAGCCCTTGCCACGCCGTGGTGGTTTAGTGGCTAAGGTACTCGGCTGCTGACAAGCAGGTCGTGGGTTCGAATCCCGGCTGTGGCAGCTGAATTTCCGATGGAGGTGGAAATGTTGTAGGCCCGTGGGCTCAGATTTGGGTGCACGTTAAAAATTCCCAGGTGGTCGAAATTTCCGGAGCCCTCCACTATGGCGTCTCTCATAATCACATGGTGGTTTTGGGACGTTAAACCCCACATATTATTCGAGTTATAAAGCCCTCGTACAACCACTCTTTCATTACGTCATTATTGGCTGGAACCCAAACCAAATTTATTTTCTTAACTAACTGGAGGGAATTCGAAACAAAGCGCATTGATTTGTGTATTCCTAGTGTTCACGTGGTGTTGGCATAACCGCACTACACAATAGGGCAAACATTCATACTTTGGCACTTCAGTGACGCATTGCTTCCTTGAAATTTTTATATCTGCTTTATCACGGCGGTATCAATATAAACAAGCAATATTATTGAAAAACCACCATATCAGCGCTCAGCAAGAACAAACAACGACAACAGTATCAGGCCTTTTGCCCACCGTTTCGATATATTTTGGTATTGCTACTTTCCATCGGTCATTGAACTATGGAATAACCTTCCTCGTGGTATAGTGTTTTCAGAATCTGCTCCCTCATTTGCTGCCGATCTTGAAGCATATTTTTATCAGCAAATAGTGACGTCATACATAACGGATCAACTGTTTGCGGAATGTGCTTCTTGATCCTATGCCATCCGCTATTTTCATTCGTAGTTGCCTAATGTGTGCTCTCCCCTGTTAGTCACTGCTGCGTTTTTTTCCTCTGCATTATGTAGTCCCACTAATCGTCTGTGCAGTATCCTTTCTTGTTTTCATTTGTATAACCTTTTGTTACTATTATTATTTAGTTCTTCGGTAGGTGTGTAGATATGTAGTAACCAATCTGTATCCTTTTAGACCCACTCCTGTAAGAGCCTGTCAAGGGTTTACAGTAAGAATAAATAAATAATGAATAAATAAATAAACAAGTAAGTGAATAAATAAATGTTATTTATTATGACTTTTTGAGGCCAAACCCACAAAAATTGGCTGTGTATCAGGGCGCTACGCTGCAAATGTCGCCGAAAAGTCTTCTGCCAGCTAGGCTGCTTGAGCCCTGGTTTCATCCGTGGGATGCTGTTCTCGCACCATTTCCGTCCTAGCAGATAGAGCCATATCGTCGGCAGAAGGCTTTTTCATGTATAGTGTCGCATTTTCAGTATACTGCGTAAGATACTCTATAGGTACTTAGAATCACGTATCTATGTATTTTGTAGTCAATGAACCGAATACTTATGTTGTGCCTCAGATATGCCTAATTTTTGCTTTTTCATCGACAATATTTCCAAGTATAAACGCAGCCAGCAGTTCGGTATGGCTGGGCCAGCGCCTCCTTTCTTTTATTATTGCAGCCAGATGCGCCCGATCTAGTCGTTCGCCACCCTGTCCTCTATCCCTTTCTTGGTCTCGCCAGTCATGTAGGACCTCACAACACAAACGATACGAAGTAATTTTGTGTACAGTTTTGTGCTCATCTGTGGGGTGGCATCTTGCATTTCTCGTATTTATACAATGTTTGCGGTAAGCACTGCGCGGTGTCACTATGTGCATTTCCGTGTCTGCGTGTCCTCTCGCGCTGTCTCGAAGCTGCTCCAAGACCCCCCCCCCCCCCCCCTGAGGTCACTTACCACAGAATCATAAGCATCGAGGCCACCTGGCAAAGACATGGTGTTCTAGGATAGAGCATCTCCGTTCGTGGCTCTATGCGCGCAGCGAACGGGAATGCGTCACTGCGACGCTGCTGCATCATGAGTGCCGTGAGGTGGCGGCGGCATTGCTATCGTAGCATTGCTTCGGGCGACTAAGAAGGAGCAGGAAGGGGGAAACCTGGCAAACGTATGATTTTGAAGGAGAAAACATGTCTGTCGCATCTTTGCGGGAATGCGCTCGGACGAATGTGTCCCGCAAGCAGCCATACCCTACATGTTGCGTCGCATCACCACCACTTCCTGAACCTGAACTAAGGCGGACCGACCACCCCCGCTGAGGAGCGTGCATTCGCACTGGCATTGAATGAAATGAAGGAGGTGTTGGCTGGGCATTCAGTAAGTGCTTATACTTTAACCAGGTAAATGAATCGTGTAGCCGATAGAGAGACCAAAATTTATGCACTCAAGTATCCCTCCCCTCCCCCCACCCCCAAAAAAACAACCTATCCTTTGAAAAAAAGACTTAGCGCAAGAAAACCGCCGCACGCATTGAAGATACTGAAGGGAGTGTTTGTATTTTGTATATCTTTATTATGCGCTGCATTTCTCCTGCATAACGCAATTTTTGCCAGCAGGAATGCCGGAGACGTGTAGTCAGCCAGATTTCTCTTTGGATAGAATTTGCGGTCAGCATGACTATATACAAACATTCACAAAGTAAAAAAAGGGGGCCCGCGAGTCAGAAAACTCTACAGACGTGCATGTGTGCATTGCGTTTCGCCGGTTCAGATGAGCATACAGTATAGGCACCGGACAGTAGACCAGAGGGCGCATCTACGGCAGCCGCCGTGGCAGTTTGAGAACTGGCAGGATCTAGTAACGTTGCGCTAGGCAGCATATTCTGGCGCTACCATCAGATCTCGTTAACTGCATTGCCGGGTGCCTATAGCGAAAGCTGTAGAAGCAAGTCATGGCTTACGCTCACGCTGATTGCGAAGTAACAAGAAAACATTCCACACAGCGATGAAGCAGAAAGAAGACCACGCCGTCACCGATAACGATTAGCAGGACTTTCTATTACGTTAGCGCCTATCGCTGCGGGCTCCCGCTTTGATTAATGTCTCCGATGTGATGGATGATGGGGCCAAACTTGCAATCGATTCCTTCTCGGTCGACTCGGCCGCAAAGGGAGCCTCGCTGGCGACATTGGGTGAGTAGAGCTACATGGATAAGCAAACACGAGTCACTTCCCTGTGTTTCCATTGCCGAAGCGTCTCTCATGACGATGGCTACTGCGTGCTGCTGAATGGGGGCGTTTAGCATTGGGTGCGCATTAGCAGCACAAATGTCCATACTTAGCAGCTCCTTGGTAGATGTGAGCACAATTACTGGTGGTGCTACCCATAAATCAATTATCTTCCTGTTCGGCGTCGCAGTTGTTTTGATGAGCTCACTTTAAAAACGCAAGCACCGAATTAGTTTCCTACAACCCACTTTACTTGAGTTGAAAATCTCTCTGCGTCTTCAAATGTAGAGGATGAGCCTCTTCGCAATCCTGCTGGCCACCTTGGGCAGGAAACAACAAAAAAGTTGGGACGCTACAAAAACCATAAAACTACGAAACGTTAGATCTAAGATGCACTATCTATGTATACCCATAAATAGTGCAACGATTTCATAATTAGCGTCGCACTGACTCGCTTGCTGGATTTTGTGCCGACCGGTTGTGCCCTCGCGATCTCCGACGACCGTGCAGCTCTGGCCGACTGGGCTGGTCCTAGGCCATCCCCTGACGCCGATCTCCTACGACGACGACGACAGTGTAGCTCTGGCCGACTGGATTCGCGCTACGCCATCTCCTGACGCCGACAAGAGCTCTCGTCCAGTGGGGCCCGTCCTCGGACTCCTCCGACCGTGTTCATCTTTCCTATCTTCTCTTTACTTCCATCGCTTGCTGTCCCTGCGCTTCGCTCTCTTCTTCCTCTCTATCTATATATATACCTTTTCACCCCTCCTTACCCCATCTCTTGTGAGCTACTGTTGAGGTGTCGCAACTGATGCAGACAGTTACAGGGCTCACTTTTCTCTTTTCCCTTTAGGAACCGCATAGGAAGCGTTGCGCTAACTGTATACAACATACACATAAAAAAAGAAATCTCAAGACAAGACGCTGAGCGCAACATTTAGCGTTCATTTTTATATCTTAGCATTCTTTTGTTTGGAGTGTAACATGAATTATTAAAGAACACAAACTGAAAGCACATTGTGTGGATCTACTTAAGTGACACAGCGTTTTCAACGCCTGATATGTGAGCGCGGCCTCGTCGCAGGACCCTTCGACAAAACGTGTAACGCATTCAAGAGTCTTTCTTCGTATCTCACTGAAACACACAAAGACGTAAAATACATACCTACCAACACACACACACACACACACACACACACACACACGCACACGCACACACGCACACACGCACACACGCACGTATATATATAATGAGACGTACAAGACAAAAATACCGAAGAATGCATAGGTTAGGGGAAGTTAATAGAACCAATGTAATGTAAATAAGAAGAAAGAAAAGCCCACTTTTCTTTCTTATTTACATTACATTGGTTCTAATAACTTCCCCTATACATTTCTTTGCATTATTGTCTGGTATATCTCATTATTATTGTGTCATGAACACAGAAAAACGAGCCCTTAAGTATACACTTCTTTCCCTTTATATATATATATATATATATATATATATATATCATCAGCCTGACTACGTCCACTGCAGGACAAAGGCCTCTCCCATGTTCTGCCAGTTAACCCGGTCCTGTGCTTGCTGCTGCCAATTTGTACCCGCAAACTTCTTAATCTCATCTGCCCACCTAACCTTCTGTCTCCCCCTAACCCGCTTGCCTTCTCTTGGAATCCAGTTAGTTACCCTTAACGACCAGCGGTTATCCTGTCTATGCGCTACATGCCCGGCCCATGTCCATTTCTTCTTTTTGATTTCAGCTATAATATCCTTAACCCCTGTTTCTGCCCTGATCCACTCTGCTCTCTTCTTGTCTCTTAAGGTTACACTTAACATTTTTCATTCTATTGCTCGCTGCACCATCCTCAATTTAAGCTGAACCCTGTTTGCAAACTTCCAGATTTCTGCTCCATAGGTAAACACAAGCAAGGTGCAGCTGTTACATACCTTCCTCTTGAGGGATATATATATATATATATATATATATATATATATATATATATATATATATATATATATATATATATATATATATATATAGTTCCAGGGCTTTGCTTTGCCAATAAATGCTTCGCGTATACACACTCCAGTTGCTGGTGGTTCGAATATCGAAATACAGAAGGGTCCTTACTAAAGGTTCTGTATCACTGGGAAAGCTTAAAAGGGTGATATTGTATTGAGCTTATGGCAAGTAATTAGAAGGGATACTTATTTTATAAGGTGAACAAACCAATGATTAAGGTGCATTGAAATCAGTCAAAGGTGATTTAACAGGAACGTATCACACTTTACGTACTCCAAATTAGGACCGGATCAAGTGTGAATTATAGCAGCAAACGTTGCAAGTGAAGAAAATCAGATCTATTTGATGAAATGAATTGAGTATGAACTAACATCTCGGCCTGTCTGGAAACTGGGCGTGACCTGTCGCGCATCTTCTGTTTTTGCTCTTGATATCAACAAACGATGTCGAGCACCTCGTGCTTCGTCGGCACGGTAGAACGTGGGCCAAAAATAAGAGAGAACGTGAAGCGCCAGTGCTCAAACGCTGCCTGTCAGGCAGCCAACCCACGCTCTTTTGCAATTGACAAAGGTGACGGGAAATCTCTGGTCTGTTTTCGTCTCCCCAAATGCCTCGGATGGCTCCCAGCTTTTCTCGTTATGCAACTTGTAAATCTTAAATGTGCCCGCGCGTGGCACAGTAAGTGCGCCTTCTGAAATCTTGTTTGCGTGGTATGAAGGTTCTATAAGCGCCGCTAGTGATGTGAATTATGCGGCCGTGCACGCAGCGAGCGCCTGTATCGGCAAAAAGCACCCTCCTTCGCGCGTGCGTACCGATTTCTTTGTTCGCCGTTGCCCAGCAAAAAGCAAATCCCCGCGCATCGCCCCCTGCCGACAAAAAGGCTGGCCAGCTGGTTGCCATGGAAACGGGCGTGCAGCACAAAGGGGTTGCAAGCCGCGGGAGGAGCAAAAAACGCCCAACGAGGGAAAACGAGAAAGACGCGCCCAGCTGCAGGCTGCGACGGAGCGTGAATAATGGCGCCGAGGCAGAGCGCCACCTGGCATCGTCTCTTCTTACTTAATACTACACCTGTGCTCGTGGATGCAAACAACATTTCGAGGAGGATTCTGCATCAGAATTATCCTATATGCGTCCGTGGCTCTTGCATCAAAACTAGGGGAGATATACCCTTGTGCGCACTCGGTATGCATCAAACGTTTACTGTGCTCCACGGGACATGTGGTTTTATTTTTGCACGAAGCCTCTGAGCAGGCTACAGCTGCCACAATCTACTACATGCTTCTTCGTTGGAGAATAGCGATGGTGGCAAAACGGTAATTTAGCCTTTTCCCGCAAGCTCGCGCTTGAGGCATTTCCTGTCCACTTATTTATGCTCATTTCATTTGGCATAGATATGCATCGTTTTACGGGGTAGTCGTCGAAAGCAGAGTGGAACTCGTCGGCGCGCGCCCTGTGAAGCGTTCAGTTCAAGTCAAGCTCTTTTTCTCTTTTTTTTTACGGTGAATCGAAAACATGGCAAACCTCTTGACAGCAAGTCCGGCCATCTGGTAGAACGTCGCCATTCCGAGTGGCCAAATTTGCGTGAAACCCCGCCACATCGATAGAGCCGCAAAACGCTTCGCGATAGAACGGTTTGGCTCGTCAAATCAGTTTGTTGTTGGAAACAAGCGCTTGAGTTAGAAGAAATTAAGAACGGAAGATCTTTGTGTGCTGCACACTGTCTCTGTCTGAGGATATTCGTAGCTACAAAAATTATCAGAAGTGTTGTGGCTCGGGCGAGTTGCTCATCCATGGATTTAGCTTGTACTATAGCGTGGCTCATATGAAAAGAGCGAAAGGAAAGACAGCGAACGTTTCTTGACGTCTGGGTCGATTTTTGATTTTTTTCGTATATGCCGCGCTAATACAAACTAAGTCCATACATACTCTAATTGAAGACATACATTCTAAGAACTAAGACAGTGCTGGACAGTCTCTTTGGGAGACTGTTTTTTAAGCCCATATTTCAATCTCTTTCCTGAAGTAAATCACCTGTTGTTTCAAAGCAGAGTGTAGTGATTTCCCCAAGAAGGGTCAAAGTACTCCACCCGTAAAAAGTAACATAACACTGCCCGATGACTCTATCCAAGAAAGTAGTAGTACTAGCAACGAAAAAAAGACGCATAGCTTGGGCCAAAATTGGGCATTCTTATTATTTTAGCCAGTTTTGCTTGCACGTAGACCATGATGATAGCTGGATAAGGGCGTTGAAGAAAGAAAGTGTATCGAAAAGCACATCAAATCGCGAGGCTGACTCGCTACGGATACTCCATGCAGATTTTATATCTTTATTAGCTATACCACGCCGACTGATGGCGCTTGAACAATTATTTTTTCATGTCATAAAAATGTTTGTGATCTGTTGTGCGTTTTGTTTTTCAGACACAGAGATTTGAATTTTTTGGATATAGCGACGACGAAACGAACCTTATACATAGTTCATTTGTTTACTTTGTGCTTCGCGGGGTCAGAACGTCGATGTAACACGTTTTGTTGTGAAAAAAATTAGCGTAGCCTAAGATACGTACGGCACTTTCACTAACTCGCCGAACGCTTAGTCACACTTCTGGGACAACGAAACACCACCCTTCTGAACTGCACGCTGAAATAATTCGGTTTTCGTCACCTACTTTGATGTATTTTTAGTCATTCTTGTTCGCGTCTTGCGACTGCGGCCATAAACTTCGCTGTGCCGTACATTAGGCTTACGGTAGCATCCGCCGTACGCAACGCTCGCAGTGAGAAGCATGAAGGATAATGGAAGACATTTATCTTTTCTTCTTAGTGAGGCGGACACCGTTCCAGATGATTGCCGTCTCCGTCACGCGGTATACCTTTTCCGTTTTTCTTCCGCTTGCATGATACAAAGTCTCCAGAAGTCCTCGTTACTTACCCGTTCCAACGAGACAAAGTATAGAATGAGAATTTTGAAGTACCGTCCGTCCCTGACCAGTGTCATAGACTCGGGGTCAGTATCTGGCATATTTTTGCTGTGGAGACGGTTGTAGGTTTTCTTTATTGTGCTTCGGTGTTTCGATTGGTGGAGTTTGGTCTTACTGCATTCTTTTTCGAGCAATCTTGACAACTGAACCCATATGCAGCTGTTTTACTCGGTTAACCGTGCTTTACTTGGTCATGTCTGAAGAGGGCATTTACCTCTCTCAAAAAAAGGCAGAGTTTAAAGTTTCAATCCCCCTTTTCATACAGATTCAAAATACATTTCATTCTATCTTATTCTTTGCGAGAGTACACAGAACACCTTGAAGTTGAAGGACAGCTTGGCCTTGTTACAGTCCTGGCCCCACGCACACGCTGTATATATATATATATATATATATATATATATATATATATATATATAGGGGAGGTTGTTATAGACGGAATTGTAAGGTGAATGGGTGAATGTGAAGAAAGAAACGTGGGTGAAAAGATAACTTGCCATGGGCAGGAACCTGCCGTGGTCCATGAAATATATATATATATATATATATATATATATATATATATATATATATATATATATAATGACTTCATGGCCATTATGCTATATGACCAGCAACCTACGAAAGGGGCACACGTTACTGTGCGCCTGTTGCCTTAAGATGACGTAGTGGGTGCACAGAAAATTCGAAATTGGTTTACGCACGTGATTGTACCTATTACAGCGAATGCAGCCAAATGCTATCTAAGGAAGGCACTTTTTGCTTTATCGACTACATTGCAGTAACATCCTATACAATGCAAAGTATGCACTAAGTGGTTAAAGTACTATACGGACAAGTATATGTTACCAGCTCAAGAAAAAAAAATAGCGTTCCTCATTTTTGTGCACCTCGCAGCACCCTTGTTTTGTTTTTGTATTTCACAACATTAAAAAACTACAATTAGCATCTTTGTACAAAACCTATTCATAAATCAACCTCCTAGCATGCCCTATAAAAGACTAAAAGTAAGAAATGTTTGACGAAGCGCTCAATTGACGTTTGCATGTATGACGTTGCGCAACATGTGCGGCAAGATAAAGAAATGTCCATCGGCCACGGGAACTGATTGCAGCGCCATTATTTTACTTTCGTGGGTAAGGATTCAAATCAACTTCAATTGAAGGTGAAGGCCGTACGGTGGAGCAGTGCACGCATTCGTTCCTGCCATGTTTTGTTTTTAGGAAGCGCGAAACCAGGTGGTGCACTGGCTGACGCGGAGGTCGCTAGCTCGTCCATCCTATACGGTCGCATTCCGATGGAGGGGAAAGGGCCATCATTCTCTGCGGTGTACGTTAAACAATAGAATAGGGTCAAATTTCCGGAGCCCTGTACTGTACCCTCATAATCGTATCCATGTAAAACCCCCGACGTGATCACAATTGAGAAAGCTCTGCCATGCCTAAAAAACTGCCCCGCCGCGGTGGTCTAGTGGCTAAGGTACTCGGCTGCTGACCCGCAGGTCGCGGGTTCGATTCCCGGCTGCGGCGGCTGCATTTCCGATGGAGGCGGAAATGTTGTAGGCCCGTGTACTCAGATTTGGGTGCACGTTAAAGAACCCCAGGTGGTCAAAATTTCCGGAGCCCTCCACTACGGCGTCTCTCATAATCAAATGGTGGTTTTGGGACGTTAAACCCCACAAATCAATCAAATCAATCATTCCTAAGAAACTGTCGAGCTTCGCCTGCACGGTGTCCATTTATGCATGACGCTCCTTTCCGCCTGCCATCGTGAGTAGGCCAAGAATTGTTCGTCGACATCCTCTTTAATTTAACTGTGGGAAGAGTTCATACGGTGCCTAATCATCGGTGCATCACTTTCACACTGTTTGCTGTAGGTTGACTTGCGTTTCTTCAAAAATATGCGGTATATATATTCGCTCTCACACACAGGTGCTTCCATTTCTTTCACCTCCTTAGCAAAGTATTGCGCTCCTTGGTGCATACAGGGTAGCCATTTAATCGGAACGAAACAAACTCATCTGTTAGGATATTTAGGCTTCATTTTACAAGGAAAAACACAAAAACAAGCTTTTCTTTTTTAAATACTCCTGCCACTTTTGTGTTTATCCTCGAAGAGACAGCTGAAACAGACGTCGACCTGAGAATATTTCGCTCATATACAGGCAGTCTGTAGGGATTGATATCTCGATGAGATGTGTACATATGCGAAAAGCTGCATGTTGACCATTAAGCTATTTCCAATGGTTCACGTAAAGGCGTTTGTAGATGCCGTTCTCGAGTTGTCGACGTGCGGCCTCCCGTTGGTCTCTGCCGGCGGCGTGTTGCTGGTTTGCTCTGACATTGAGTAAAACAATTAATAAATATTGATCACTTAAATATGTATATTTGTTCCGTACGCAAAAAACGAGGCCCCCGTTCACTTGTCCTTCTATTGGTGAAGGTATTCAAGTGCATTCTGTGGGCACACTGGACGCACCTAGTTTATTAAACTAGGTGCGTCCAGTGTGTTTTTTTTTGTTCACACAACTTTTCTGTTAAATCAATCTTAAATAGAGCTGAAAATATTGTGCGGCTTTATAACGCCACCGCAGTACATTTCTTACGGGGACCCCAAATTAGTGTATTTTAGTAATAAACTTCATATACTTTATCTAGTAATTTGCACATGCTGTTATCTTGTATTGGAAGACATTGCAAGGACTATAGTATATGCTTACTTATACCCACAATACAGAATAACATAGTTTATACCTTGAGAAACGAGGACTACGTCAGGAAAGCATGTCAGTTGATCAGTAAACGAAGGTTTGCCCTAGTTTCACAATTTCCTCATTAGACAACAGTCTTTTCCATATTCCGATAGTGAGAGGAAAGAACGAAAACTTGAAGCGGACGATTTCAAAGAAAAGTTGGTGACTTTTTCGGGTGGCTCGAGAAGGCAACACGAGCGGAGATGTTTCCCCGCGAGCAGCTTTATGCACCAGGACGAAACGGTCGCAAGGACGCCTGCAGTGAGGACTCACCTGTCTTCAGCGGCGTACATCCGATGAGGCCAATCTCGAAGTGCTGCGGACACTGAACTCGCGCTCTGTCCACCCGTAAGCACCAATGGGGTGCCCGCCCCTCGGTTTTCCTCAAATACGGGCTCTCGAAGAAATTGCCCCCCTTCCCGGGAAGACGCTCCCCGCTCCCTCCGAAGAAAGGCCGTGCGCGCCGGGCTCCGCTTTCCCACGCCAGCCAGTTGAGAAATACACCGTTTTCCCACTTTAAAGAAATGCATCGTTTTGAGAGAGGTCGGCCTCCCTCTTGATCTTAGAATCGTAGTTTTCCGTTTTGTATTTTCGCCAATTCATCGCACATTGTGGCACTTTTTGTCACTTCAATGACAAGGTGCAGGTTTGATCAGGCATTACACCAACTGAGAAAGTGGCGCTGCCATTAAATATGATGCGATATGCGGGGCTTAACGTCCCAAAACCACCATATGATGAGAGACGTCGTAATGGAGGGCTCCTAAAATTTCGGCCACCTGGGGTTCTTTAACATGCACCCAAATCTGAGTACATGCGCCTAAAATATTTCCGCCTTCATCGGAAATGCAGTCGCCACAGCCGGGAGTCGAACCCGCGACCTGCGGGTCAGCAGCCGAGTACCTTAGCCACTAGACTACCGCGGCGGGGCACGCTGCCATTAAATAGTACGCGTTTCTTGACTAACTGACCACAGATCTGCTCATTTTACGGCTCACTTGTGCTGCTGAATTAAGAACATCTTGGCAAGAGCTGCTTGACTGAGCCCAATAAACTGGTTGGCACACAGAAGCAGCGGATGAGGAATGCGCACAAGGGTAAAATTGTTGCTATAAAAGTTACAATTGTGGAACTGTCTGTTACAAGCGAAAAACAATCTACAAATTGAGGCGCAAAGAGAGCTTTAGGTACTTTTCCAAAAAGTATAAGCTGTAATGCGAATAAGCTACGTAGTTTGTTAAAACAAATATGGCAGATGTTCGTCACAATGATCATTTTTCACGCCACGAGCAATAACCTCCTCATTTCCAATCAAGGCACGACCAAGGCCAGAACGTTGTGAGCAAGTATAGAGCGTTATATCGGGTATTCGTCTTGAGATCCAGAATTCAGAAACGCAGCCATACCTTTTGAATGTTTCGAAGATAGCATTTGGCTTGTAAACATTCTTCATAACTCCGTCAGCCAATTCATTTTTTATTTTCAAGCCTGAATTTCCTGAAAAAATGAAAAGAAAAGTGCGGTTGAACCAGTTTCTACTTCTGTGGTTGTTGTTATTGATCGCGAAGAGAGCCCGTTTTCCGCGTCTTCTCACCGCGGTGCTTCCAACTCCTCCTCAGTTGTGATGCACAGCAAAACACCGTAAACTTTCTCTGTCTCGTAAAAAAATGGTGCTATGAAGCGTATATATATATATATATATATATATACATATATATATATATATATATAGTCAAGTAGATACTCCGTGAGCGGTCACAACGTGGTTTATTTCGACGTTTCGGCCTTGAATCTGGCCTTCATCAGGATGAATCCTGATGAAGGCCAGACTCAAGGCCGAAACGTCGAAATCAACCACGTTGTGACCGCTCACGGAGGATCTACTTGACTATATGCAACGCTACGCCACTCAACAACCATCATGCCTGCCGCCTATATATATATATATATATATATATATATATATATGTGTGTGTGTGTGTGTGTGTGTGTGTGTGTGTGTGTGTATATAACTACGCCCCAGGAGGCAGCGGCCTCACCCATGATCCGCCATTGAACCCACTCTTGTGTGTGCTTTCTATAGCAGCTATCTTTTAAACCTCCAACCGCTCACCTATATTTCTTTCTATCCTTCGTGCGTTTGCCTTGTCTGAGACTCCAGTCACCTACCTTCAATGACTAACGGTTATCCTGTATACGTGTTACGTGCCTGGACAATGTCCACTTTTTCTTCTTGCCATTTCATCTACGATATGCTTAACCCCAGTTTGTTTCTCACCCACTCTGCTCTTCTTGCTTTTTTGTCTCTTAATGGTACACTTATCACTTTACTTTTCATTGTTATAATGTAGCGATAAAAAATTGAAATCACTTCCATCGCCATATATTGAAAGGAGTAAACAAAACAGTGTCAGCGACCTTGCTGCAGGCCGGCTGTTCTATGCTCTGACTTAATTCCTTCTCTTCCATCGCGCTGGCCGGGCGCCCGAACCCCAGCATGGTCACGACACTCGGCCATGACTGCGAAGCGTGCGGAGAGGCCGTCGATGCTTCTGGTGGCCGGCACTGGCTGAAACTCGGTGGTCGGTCCCGGCCACGCTGCGCCACCGCGTGAAGATCTTGTGTATTTTCTGGAGGTTGGAATTGGCTCTGCGCTTCGGCCGGTGTTTTCCGCAGTGTGACGTCTACTGAAAACTTGCCAACAATGTCTCCGGAGGGCGTACCCGACTGTTTCCAGATCGCCGCATGCAGGTCCAGTTGGCGTCTGATCCGCTGAAGTTGTACAACCGGGCCAAGGCACTGCGCATTCGCAATCATTCAATGTCACAATGAGTTTACTTTCCCGCGCTGTTCGTGAAGGGTTGAGATCCCACAGCCCACCCGTTACTGAAGAAGTGGCATCGAGCATCTGTGCTAATGATCGATGCACCCCATGCCCTTGCGGTGGCTCTGGTGTGTTACCCAAGGGGCTCATAGGGGTGCTCTTTGACGAAGTGCTGCAAACATTGGAGCCGTAGCACTCAGAATTCTCAACACCAGCAGGAGACTCAGGCTCCAATAGGAAGCCCTCAATGGCGTTGGCCACACCAGTAATAGGCACGTTGCATCATTCATGTAGGTAGCACTTGTAACGCTTTGCGCACAATAAACGTCCACGTGCTCGCCTGCCGATCGTCATTGCGGCCAGGCATATGAATCCGCCTGGTCAAGGCCCGTCTTGTCAGAGTCTCCGGACACCTGGATCGTGTAGTGATAGGGCGCCCATTGTATTCGTGCCATCCATGGAGGCATACCGGTGTGATGTTAAAGCGTTCAGTACGACGGGTGCCGGTGACCCCAAGTGTCCAAGCGATGCCGAGCATGGGGGAAGCTGTGGCCATGGGAACCACTCTCGGTCACTGGAAGGGTTGTTTTGGCGTCGGTTGCAGAGGCAGAGTTGGAGCACATCTTGAGCATGGGGTATTTGCCGCTGAACTGCAGTTCGTAGTTTCAACCTCGAGGAGATGGCGCTCTCGAACTTCGACCTCTGTAAAAGACGTGGCAGGTACGCTGGCAGTGTCATAGCCAATAGGGCCTAAAGCACCAACCAGAGCTGCACTCCACTTCACCCATGACTGCTGCTTCACGCCTTCATACCGGTGCCACGCCGCGGCACCTTCATGATTGGGGTCTACAGTAATGGACAATTTCTGAAGCTCCGTAAGCCCTAGTGCACAGCTATATCGTTCATGGTTGCGACCCAGCCATCTGCGTTGTTCGGGTGTGCTGGCCTCCAGGTCATGTGAGGCGGCTATAGAGCATGGCTTCGGCGCTGCTCAGTGGTGGCTGGATGGCAGGAAGCAGCGCAGAGTGTGACGCATTTAAGACATTGATCGTGGAGCGGAGTCAGGCGATGGTACGCCGCAGCGGCGGGCTGCTCTCTGATGAGCCGCATGGAGAGCCGGTGGCAACGCTTGCCAAGGAGGAGCTGATGGCTTGGCTCACTGCGGCGGGGTCATCGTCAATAGGAGCTTGAGCAGCACCCCTTATGAACAGCTCAGGTGTCGATGAACTCATGAGTGAGAGCGTCTCGCCACGGCCAGCGTGGCCCCGGTCAACAGACGGCTGTGTGCCGTGTTCACGCCGCCGGGGTACGCTGAGGAAGTCTGAACGGCGTCCCTTCGATGCTCGCTTATTCGAAGAGTTTGAGGTACGAAATCCGTCTCATGGGAAGCGTGCGCGCCGTTTCTAGGCGGCACGAGCCCGTGCGCATCCTCCGACGAGTGTGGTAATAAAGTTCCTGTGGGATCATACCTTGTAATCACCGAGGTGGCATTGACGCCGTCCGCGGAGAAGAATTCGGTTGGTAGAGGCAGCAGTGGTCGCGTCGCGCCGTTCATGACTGAGGAAGCGTAATCGGCGTTCCTCGGTAGAAAAACTTTCACTGCAGGTGACCCGCGAGGTACAGGTGGCTTCAACCGCTATCTTCCGTCGTCGAGCTGCGAGTTTGTAAAAAATAAACAAGACAGAGACAGCACCCTTGGTGAGGGCTGGCTGTTTTATTCTCTGACTTCCTTCTCTTCAACTTTCATTCCGCTGCCCGCGCGCCCGTTATATATATATATATATATATATATATATATATATATATATATATATATATATATATATATATATATATATATATATATATATATATATATATATATATATATATATATATATATATTTATCAAGAATAGAGCACAGGATAAATTAATGATGTTTCCTAAAGAAGGCTGGTCCCCAGTGGCGGATCTAAAGGGGGTCCCATCGTCCCCCCCCCCCATAGCCTATGGCAAACCCCTCTCTCCAGTCCTTGCTTTCTACCCCCAAGCACCGATAACAACAAGTGAGTGGGACCCCTGGGAGTACACATTAGCAGTATTTATTGCATCAAACGCGTTTTTGTGCTAGTAAAAAATTAGGGGACCCTAAAACTTCATGTTTAGGAGCTGTACGCAATAGTGCATCCTGTTACTAGTGCATGCTTCAAACACTTAGTACATGAAGCCTGTTCGAATTCGCCATACGTGGCTTTAAGGGCCCCGTATAGCCTGTGCAGTAGCCTGTGTGTCTTTTGCATATATTGCGTACCGGTTTTAACCACAGAGCTATAATGATAATGACATATTCTGATGCACCTTGTAAATGGACGCTTGTACCACGCAATATTACTGCAATATTTTATGTTGCATTGTGAAGCATGTATACAGAACGTGTTAGTTTGTGAAGCATGAAAGCTAGTCTCACTGCATTTCTAAGCAGAGGAATTTATTTTCACTGTTCTCACAAGCAGAGGCGTGGCCGTGTGGTAGAACATCCGTTTGCCACAGAAGCGACCAAGGCTCCATCCGGACTAGGACCCAAACAACCTTGGATGTGTCCCCATTCTGCTCCAAGATTTTTTAACATTTATTTTTATTGGCATCGTTCTCGATGTTTCGCTCGCGAATAAGATGATGATTTTTCGCTCACAACCAACGATGCGGACACCGACGCTGACGTCGGTATTTCTGCGAAACTACCTCTTTAAAGCTATCCCTTTAAAACGAAAAAGTAACAAGCCCACCCCCTTCTTCATCAATACAAATCCATTCACGAAGTTCCAAACAGTTTGTTCTTTCACTCGAAACAAAACCTAAACACAGCAAGAAACGAAGCCACAAGTGCCATTCGAGGCCCACAAGTACGAAGACTAGGCAAATCCACATGCTACCCATAGTTTCTATGCTCGCTGAACAATCGCAGCGCCAGAGTCCCCTCGACTTAATATCAGAAAGCTCTGTGGCCATCACAGCATGACGTTCGATGCTTCTGGCGTGTGCGTTGACGGACGAGCTGTTTAGCAGTGCCATGGCCACCAGCATCAAGCTATGGTCACCGACAGCGTTAGCCGATGTTCTGATGGTGGATATAGCCCCTGAAGGCAACGTAGGCGAGCTTCTGTGGGTGTTGGTCTCCATCTCCCCGATGTTTCGCATCCACAAAAGGCAAAATATGAGATATGGCGAAATTTCGGCGAAACAAAAAGGATATGGCGAACATTTTTTAATGCGAATTCATTTGCAACCCCATTTGCATTAAGCATCCTTTCGGTCTCCCTAACTCTGAAGCTTTTGCTTCCTTTTGATTGATTGATAAGTAGGGTTTAACGTCCCAAAACCACTATATGATTGTGTGAGACATTGCAGTGGACGGCTCCGGAAATTTCGACCACCTGGGGTTCTTTAACGTGCACCCAAATTTGAGCACACGGGCCTACAGCATTTTTGCCTCCATCGAAAATGCAGCCGCCGCAGCCGGGATTCGATCCCGTGACGTGCGGGTCAACAGCCGAGTACTTTAGCCACTAGACCACCGCGGTGGAACCTCTTGCTTCCTTTACGTCAGCTCAAAAAAAAAATCCAGGGATTGATTTCATTTAGTGTAGCCGTAGAATATTCATTACCACAGGATCAGTTGATGACACGTTAAAGGTAGTATCACTCAAGACAATGATGATGTTGCTTTTGAAACATTTTCAGGAATGCCTTTTAAATCAATTTTTAAGTTACTCCGCTTTACTTTCGCAACACATTTGTCGGTTTTAATGGTGAAACGTTCGTTCAAATGTCCAGAGTTTTTGATCGAGTCAAAAGTTGCGCCTGTTTTAAGTTCCATTTTTGTTTAGCTAAACAAGAACAGAAAAAAAGGGAAGTTACCTTGTAGTGTAAAAGAAATTTTCAGTTTCGTTGACGATGACAAATGTTCAGAGTTGCACAATCTGGAAGATACAGTTTTATCTTGTTTCAAAAAGCCTGGCGATGATATCAATTTAACTTGTGACCGGCACACGTGTAATAAACTGCAGCTCCTAAATTTAACCTTATCTTTTGATTCTGATCACCCGTGTTAGACGTATGCATCATGATCAGAAAAACCTATGTTAAATTTATTCAGAATACCATATTTAAATCAGAAAACCTACAAATAACTAGTTAAGAACAGCACTGATTTTTCGAAATCGAAGTCTACACTGTTGAAGACATTCTACCACTTGATGAGGCAGAGCCTCAAAAGCCAGGCTGCCCGATTGCACAAGTAGGTTTCCCGTCCTAATCATTGCTCGAAACGTGCGAGAAGCCACCTGGATATTTCAAGTCGCCGACTCTATAAAACGAAGAAAGCTTGTCAACAAAAGAAAGTGAAAATTGTTGTTATTGCTTATGTTCATAGCTTCTCACATCGCCTAAAAAAAGATTGGCCAGAAGTACAATCCAAATGTTATATGTAGAACCTGCATTTATATGCAATGAATAATCAAGTACTAGACGCCAATAGGAAGCAAGCAGAGAAGTTTAGGCTCTTAAAACCGAAAATATAGGTAGCATAAACTGTGAAAAATCAAACTTTTGAGGAAAGACCTGGGCTATTTGCGTGTACGACAGGGAAGCAAAAAAATGTGTATGCTTATTGATGACACAAAGGCGCGTATATGTTATGTTAGCCTTGCAATTGCCTTTTCCCTACATGGTTGGGTGAACACGGTCTCTCCTTTTATTGTGCAGCAAATGAACGTGCTCCTTTCTTTTTCAGCACGGCTGAAAAGAAAGGATCAAATATCCAGACCACAGGATCAAATATCCAGACCACTAAAATGCCAGGCAGGTTTTTCATCCTCGTAACAACCGGGTATAATCGCAGAGGGTCAATTTCTCCCGTGTCTGTGAATACCTTCAAGGGCCCCCCGCCAAATTTGAGCATTTCTAGCAGGCATGCACTCGGCGTCGTCTGTCAAGATTTGCAACGCCCCGGAAAGAGGTGCCATGTTAGACTGAATTCCATTTATCTCACGGCCCCATTGTGGTGGAGTCGACGCACACAACAAGGAACGGTGCTGCGTACGCCGCATTAGTAGGTGACACTGCGAGAATTATTCGCCAAGTGTAATTTGTAATGTCTGTCCCTTGAAGAGAAGAACGAAATTTGATACAAATATTGAAGGATAAAAACAAAGTCTATATGCTCATATATTTATTATTACAATAGCAATTATATGGACACTCTTGGATAAATCTTGCCGCAGGCGTTGACGTCGAAGCCATTCACCATATATGTATACGTGTGTATATATATAAAAACGGAAGACGGGAAAATAATGCAGAAAAAGTCTCCGGCGTGCGAAATCGAACGCCTGACCTCTTGCACGCCAGTGCGAGGCATTAGCCACCGAGCCCCGAAGGAGTACCTCCTGCAACGTTAAAATAGCAAGCTATTTATATCTACTACGTACTAGTGGCGATGGCCATCTCGGAGGAACTATTGTTTTCAGCTTTACAAGCGAGATGGCGCAATGAGCGCACGTCGCCAGATCATCACGGCGCGGCGGCGTGCGCTCTCATTTCTCACACGTACTTTGCCCCACGGAGAGGGGGGGGGGATGCTCACGTGTGTGAACGCTTATCTCGTGGTGGGGAGAATCATACGCCTCGGTTTTTCACAGGAACGATTCTCTGGTAGTTACCAGGCGCAAAAGGGTCACTGCACTAGCTGTACAGTCTGTGCTTGTGAAAAAGGGCGCGCTTTTCAGACACAGCGAAGAAACAAGTGAGGCACGCATTTGCGTTCACCTGTACCTGTGAGTATGTTTTGCGCCTTATTTGTGCATGAGCCACGCGGCGCGCTTCTATCTGCTTGCAATTCTTCGCATGACATTGCTATCGCATTCGCGTTGCGGCAAAGCTTTGACATTTTTTTCTAAATGCGAAGCGTTTCTTAGAGCACTTCGGCAAACTCGAGTGTATCTATCTATCTATCTATCTATCTATCTATCTATCTATCTATCTATCTATCTATCTATCTATCTATCTATCCATCTATCCATCTATCCGTCTATCCGTCTATCCGTCTGTCCGTCTGTCTGTCCGTCTGTCTGTCCGTCCGTCTGCCTATCTATCTATCTAATCTATCGATCTATTCTATCTATCTATCTATCTATCTATCTATCTATCTATCTATCTATCTATCTATCTATCTATCTATCTATCTATCTATCTATCTATCTATCTATCTATCTATCTATCTATCTATCTATCTATCTATCTATCTATCTATCTATCTATCTATCTATCTAGCCGCTTACATTTCGGTGCTCTCATGTTGTCCCCTTAACTGGGCGGGAACCAAAATTAGCCTGGGAGGGTAAGATAGTTTGACGAATATGACGAGCTGGTCAAGATACGAGTTATGTCACTATCCCGTCGCGTACATCGTCAAAAATTTCCGCAAGACGGTGGCACATACACATAGCGCACGTTTCGATCTGCTTTCCATTCTGCGCGTTACCTTCCAATTTGTTTCCATCGCGTTCATTGTTTCGCCTTTGCGGCAAAGCTGTAACTTTTTTTTATCCTATTGAAGTTCCCACCGAGCCACTCTATCTTGCTTGGCCCTTTTGCAATAACGACTCTCGGAAATAAATGGATTGCTGTCACTACAGAATATGTGACACGACATGTTATAACAAAGGCAAGGCCAACTAGTTACGTTCCTGAAGTACACCAGCGCAATGGTCTAGTGGCTAAGGTACTCGGCTGTTGACCCGCACGTCACGGGATCGAATCCTGGCTGCGGCGGCTGCATCTGTGATGGAAACGGAAATGTTGGAGGCCTGTGTGCTCAGATGTGGGTGCTTGTTAAAGAACCCCACGTGGTCGAAATATCCGGAGCCCTCCACTACGGGGTCTCTCATAACCACATGGTGGTTTTGGGACGTTAAACCTGACATATCATCATCATCTTCTTCACGTTTCTGAAGTCACGGATTTTCTCTTTGATTTTGTTGGGCATCGCATGTCTCAGTTCGCGGCTGCGTCTGCGCAAAGCCGATAGACAAAGCGGACAAGGCGACGGTGATTTAGTGCAACATTTATGTCTCAACAGGGGTGTTATATACCCTGAACCGAGGCAGACAGCTTAAGCAGCCAGCACTAAAGTGTGACGACGAGCCGGCATTTCTTCGGTCGCTCTCCCTCTATACATGCCGCTTGGTTCTTTTATATCCCCATGGAGATTCCTTGCATCAGCCAGTAATTCGAAGCCTCCAGGAACCTCCGTGGGTCGCTGACTGGAATCGTACTCGTGGGCAAGGAGCCTTGCCGTGCATTGCGTAACACGCACCGGAAGAGATGCCATTGATTGTATAAGGTTGGCTCGCTCTATGGTTTTGGCGCTTGTTGCATGAGCCAGTCTACTGATAGGATGGAAAGGTGGGCTAGTTGGTAATTCATGATTGTTCAGCAAACTGGCAGCGTTGGGGTAAACACAGACACAAAGCAAAGAGAAGGCACACAGCACGAGTGCTGTGTACCTCCTCTTTGCTTTGTGCCTGTGTTTACCTCCGCGCTCTCAGTTCACTGAACAGTCTATTGATGTTAATGCCACTTGCATCAGATGATACCAGCTTGAGTACTTTGCAGAAGCAATCAAGTACGGTTTAGGCTTTCAGGCCTAACAACCATCATGATGTCATCGTACCCCACGGTGCACCACGACAGCTGCTTACGGACCGCAGCCGCTCTTTCTTGTCCAGAGTGGTCGACGACTTCCTCCTATCTTGTGTCATGGAGCGCAAGCTTTCCACCACCTACCACCCACAAACTAATGTTCTTACTCAACGTTGCAGGATTAAACTTTCGAAGCAGTCTTTCAAGATCATCCCAACTGGCACGTCACACTCGCCTATGTGACTTTCGCGTACAATCCCTCTCGGCGTGACACAGCGGGATTTTCGCCTTTTTATCTTTTGTATAGCCGCGAGCCGAAATTGCCATTCGAACCCTTTCTGACTTCAACATATGCTCGTGACGCCATGCATTGTCCGGGCTTCTCTGGTCTCGTCAAATCGCCTGGAATTATCTCTCTACCGTCGTAGAGTACGGAAAAAGACCGCCATGACTACCGGTGCCATGATATGAAGTTTTCTGCAGCCATTGCACCATTGCTTTTAGATTCGTCAAGTGACTGCAGTGCGCATGGGTCACGGATAAAACCTTACGTTGCTCGCCTTTTGCCGGACTTGCGAAGAAGGCGCTACCATGCTGGAGGAATGAGGTGAACAAACACGAAGAGCCGGATAAGCGAGTGTGTTGGCCAGCCATTGCAGGTAATGCGCAGACGGTCACCTTGCAGTAGTAAGACACTAGCGAATGATGAAGGGTCCGTGGGTGCCAATGCGGCTTGACTGTTGGCTTGCCTGCAACGATGTCCTCACATCTATCGCTCCCCCTAAGCGGTCGTGGAGGGGTTCTCATCACGCTCAACAAAGTCCTGCAAACGTGGTATATGAAGTTCGGCTAGTTTGTGTCACATATTTAAATAAAAACGGCAGTGCCAAAAAACGAAGATGTAGAAAATTTTCTGCGCTCGTGTTGCCTCTTGTTCTTTCTTCGTCCATATTTGAATTGAACTGGCAAGCGCTGTCCTTGTCAGCCTCTTCTGTTCGTCCGTTTTTTAGCGCGCTTCAACAAAATTTCCAATTATGAACGCAATCCGACTGGCCCAACTTGCCATATTGCTGCTTTCTCCGTCCTTGTTTTTTTGCGATGCCGATTGCATTTAAACACGCAACGATGCCTTGCTTATGCGTGGAGACCGAGAAACCCAACAGTGATAGGAAGACGTGGGAGAGAGAAAAAAACACCACGTAAAATACCAGGGAACCGACGCAATTATTCACACACAACTCGGTAGACACTTGCGAGTAATTATGTCACAAATTGTACGTTCTAATGAAAATGTTTTATACAAGCTTTCGTACATCCTACGCATATTTCTTCGCTCCTTGAATTGTATCGTCGGTGAGGTGCAGGTTTATAGCTTGTGCCGTATCGTCAGTTCGACGCCGCATTCCCCAAGGGCCTCTTCCCTCCCTATAAACAAAGAAAAGAAACATAGCTAGATGAACTGTCATCGCTCGAGTGTTTATGCTACACCTGGACTGGAATCATAAATGTTACTCATGTAGTTGCGCAGCGGTGAAATTGTGCTAACGTGCTTGGCAACAGGATGGAAAGGCGGGCTAGTTGGTAATTTATGATTGTTCAGCGAACTGGGAGCGCGGGAGTAACACAGACACGAAGCAAAGAGGAGGCGCACAGCACTTGCCTTCTCTTTGCTTCGTGCCTGTGTTATTCCCGTGCTCCCAGTTCGCTGAACAATAACGTGCTTGGGCCACAGAATGACGAAGTCTCTGCATTAGTGACAGTGAAAGCTATATAACTGGTCCTTTACTAATATCTAGCAGAGTTTAATTCAAGTATACTTCCACGGTCTGCTAACACCAATTATTAGTACACAGACTGTAAGAGTTAGGATACACTTCAGTGGTAAACTTAAGCAACGCGTGAAAAACACTAGAATTCAGCTTGAACAAGAAGAAGCGAATTCAGATATTGGTCTTAGACGTGCCGTGTCCGCTTTTCATCCACCCTGAAAAGATAAAATAAAACGTACGCGCAGAAAACAGAACTGCGCATGCGGGAGTTTCCGCTGCATGCGTCAGACCATCCCGCCCTCGCAGCGCTACTCTTCTTTCCTCGTCTTGATTTTTTTTCCACTGCGACTCCCAAGCCCCGCCCATAACCCTGGTAGCGAATGAACGATTTTCTCAGGAGGTGGGAAAAATGGCAAAAACCGGGTGAAGAAAGTGAATAAAAGCGGCGAAGAAGCGGGGAGCTGACGGGTGAGGTCTGGCATCGATTTTTTACTCCCCTTTCACTCGTCTTGTTTGATGGAGAATGAAGGAAAGGGCCTCGCTTGGGGCGAATGGAAATATCTGCTTGGTCAAAATGAGGAGCGCAAAACAGCAGCGAGGAGGGAAACGCAGCCCCAAAAGAAAAAAAAGAGCCTCCCCAGACGCGCTCAGCTCAACCGTCTCCCTTATCCTCTGCGTGGGCACTCAAAAGGAAAAAAAGGGGGGAAGGAATGGGGGGGGGGGGGTGCGCGCTGCGGCAAATGCTGCTACTGCGTTTAGCAAAGCGAGGCAAGAAGCAACAGCCGCCCGGCGGCGGGAGAAAGTTGCTGCAGCGGGATCTTTTTCTGTGAGAACGAAGGAGCGGAAGCGCTCTCACTTTCCCCAGCGCACATGGCCGGCGCGGCCATTTTCGTTGTAGCCGGCTATTTTCTCGTCGCACCGAACAGATACGTTGGAGTCGCTGGGTTACGACTGTCCCTTTGGCGAGTATAATTTGCATTGAGCTCAAGCCTTCACAATAAACAGCTTTGAATTCATCAGCGCTCTGTTTCACGCTAATAGGCGTAAATGGGCGACTTGCGGTCAAACGGAAATTTCTACAGGCAGCCGCCACGCAAATGTTAGGGGCATTTTGAGGCCTAGATCAAGTCTGAGATGGCAGAACGATTCTTTCTGCAAAACTCGAAGCGCCAATGTCACATAGTTTCTGAACCACCTGTAATTATTTGCGCAGATCAATCTAGTTAAAAATGCGACGAAGGCGGCTTCGAAACGTGTTCACATCAGGAGAGATGCCACGAAAGTTCAGATCAACTTCATAAACGCAAGGAAAAATTAGTTCTGTGTCCGCTCCTCGCCAGTGTCCGTTCTTGCAAGAGTTATTTTGAGGGAAATGTGGTGGCGGTATACCATGGAATGCGTTCCTAATAACCCCAAGCCGTGCAGCGTATCATAGCGGTGCTACAATTAGCAAGGAGTCGCTACAAGACTAGTTTGTTGGGGTTCATCACGCGCAGCGCGGCAGACACTAAAAAAAGACGACAGAAACGTGGCATTGTCGATTAAAATATTGTGTTCACTGCTGTATTTGCAAGCAGTTCATCACCGAAATGTAATCGCGTCTAAGCAAGCATTTTGTTTTACGTTATACACGGCCATAAGTGTATTCATTTTCATGAAGCGTCTATGCTTTCTTTCTTGTTTTTTTATTTTGTTTATCTTGTGATTTTTTGGTCATTGTTTTGCCCTTCACGCATGGGCCACCTTATTGGCGTGCACCATTTATCCTTTAAAGAAATTTGAGTTTCGATAGTACGTGATGTGTATACAAAGGTCTAGTAAACAGGTAGCAAACGTATCGTACAACCGTGATCACGGCAATCAAAATGGCATTTCAGAAAGAGGACTAGCAAGGCGAACGGTGGCATGCTCACGAACAATTCTTTCGTTTTCTAAAGTTTACGTGCTTTGATGGATTTTCTTCCTTGATCTGTGTATTTCAGAAAGCATGCAGACATTGGGATTGCAGAAGCCACCTGGTCCTCTAGTGCACGATGTGTGCCTGCGGTGCATTGTGATGTGGGCAAGCCCAGCGCAAATAACGCTGGAGATTATCCAAGTATCAGAGACCGGTAGGCTGGGTGTGTCAGCATGCCATTAAGTGAAGTGACATAGAAACTGACTTACCTAATAAAGCGCGGACCGACGGCAGTGATATATATTCAGACTTCATCATGCTGCAGACTTTCGTGTCATCTAAAATCTTTCGGCAATAATATGTGACTCAAGATGGGCACGTGTTTGCAAGTCCTTGCTGTTTTGATTCGCTCTGATTGTGTGCACCTGCGTGCGCTGCTTTGTGGCGTTTGTAAACAGTTGAAGTGTTTGGAGTGAGCGCTGCGTCCGTGCGGTTCTTCTGGCCCCGTGTTGTTTAACAGGCTGCCAGAGCAGTAAATTACCAACATGCCCAATTAGCGAAAAATGGGCCACTTTTAACAGTGGATGCCAGCTTGGCATGATACAGATTTCTTGTCGTTGTTGAGATTTCTCTTAAGCCTCTGGTACTTCATGCACTGGTATAGGCTTGCCACATGTGCTCACACGATAAAGGCGCGGCCACATCCTTGCTCTACGACTCATACGTGGCCAAGGAGGCTTTTATAACACATCATTGGTTGCCCTGTTCATCCAAAATAATTTTTCTGCAGAGCTAAATAAACCGCTGTGCATCAGGAGAAAGAAATGGTGTCACCGCAGCGTTGTAAAAATTACACTGCGTCACGCTAGCTTCCTCACTGCCTGATTGCGTCGTTTAGAAGGCAACGGTTGCGCACAACAACAGGCTGCTTGGCATCAAGTCCACTTGCTGCTGTTATTCGTCTCCGTATAGTCGGTATAATCAGGTGGAATTAGGTAGGTAAACGGTTTTTTTTTTTCATGTTTCATTAAGAATAACGCTGTTCCGGGCGTTGTCACCAGAACATAGGCGTAAACGAACAAGTAGTGGCTTCTTCACTGAACTGAAATGATATCTTCATTTGTCTCTTCAAAATACTGCCGGAGATACGGAACGCAAAGGTAAGAGCCGCCGGCTTGAGACAAAAAAGTGGCGAGAATACAGAATATTTTCCCCAGGGGTGAACGAGATTCTCACAAGTTCACATCGCAATTGCGTTTTTAAAATGGCCCATACAAAAGTCCAAACAATAAGGATCAGTGAAAAACATGTGCGAATCTATGAATAGCGGCACTGATTTTGATAGGATTTTATACTCTAACAATATTAGTCAATATTTAAGTGAATAATAAAGAGAGCGAAACATATCCAGAAACACAGAAAATCAAAAATAAAACTGCCCAAACGGGCAGCGAAAACGTGAGACATTTATTGCAGCTTGGAGCGGTAAAACACTGATTACATTATGCTTCGATGTTTTTTTCATGTGCGGTGTCATTTCTTTCAAGTGTGTTCGGGTAACTCGGAAGATTATACACAGCTTAAGTTTATAAATAGTTAGAAAAACAGAAACCAACCAAGAGGTGACATGTCGTGCAGGCTCACGTCTTTTATTTTTGAAGAATGTTCACATACCTACGGATATTATTAACATATATCTATATATTTGTTTATGGGGCTCGCGAACTGAGCAACATATATTCACTTAGTGCGATCTGTCTCGTCGTCTTGGTCTGGTGCGGGCGACCATATAGTGGCGGCCGCGTATAGAGCTGCGATGCAAGAGCTGTTAGCGTATACTAAAAGCCGTGGACAGGCACCATTGCTGTGTTTTTTTCTTTCGCCTCCATTGCACTTCAGCCAGAACGTTGTTTAAGCGAAGTTTTTACCGTGTTTTCGCGTCAAATTTCAGATAACAGTGACAACAGCAACCTACAAGACGACAGTGACGCTATCTCTATAGAATTGGTGCGACGTGTGAATATTGGAACTTAAAGTGACGAAGTGTAAAACAAGGCGTGTAGCGCACAACACTTTTCCTACACCTATCTACATCGTATACTATCGTTCCCTTAGAAGCCGCGTACCTTTGCGGTTTCATAACCTCGGTACTTTCCTCGTCACTACCCATCGAAAAGGTAATTGCCAATACTAGCCACATGTTATGTTTTATTCGTAAAAAAATTTCTTCGGCTCTTCCATGATTGAAAATATTGTCATAAAAAACATATAATAGTAGTAAAAAGAATTACGCATCATCTACCGACATGGCGAGGCCCAAATTTGATCGCTTAAAATAATAATGCTGCGTGTTTCATTTATGACACTTACAGCCGGACATCAAGCGTGTAACTTGCATAAAAAATCCTAATCTCCGCGTAGGTGTTTTCACCTCACTTTATTCTATCACTTCCCGCCTACGTGTCACCTTATACCATCCCTCATTGTACTTCATCTCGCATGAATCGTAGTTATAAGGTTGGTAATGATAAGGGACTGCCAATACCACAAACACTTAAGAATAATTTATTGCCAAGACCACTGAGGAATGGTGCCACCTTCTTGGTGCGGTCGTTGCTATCAACTGAAAGTTTTGTTCGGCCATCACGCTCTGACTCGATTGACCAATCAAGTCTTCTTTTTTTTGTTAGCTAGCTGCTTTTGCTGCTTTGTTTTCTCTTACTTTTGTGTGTGGCTACCCAGTCCCTTGTCTAATTCCTTGGACAGCAGGATACAATAATACGACAGTAAAAATGGGATGCACCACAGCGTTTGAAAATGCTCAAAATCAAGGAACTGTCTTCACGCTCGTGAGGACGAAAGAGAGAAGGTGTTTCAGACAAACTCCACTGACGCGCCAATAATTCAATAAGTAATTGCGGGAGGTGGTACGTTCGTACAGTACGATTCAGTGAACACTTGAGGAAACCATTTCGGTGCCCCTCTAGTCACTTCGCCGAGGCTTGAAAAAGTGACGCTATAGTCGCATCACCGCAGGACTTGACGAAAGTCAGCCTATCTTATGTGTGCTAATTGTAATCACCTGCCAAAAAGACACACAGGGAGCTACCCTGTACACCATCAAACTTTGCGGCTTTAATATTCTCCGCTCCTTATTTAAGTTGTCAATTTAGCGTTTTTTTTTAGTTTTTTTTCTTCAGCTTCTGCAATTCTTTATATACGGGCATATTCAAATGTTTATTTTTGTTCTCACAAAAACGATACCTCTGTGACAAGGCATGTGAGCGATGCTAACTGCAACCACGAATCGTCGAAGGCATATGTACTGTGAGGAATTTTCCTCAGCAAGTGATTTAACTACTAACATTTTTTGGAGAAGTCAATACACAATAAGACTATGCTGTTTTAGCTCTTGAAAACAAGCTAAAAGTGATAAGCATTATTTTTTGAATGCACACGTTCATTTCCTGGCTTCTCAATTACGCGTCGGTGTCTTCACTAGATGTTCTTACCAAACTCCAGCCACTGACAACTTAGGTACGAGGTGAAAAGGTACATCGTACATCACCGACTTCATGAGATATCGACGTTAAAAAGCTGCACGTTCGACAAAGCGACTTATGAGTCCAACTGCTTAGGCTCACGTGCACTCAGTTCGAGCTACGAGTCTGAGTGAGTTCGACTTTGCTGAATTTGCATCGAAACGAGTCCGGCTGAGAAAAATGTTTGTGAGTCTGCGTGAGTTCACTTGAGCCAGGCTGAGGGTCAAGCATTGGTGGAAGGGGTGGCTACATAAAAAAAACACGGATATACATAAACTTTAAGAAAACACATAAAAGTTTAATTACACAATGCAATCGCTAATTCACCATTGAACAGTTGGGGATTAGTGGGGAACGCTAGATGCGTAGCAAGGTGATTGTGATGTCCTGGGCGGAAAATAAGGCAAAAGGGCACCAGTTCTTCAAAAAAGTAACCCGTAATTTTCGCGACTGATCTATGTGAGATCACACTGACTGGTGGTACCGCTCAGTAGGCTCACTGAAAATGTACGTAAAATAGCAACTAAACAGTGCCGCTGGAACGATCGGGAAAATGCATGATCACGAAGGAAAACCTGCACACCTTCTTGTAGAGCTTTGAATTCTCCACTTTCTAACGCGGTCAGAGCGCTCGCAAATGACCACACGAATGTGCCGCGAAGGTTCAAGTAGCTGCGGATGGCGAATGATGGCGTGACAGCTGATACCTAATAAGAGAAAGAGGCAATAGAGCGAGGCCTCATTTCGTGGAAGACAGGCCTGCTGCTCTGTTATAGTTGGATGTAATCAACGGCGTTATGCTATTTTGAGCCATTTTTGTGAACGAACACAGTTTACACAACTTAGATCTCAAATTGAGCCAGTATAATCTAGTTTTAGCAATTCAGTGTATTATGCATTATTGATTTTACGAATGAAGGTAGTTTTACAAAGTGAGCAAGCCTAGTATGTGGCTAGCATTGTAATTACATAATAAATGTGAAATGTACACGGTAGGTAGGACGTAATCTGAATGCCGAGGAATTTATACGAGAGCACATTACTTGGGATGTCAGAACAGCGCAAAAAACACACAAGCACTAAAGAACAGATGGCACAGGTGCTCCATTGAGCCAACATAGAGACAGCAGTGCCGCCTGAAGGATTGGAAGGTGACCACCAAGAGAATCACCAAGTTCTTTTTAATAAGCAAGTCTGCGCCTGTGTGGTTCCTCCTTTAGCGCTGTTTTGACATAACCACCAACCAACTCATCTTTTTTTTCGAGGGCACATTATTCAGAGAATCGTTAGCTAAATATGAGAAACAGATAATATTCAAAATAGGTGCATGTGTTTTGTAGTGACAAGATCCATCATCCTTGTGTTGCACAGTTTCTTAGGAGCATCAAAATGAGAGTAAATGATTTCGGAAGGATCAGGGCACGTTATTTCGCGAACAAAACAATCATAGGCTAATAGGTTAATGTGTGAGGAAACTGCATGGTGAGAGTGAGTCATTTAAGTAAATAAGAAACAGTAAAGGGCCTATTACGGCGAGCTTATAATATTTTGCAATTTAAGGTAGTCAAATAAGTTTTTATGTGAGAAGTAATGATCGCACATTCAAGGTAAGCATGCAACGTCAAGAGACAAGGCAAGTCGCCAGCAACAGGCCAAGAATGTCCGGCACAGCTGAGTGGTCTGAGGGAGGGAAAATGCGGAACACAAGTCTGAAAATAGTCGTGATATTGCGCCGTGACGGTAAACTAATGGAGGTTCGGATACTATGTTATGGATGTCTAAACGACCAAAAAGAAAGAGTGATGCAATAGATATCGCAACTAAACATTGTATTTGACGCAAAAAAATAAAGCCTACGAATGACCCTTTCCAAAATTTTATTGAAAACGATTTGAAACGCCATTGCTCAATGTTGACATATTGTACTGAACAGTCGTTGTCGGTTCATTGAAAAGTCATTCAGCTTATTGTTGACAGGTATAAAATATTTGTCACCAGTCTTTTACTGAAGTTTCAAAGACATAAAAGTATTTGAATGGTTGTCGACTTTTTATTGAAAGTACATTGAACATTGATAATTCAATGAGACAGTTCTATTAAAAAACTATTCACTTCTTATTGAAGCGGCATCAAAATTCGACGACGCATTGGTAGAAGGTACGGTGCGTTTTAATAGGTATTTATATTTATGTATGTATACAAGTGCAATTATATTACTTGAACATTAATAAAGCGTACTTGGTCTTCAGTGGGCACTGTCAAAAAGGTATTTCATGAAATTTGAATAAGAGCGGCCGGGTGTGCTTGCGTGCGTCGTATATAAGCGCAGTATATGCGCACAGTGTATGCTTGCATAAAACAGCTAAAGTAGGCCTGCATGGCTTGCGTGTAAGAGCAAAAGCTTTGTCCTCCGCTATAATGCTTCAACTCTCCCACAACGCGTGAAAACCTAGAACCCCCGTAAAGTAGGTGAAAAATTAAAAATCGGGACATGGGCACGAAAGGAAATAGAATCACTCATACACAGTCACTCGAAGAAGTCAAGTTTTTCATAAGTTCTGTGGTCTTTCATTTTCTTTTGCGAGGCCCAGTAATGTAAAAGTGCAAATGTGCTAACACGTACGTACCTTTATTGAAGTAACAATCTGCAATAATGAATCATCAGGGAAAAAATTTTAATTTAATCGGTGTAGTGTTTGTTGCAGCATATCCCACTCAAGGAAATATTAAAATGAGCAGGCTGGTGCGACGTGCGAGTGAACGCTTGTTTTCAAAATACTTTTTTTTGCTGCCCCTTTTGACACGTACAATTTTATACAGAACAATAGTACTAAGATGGAAGGAAAAGCTAAGCCACCATTTTTAAGGCGCGCGCCGACGAGACTACGTGGAATGGACGTGTTTGGTGTCGGTTGCCAGACTTGGGAGATGTTTGCCTCTGCAGTTCCAGCTTTCCCGCATGATACTTGTGTAATCCGTTGGGCGGGCTGTTGACATCGACGGTTGCCTGTTCGGGGGAGCCCCCTTTTTTGCTGTACGTTCATTTATTTTATTGATTAGGTACCTGCTCGCCTCCACGGCGGTCTAGTGGCGGAAACACTCGACTTCTGATTTGTAAATCGCGGGATCGCATCCCGGCTGCGCCGGCTGCATTTTCGATAGCGACAAAAATGCTGTAGGCCCCTCTGCTCAGATTTGGGTGAACTATAAAGAACTCCAGGTACTCGAAGTTTCCGAAGCCCTTCACTATGGCGTCTCTTATAATCTTATGGTGGTTTCGGGACGTTAAACCCCACATATTATAATTAGGTACCTACTTTGCAAACATGCAATAGGCAGAGAGAGTACATTACATATAAACAAGCACATAACAACACATTCATGAAGCATGAAAAAATTATCATTTGAATAAATGCACGGAGTTTCAGGTGTCAGGGTGCTCCAGTTTTGTATAGTACGAACAAAGAATGAGTAGCAGAAAGCTTCACCCTTAAAATGTGTGTCACAAATTTTTTAGGCTGATGATCTCGTCTTTCAGAAACAGAGCTGTGTGGCTGAAAACAAAATTGCCTGCCTATCCCTGTTTTAGATTGGCAAATGCTATGGAGAAACTTTATTCTGAGGTTACGAAGACAATGTTCAAGAGAAGGCCCTTTTTTGCTGTCTGTCATACTCAGCATCCTGTCATAATTGTCATTGAAAACCGGACTGCTCTATTTTGCACTTTTTCAAGTTTATCAACTGCATGGTGCCCTTTTCTAAGGGTTCTAGCAGTTCCACGCATCATGGATTTTATCACAAGCATGCCTGGACGGAAGTGTGGCGCCACCGTCTATGCGAATTTCTTAAAGGTTCCCTGTTGGAGCGCTGGGAATACGTGTCCGCAAGGCTTGTGTTAGCTGGTCTTCAGCGAGGCTGCGGCCCAAAAGCAAATACGACTGCATAAATAAAGCTTCCCTGAAACAAAACGTTTATAAGTGGGTCTCATCCACGCGTATTATATTGTAAAATAAAAGTCCACTTACCTTGGAGGCACAACAAAACGGCGAGAAAAAGAAACAGACTACACGAAGCGGCAGAGTAAACGCTCGCTTTGCCGTCTGTCTGCCAAGTTTAGTGGTCGTTGGTTACTTCTTACGCTCTTTAAAAGTGTACAGCGACGCAGAAGGTTCCAGGGTTAGATAAAACACGTTTTTTTTTGCAATGGCAGAAAATAACTAACTTTTAGTAAAAAATAACCATTTTAAGTAAAGCCAAACTAGTCTTTGAGGTAAACAAATTCGAGTAAAGTTGGAAGCTTACATATCCCGGCATTCCTTTGCATGCAGCAGCTCACTAGCCCCAGATGACCCTCTAGGTAATATAAATTATGTGGCAAGCTACGGAAGTTACGTTTTAGAAAACATATATAGCGTTCCAATAGCCTTGCTCCTAACGTGAATGCAGTGGCTGTTGCACCTCTGGTCAGCAGTGGAAAAAACACATAAATATTGACATTCTAAGACTTCTTGATGAGTGGCAATACTAAATGAGCAATGACTGCTGTAGTGCGAGGGCTTCCTGGTAAACGTGACATAGACACTTTTCCACATTCAATGACATTTTTTTCATTTTTCGCACCTAGATACAATCAAATACAAATATTTATGCAGCGCTTGTTTGTCCGAATCACTATTGATGACCCTATATACCAAATAATTGCCTATTCGCCGCGAGATTGAGCAGAGTCGCCGCCTGGCAGCAACTGGCCGAAACGGTGAAGTGTGGATAGCTCCTTGCGTCGACCTGCTAGCCACATGGTGTTTCTGTGGGCGCGTACGTCATGCACGTTCTCAAAGTGTGCTTTTTCCGGTCATATCAGCACGAGTGTAACTGTTTCTACGTATGCCTGAAACGATGTATGAAAGCATTTGTTCTTGCTAGGCTGCTAATGCATTGTAATAAGATCAGCGAATGTGACTTTTTATAGTGGTGTTCCTTTTCATTGTGCCCTGCATTCACGAGAATAACTTCGGAGTGGGTGCTGCTTTCTGTTTTAGGCACATTCCAAAATGGTTTTGGCATGCTCCCAAACACGAGGACTATTAAATGCTGTGTGAACGCTTCGTTTTATCACGACACGATCGTAAAAGGAAAAAGAACAGGCTTTAGGCTATGCACTTGCGCGCTGTTGGTATGTGTACAACTACGGCACTGTAGTTTATCGATCCTGCGAGAAGACTTAGTTGTGTTTATCTGGCCGAGGTACCTATACATGAAAATATTACTATATTTCTTTGTAAAGATTACTAACACAAACTGAGAGACTTTAGTACTTACACTGTACTTAAAACAGAGTTACTGCACGCAACCAAGTGCTTAGATTTAAGAACGCTTTAAAGAGCCCAGACGCTGAAAATTATTTCAGATGGCATGCCTTATGCATATTGTCGTGTAATTCCACTAAAAAAAATTCATGTTTTTTCCATTGTCTTCAGCGTTTCTGTGGCATTGTTAGTAACCGACGCAAGACATTGGCCATTTCTTATCAGAAAAAAAAACATGCTTGTCACATGAACCAAGCCTTTGTTGTAGTCTGTCATGGACGTAGTCCGTCGATGAAAACTTTCTGTTGAACTCTTATATATGATTTTTACTGGTGCAAGAAATTGCCCCGCCACGGTGGTCTAGTGGCTAAGGTACTCGGCTGCTGACCCGCAGGTCGCGGGATCAAATCCCGGCTGTGGCGGCTGCATTTCCGATGGAGGCGGAAATGTAGGCCCGTGTGCTCAGATTTGGGTGCACGTTAAAGAACCCCAGGTGGTCGAAATTTCCGGAGCCCTCCACTACGGCGTCTCTCATAATCATATGGTGGTTTTGGGACGTTAAACCCCACATATCAATCAATTACTGGTGCAAGAACATGTGCGTACAGCGTCAATTTCTATGAAAGGGAACACGGGAGCGCGTGGCCTGCGCGATCCGGCGGTAAAGTGTCTGGACATTTTTAGGAAAGTACCGCCATTCTTTTAACCAAGCCGCCACGCCACACTTATTCCTCTCCCGTCTCGCCTCTCGGGCCGCGACGAGCATCGAGCGTGTTTTCAGCTTGGCGTAGCATTCTTCATTGGAAAGTGGCACGAGCTGGTACCCGCACGATGGCTGTTCGGGGAAAAATATAGATTAGGTCTGGACACTTGGGAGAGGAGGACACTTAGGAGAGGATAAGGAGGAGAGTGTCGCTACTTTACCTATATTAAGGGGCTTTATCAAGCGGCTGCTGGCCGCGCATTGAAGCGGGAGCGATAGCAACCAGTCTCTTTTCGTGTCATCTGGCGGCGAGCAGAACAACCATTCGTTGCTCATATAGAACCGCAAACTTGTAAACTCTCCCCCTTCAAGACGATTGCCATGCTCTCGCGTAATCACCTTGAAGGGAAAGGGCGTCGCAATTTTGCTGCGGGTTTCATATCAGCAAAAGACCAGACGTAGAGCATGGGCCGCGTAGCGATACATCATTGTCACCGAAGTGTGCCATACCTCCGTAGCTGTGCGTGTCGTTCTGGCTTCCCGGTGACCCATGCGATATGGGCACCACACAGACGCTCGCAAAATACTGAGAATTCTGATGCGGCACGTAGGTCACCGGTGCCCTATTGGCACGAGCATACCTCATACACTTGAAAAACAGCGAGAGCCGATGGGAAAACGTTACGGGAAAGCTAAAACTGTACAAGCAAACATACGCACCAGAATATTGGCAATCTGCCAACACGGGATCCAAGTCTGCAACTCATTTATGCGACACCAAACATAATCTTGCCGGCAAAGTAACATCATAATACTAACAAAAACGCATAACCTCTCGCCCCGAACTACGATTCAACACTCACCCACACACACCGGAAACTGTACTAGACTAGCGCAGCCAGATCACCGAAAAATATGACACTGTGCAGAAAGACATAACTGCACTCATACAAACATTTTCCGATCCACAAGTTTGTTGAAGAACCAAACAAAAACACGACACTTGTCGTGATAGCGTGTACTATAACTGCGAGACGCAAGCAGTTTTGAAGACGCCAATAAGTGGAGCATGCCTTCGATTGTAAGTTTCGGCGTATACCTTTAAACAAGCTCAATCAAGCGCGCCAGTAAGTCAGTACCTTCGACACTGAACAGAAATAAAAAGCTACATTTATATTAGGACCGTTCAATCATGGTACCACTGCACTAACGCAGTCGAGTACTCCTGATACATGTAGTGCAAAGCAATGCGTTTTCATTCTTCATGGTTTTCCAATAAAAGGGTATAAAGAAAACGGAACTCACCTTCAATAATGGCCGAGGCTAGTGCTTTTCAAATACGCAAGTCAAAGGAGTGACCAATGCAAATAAAGGGGATCGCGTGCATTTCTGCATCTATAAGAATAAATGAAGTTCTGGGAGCCGCGCACGCAAGCCGGGACGTCCATATATCCGTGTGAGAGAAGAAGAAGAAGAAGAAGAAGAAGAAGAAGAAGAAGAAGAAGAAGAAGAAGAAGAAGAAGAAGAAGAAGAAGAAAAGTTCTACCGAGTGGCCGCTGCCTCTTTGATGAGCCATTTTTTTTCAGTTTTTTTTGAGGGACTATTGCTTGTTTGAAACTTTCCACTGCTGGCTAAAGGAACCAGACACTCTGAAGGATGCATACGAATTGAATTCTGCGCATTGTGGTGTTGCTGTGCACTCTCCATGCCGTCTCTATTATCTACGGCAGTAAGCAGCATCTATCAATACGGCAAAAAGCAGCACAAAGCGAGGGCACGAGCCATACGACCGGCAGCGCTTTCTAAGGCACGTGTGTGCCACAGAGCCGGCGCAGCATTCGGTAATGGGGAGTTTTAGTGCTGGGTACGCATTCTCTTGGGGCGTTGCGGGCTTGGGAGCGCACGGCGTTGCGTGCCCAACCCATATCCAACCGGAATGCCATTTAGTGCGCCACGCTGCAACTCACGCAAACGCAAGTCGCACGAAGTTCACACGCGCTCGCAGAGCCACAGCGTCTTCTCGCGTAAGTATTATTTAGGTCTGTTTATGATTTAAAATGTTATAATAAACATACATAGTGATCAGGACACTTTTTTATTGTGTACAGTAATCTGGTATACGCAAAAAAAGTGAAAAATACAAGGTTACTGTAACGACAGTGCCGACATCTTGAGACACTTCGTGCAACCACAGTCATGAACATGTTAGCTTACGCGTAACGTTTTTGAGGTGAAAATGAATGAAAAGGTTACTCATTTGTAATATTGTCGCTGCGCAGTTTTTGCACCAGATGTGCAATGCACAATCTTTCTGCAATAACAAAGTTGTGGTTGTCTGTTTCACTATGACAGCGCTAGATGGCGCCACCTATTCAGCTGGTCGGGGGCTGGCTTGTTATGCCTTTTAGTTTCTATGTTCCAGGTCATTCTAGCTTTGGAAATCTGGCTGAAACCGTGTAATCGCTATCAGTGCTCGCACTTTGGCTTATTTTAACTCTACGGCTAGAGTATCCGCAGTGCGGATACCGTGAGTTCTTGCGAAGGTGGGCCGCGCGGATGAATGGCCCCATCACCCCAGTGATCTTGCGACGCATCTGTTTGGGGTTTCGCGCATGCGCGATACCGCCGTCCCAACGTCCTGCGTACGCAAGCCGCTTGGGTACCCAGCACTAAAACTCCCTAATGTCACAGCCTGCGAACAACGTTGTCAAACCGGCGACGCTAGTACTAAACGCTGCAGCTCAGGCCAGCTTACCTTCAGAGCCACGAGTGTTGAATATTGGGCGAGTTGGTTCGTCGTACTTGAACTGGTATAGCGCATTACGGGGAAGAAGAAACGACCGAGCAGACCGACACAAGAGGACAGAGTGCTACCTTCCGACTGAGCTTTATTGTCAAACTGCATCAAATATGTAGACCGGTGCAAGCATACAAAGCCACCCTAACGCAACGACAAGATAACACACAACATCACACTGTCAAATATCACAGTTTCATAGGCGGTTATCGTGATTAAGGAAGGCCAATTCATGTTCAGATAAAACCAAAGAAGGGGCGCTAATACACGTGCTGCCAGCTCTTGCTATACAATGCGCTTCTATAATTTCTCGAGTTGATTGTGACGAGTGCTTTTTTATCACTTCACATTGATCAAACATTTCGACCTTCATAATAAACAGGCCCATGCCGGAAAAAGTACATCTGGGCTTCACAAGTCACCCTGTTGAAGAATACCTGGGTCCTACCCTTAGATGCTACAACTGCCAGAGATTTGGTCATTTAGCGAAGAACTGTCCCAGTCCATGTCGCTGCAAGATATGCTCAGAGAACCATCACCACTCGGAGTGCGAGTCCGTGCTGCAGCCCAAGTGCGCTAACTCTGAAGAAAATCATACTTCTTCCTACTCTGGGTGCCCTCAGAACAGAGCTGTCTCAAGATTACGCTGGCACGAGTGGATACATGGAAGGTCTCCTCCACGTGATGCGCCGCCACCTAACCCTGACAATTTGAGACATGTGACTCCGATTTCCCACAAAGAGCTGGACCAGTCGAATAGATTGGGTTATTTTGCAGCTCTAAAGAAACCGAGCCGACAACTTCCAGTCAGCGAACGACAAGATCCGCCCTTAGGAATTCGGGCTCATCTCTCGCAGACACCTTATCAAAAATCATCTCAGTGACTACCTCAGCATCCACTGCTGATGCAGAAACCATCTCAACGGTCATCTGATACACTTCCTTAACGTTCAGCTACGACCACGGATGGACCTTCAGTGCCAGTTAAAGATTACGCATCTGTACCTTTGGCTGATATGATCCTACCCATGTTATTCACAGCTCTTCGTGCAATTTTCAGTGTTCTTCCACAAGCAAAAAACCTTCCGTAGTTAAAAGCACTACTTTCAATGGAGCTGCTAGTGCTTTCGCAAACTCAGTCAGCTTCATGGCAGGCTTACTATGATAGTCGCTATAGCAATGTCTTCATATATCAGTGGACCGCTCAAACCCTTCGTAATAAGTTATCTGATTTTCGTAAACTCCTTGCTGAACATAGATTCTCTGTATTATGCATACTGGCAGCAGGTGTGCGAAATGATTTCTGACTGTTCATCTACGTGATATATAAATCGTCGCGCAGAGCTGGAAAGAGCAGAGCAATGCTTTGTGTTAGAAAAGACCTGCCATCCTATTTAATACAGTCTAGTGACTCAGATATACCTGAGTTTGTGGCCTGCAAAATATGCTTTAGAAATAGAAGTTTCACTGTGATAAGCCTTTATCTGAAATATTTTAGCAAAATGTCTTTAGACAGCCTAGGTAATGTGTTTAATATCGTGGACTCACGTCTGCTATATTGTGGGAACTTTAACGTTCATAATGTAACCTGGGACAGTGAACGTACTGACTCTCACAGAAATGTTATTGAATTTGCTGCTGATAAATGCAATTCGACAGCGCTAAGGCATACCTCTGCAACGTTTATGAGAGGATATCGTTATTCCAGTTGTATAGATGTCACGCTATGCTCACATCACCTTCTGGAGGGTTCTGAATGGTCAACACATATCGAACCACATGGCAGTGATCACTTCCCAATTCTGGTAGGGCATTGACCTACGAGGAGTACAAGAACTCAACGCTGCTCAAAATATACTAACTGGCAACATTTTGGTCATCGCATAACAGATGCATTAAGTGAAAAACCAAACTTATAAACTTTTACAACTACACTGAGCGACTCTTACAGCATAAGCACCAAGAAAGTCATAGTGCCAAATGAGCTTACTGCAGTTGACGGGGAATACGAATACTTAAGAGCAATCAGGAGACGAGCAGAACGGGTTCATAGTCGCAGCGGGAAACTCGTGGACTACAAGATGGCACGAAAAACTTGTGCAAAATCAGACCGTCGCTTCTATGGCGACAATACTGCTCGTCGTTGAGTCCTTTCACTCCTGTGCCTAGAATATGGGCGATCGTCCGATCCTTCAGTGGTCCTGTTACCCAGAGCCACCCTTTTACAGCTCTTACCATGTCCCTGAACACTACTCCAACAAATGTTGCTGACTAATTCTTTCGGTTAATAACCATACCAGGAATCACAACTACATGCGCACAATTTACAAGTTCCACAGCACTCGCCACTCAAAAGGTGCGAGCGTGTTTTATGTCGGAACACCCTCAACTTGATGGCGAGTTTAGCTAGACGAACTTAATTGTGCTCTTGAGTTCTGTTGTACAAAAGCAGCTGAAGGACCAGATGGCGTTACGTACATAATGCTGAAGAACCTTACTCCAGAAGGCATACTGCGGCAGCTATTTATTGATATCTGGGTATCAGAGACTTTTCCTGATTCATGGAAATTAGGACGAGTAATTCCATTCCTAAAACCCAGAGAGACCCCTTTATGCATTGAATTATTCCGCCCTGTTTGTCTCACAAGCTGTATTTGCAAATCGACGAAGAAAATGGTATACAGTAGAATTCAATGGTGGTTTGAAAATGCAAAAAAAAGTTGTCAAACTATATGTCAGGTTTCCGTCAAAGGTGTTGCAGAATAGATGTGATATTAGACATTGTCACATGTGTTGAGCATGAACGCATGTGTGGAATCATCACATAGCGGTATTTCTCGACATTCAGACACCATTTGACTCTGTGAGTCCCATTCACGTGCTAACGGTGATGTTAGAACTTGGACTATGTGGTTGATCACAGAGATGGATTTCAAATTTTTTGAATGATAGGGAAATATACATAGAAGCAGCTGAAGGGCAAATCAATTATCATTACGACCCACATGTTTTTCCGCTAGGGAAGGTTCTAAGCCCACTTCTCTTCACTTGTGTTATGGCGGCGTTACCGGGAAACTTACCAAACGGATTGAGGTATTCACTCTAGGCAGACGACATCTGCATATGGGCCTGAGGACCAGATATATGCGAACTTCAAGCAGTGTTGCAACGTGGTCTTGAGGTAGTCAACAAGTGCCTAAAGGACAGAGGCATGAGTCTCTCGTATGCAAAAACAGCGGTATTACCTGTAACTAGACGACATATGAACAACCTCAAACTCACACTGCATGGACAGACGTTTATATTGTTGAAAGAACATACATTTCTTGGCATTACCCTTGATAGACAGCTGTTGTTAACGTCGCACATCCGCGCTCTCTAGAAAGGCGCCAACATAGTTATAAATTTACTGCGTCAAATAGCTGGCACAACATGGGGAGGATCAGTCCTTTCACTACTGAAAGTGCATAATGCACTTATGAAACAAAAGGTTGCATATTCAAAACCGATTCTCCAGGATTTATCAAAATTTACAGAGGAGCGCTTTCAGAGATTACAGGCAAGGTGGTCAAGAGTGTGCAAGGGAGTCCCACAGGCAACATCGAGTTCTCTCGTAATTGCCGAAGCTCGTTATACGCCATTCTCCTTAATACGAACTGTCAAAACTTGTCGCCATATTTTACGTCTTGCAACTCAGCACGAGTCGCATTCATTGAACCTCGCACTTACAGAAACAAGTAAGTGTGAGCTACACTAAATTTCGCAGGAACATAAAGCTTTGCTACCGAGGTATGAGACAAACAGAGTAGATAATAGTTTTCCTCCTTGGTCACTGCCAAGACCAAATATACAGTTGTCGGTCGAAGGAATAATATCTGAAAAGGACATGTTCGGGACAGTTGCACAGCAGCTGCCACTATTTGAGATTTATTCTCTATATCTGCAGTATATTCACGGGTATACATGGTTCTTGCAATGCAAACCCCTCCTCTTTAGCATTTGTCATCCCATACTTGGCAATAGAGCAGACATTTATAATATGTCGAGTGACGTCTTCTACTGCTGTGGAGGTATTTGCAATTCTATCTGCACTACGCTTCATAACATCCGAAAAAGAGGCCCAAAAATGGGTAACTTTTAGCGATTGGAAGGTCGCTCTGGCCTCGCTACAAAGTGATAAAAACCTCTCTCAGAACGCTACTCTATTATATGAGACCTAAGAAGAACACGCAAAAGCCAGAAAAATGAACCATGCGATCGAGTTTGAATGGGTTTCAGGTCACTGCACCATTCCAGGAAACACTGCAGTGGACGCCGTGGCCAACAGGGCCCGCAATAACGAAGGGAGATTTGATCTGCCAATTTCACACACTGAAATACATTTACTTCTCAGACAGCTAACCAGTAGTGTCACCAAAGACAAATGGCTCGTTGAAAATTTTGTAAGTTCAGACTTATACTTAATAAACCCTTGCATAAAACTAACCATCCTATCAGAGTTAACAGAAAATAGAAAATTTGAAAAATTGGTTCACCGCCAAAGGCTTGGTATACAGTATTTACGCAACACTTCCTACACAGGATAAAGCGTGCGCCTAGTACAGAGTTCTCCTGTGACCACCCTGACGAAGATGTACCTCACCTGCTTTTGGAGTGCCCGAAATATGAAACACGAAGACAAGTATCACGAGGAAGTTTGCAACTTTTATATAAGAGGCCCTTCACAGTGACGAAAAAACTGTGCATGGCCAACTGCAGTTCTTCAGAAAAGAGCACTTGTAGCCTTTAAGACATTTCTTGAGGAATTCAATATTATATGGGAATATTGACCTACCGTATGCGATGTCATCTTCATGCAAAAGGAATTATGTAATATTTATATAGTGTGTTTCATATGTGTAATCATCTGTCTCAGTGTGAACTGACCTAGTATGTGGAAATAGTGTACATATGTATCTAGTGTGAACTGAACTTGTATGTGGAAATTGTGTACATACGTATCTAGTAGACGAATATGAACTGTCAAGTGAAGAGGACTGACCTTGTGTGTGGAACATATGAACCCATTGACTGTATGTGAACTGACCCGTGAAGTTTCGTTAATGCATACTTTCACATTGTATATTGTACAGACTCGCATTTTGTGACCATATTGTTGATCGTTCGGTATATCTTGCCTGCTAAGAGAAAAAGAGAAGCCGGTGCCACCATAATGGCACCAACCTCTCGTTTGTCACCATTTCAATAAAAAAATTACCAAGAAACTCACAGTCCGCGCATCAGTCACTCGCAGAGTTGCATGCATATGCACCACATGCTGAACGTTCTATGAAGCCACTTCTTCACGAGTGCGTTAATACCTTTCATGATTGACAGTATTTACAAAACAAAGCAAGAAAAGCCGCGCGACTATCGCATCCTAATTCCCTGCAGCGCTCAACAGGCGGCATGCTGTCGTTTTCAGCTCCACCGCTGCTAAGACAGTTGTCAAACATATTTTAACACAGCGCATGACTACGCGGACACAAGAGAAGAAGGAACGATTAGAAGAGCTGGGGGTACCACGAGAAGATCCTTGCGTTGCGTATGCTGACAGCCGTCAAGCATACGACGACACTTGGGTAAGTCAGGTCAGACTGGTTAGGATGGAAAAAAGAGCCCGATGTATTCAGAAGAACTATACCCCAGCGCTGCTGTTTGTCCCTTCTTCTCCTTTGTCCGCGTAGTCGCGCACTGCGTTAAAATATGTTCAAAAACTCTTACCAACTGGCCAAGCTTTCAGTCCTTCTTAACGCTGTTATCGCCATTATTATTTCCGTAAAGCTTGCTGGTTGAAGACGTTCGCACTCTTCATGATTATCAGTTCTTACGCAATACAAACACTCACAAATTTATGCTCTTGCGCGCCATTTTCTTCGTCACAATATGGTACGGCGCGCAGGTTAGACTTCAAGTTGCAACGTGTTACCATAGTTTTTTCGGAAGTGGCCAATAATTCGGCTGGCGTGCGTTCACCAAACGCAGGAGTAGTAATGAAACAAAACGTAAAGGGAAGATGTTTCGTTCCTATATCTCGTTGCACTGAGGATTAAGATACACGGTCTCATCGACACCGCGTGCAGTCGCATATTGCGCCGAGGTCCCCGCGATCTGTTCGGAGATAAGCCTTCATATCATGTCAACGTGTTGTGCGTGTCTGCGGCTATACATGAACGATGCCTACCTTAAAAAAAACTGTATATGAACGTTATATTCTCAAACGGCTCTTCCTTTGGGGCCACCGTAGTCGAGCAGTGCTTGCATTGCTCAGCTGTTGCCGATAATCGTGGGTTCAATCCTGCCACGGAGTTTCATTTTAACCTGAGTTCTTGAAGCGATCGTTATGCAGAAATCCCCGTCGACAACAGCGCCAACTTCTCCACTGTTGAGCGAAATAGCTGTGTTGGCCGTGCGCGAGAATTTGAGGCAGATGCAAATAAAGAGAATAGCCTTGGGTCGTTTGCGATTTGGGTTTGTGGAACATTTAGGTCTCCATGAAGAAGCGAGGAGAGGCTGGCGATTGTGAAAGAGGGCGCGTGTGTATGTACAATTTTTTTTTATATAGGCGGAGTGGCTGGAGGCTGATTTCCTTCAAATTAGGTGCGCATTGAAAAGCCCCAGGAGAGTGAACAATCCACAGAAGAGTGCCTAATGATCGTTTGCGGCTTTGGCGCATACAACCACAACAAATATTTAATCAAGGTTTCTTTGTGTATTCAGCGCCAGTGCAGTTTCTGCGTACATGAGTGTTACACCTTTTCTGCGTTGTTTCCATTAGCGCATCAAGAAGTCAGCTAGCTATAGGATTGTTGCTGCCTGAGTAGTAATGTGGGGAGTCGTTGGGTTAAAGTTATAGTTAGAACGAACAGGCTGCAGCAATGACGTTTCGAAAAGACATTACGAAGCTGGTACTCAAGCGATAGAAGACCACAGATGCACGGGGCGCGGGACGTTTGTAATATGCGTTCTGCACGGGGGTACGCGCTGCAAAAATTGGGTGGTTTCGTCCATGAGATGGTTCCGATACTTTCAATGCTTGCTACATACACTGGTACTTATTATCTACGCAGCGATAAGTCATCATCTTATTGTCAACGACTTTTTTGTGATATAGTGAAGAGAACAACCATTGAGTATATATTGAGGAACGACGTTGAAAATTGGGTGATTCAATGAATATTCAACCGAATGTTGGAAACAACTCAATAGTCATTTTTCCCAAGGGCTCTAATATGATAACAAATCTCCTTAACAACTTCCTGGTGTATGTTCACTCCTCGAATCACTGGAAGCGTTTCAGCCTCACTGAATAATGCAATGCAGTGGAGAGGCAATATTTTTGGGAGCTGCCAACAAGACACCGCCTCCAGGCATAATATTCAATAACATTGATCAATCACAAGGTGGTCGACAAATGGGAATATTCTACTGTCCCGACAATAAGAATGTAAGCAGCATTCTGTAAGTGATGCAATATCAGCAGACAAGGTTGTCACCTTTACTTATTACACTTCTGATGTTGCAGGAAAGAGCCCCGCCTTAGAGGCTAAGGTACTCGGCTGCTCACCCGCCCGCCACGGTGGTCTTGTGGCTTAGGTACTTGGCTGCTGACCCGCAGGTCCCGGGACCGAATTCTGGTGGCGGCGGCTGCATTTCCAATGGAAGCGGAAATGTTGTAGGCCCGTGTGCTCAGATTTTGGTGCTCGTTAGAGAACCCCAAGTGGTCGAAATTTTCGGAACCCTCCACTACGGCGTCTCTCAAAATCATATCACGGTTTTGGGACGTTAAACCCCAAAAATCAATCGGCTGCTGACCCGCAGGTCACGGGATCGAATCCCGGCAGCGGTGCATGGCTGCATTTCCGATGGAGGCGAAAATGCTGTACGCCCGTGTGTCCAGATTTGGGTGCAAGTTAGAGAACTCCAGGAGGGCGAAATTTTTTGAGCCCTCCACTACGGCATCTCTCAAAATCATATGGTGGTTTTGAGACGTTAAACCCCACATATCAATGAATCATTGTTCATTGAATAAGAAAAAAAAGCATTGAATGGTAGCCCTTCACGCCTTACGATGCTTCGGTGCGTGCTGGATTACGCGAAAAACTATTATTGCCCGTTAAATAATGCCTGCTACTACGCTATTTGTCGTCGGGTTATACATAAGTTTTTTTATTTGTATTAGCGAATTGGATAAGGTTTTTTTTTTTGGGCGTCATGAGTGGCGGGCGCAGAAATGCCGCCCGCATCTTCCGACGGGGAAGCCTCAAGTAAGTGCGTTGCGGAGTGGTGGGCTATCGCGAGAATGTTGCGTAATTGAGTAGGGTTTGTGAATGCCTAATTATTATTTCGTCTTTTCTATTCATAGTTACTGAATGAAAGAGAAGCGTTGCCTTTAACGTCAAGTGATAGCCAAATCAACGCCTCCTAAAAAATTTGGCCGAATCTGCATGTTACACTGTATATGTCGTCGAAAGACGATAGTCTTGCGTCTGGGGAGAGTGAACAAAACGTTTATTTGATGTTCTGCGCAAGAAAATCGGTGAATGGTATTCCCAAGGCACTGCGTTAGAGTGCCTCGAGCATGTAACGGAGGCGAACAAGTGCATCTAGGCCCGCTAGGCACGAGCGCCATCTGGCAGTTATCTTCGAAAACGAAGGCGTGCGCGACCGCGGAGAAAGTTGCGCGCCAGTCACGGAGGTAGTAAGGTGTAGAATGCAAAGCGACGGGCAGGTGCCACCAACGTGCCGTCGAAGCGAACCGTTAGAAACACCTTCTTGAGCATCGCGTTGCACTGTCAGCGCCGCGCGTTAAGCGCTACACTCCTAAAAGTGTTTTGTGTGTGTCTGTTCTAGTATAAAGGCAGACATGCAAAACAAAGAGGTGTTGTTATGGCGCCTCAGATATGCGCAATATTCGCTTTTTAATTGACAATCGCACAGCTATGAACGCTAAAGCTTGAGCAATATTGGTGGGTGCTGCGGATGGTGTTGGCCGTTTGGTGCCGTTTAAGGTATCGTTAGGGCGGACAAACACCTGAATGGACAGACAGACAGATCAAAATTGTTCCGTCGAAGGTCCCCAAAAACTATGCCTGGAACGTGAGCCGCGAACGCGCTGCCCTACCCTCTGATTTTACCCTCCTCCTTTGGTACGAAGTCGAGCTCTCCGACGACCGCCCCATGCAAACACAGCAATGCTCTCACAGTTGTCTCCGAGCAGCCGTGATGTCACGTGACAGAGCGGTACGGTTATGCCACTTGACTAAGCGGTACGGAGGCCAGCGGTCTCACGCGGCGGCTGGTCGCAACACAAGGCAGGAGGCATGACCTCCGAGATTGCGTGCTGGCAGGAGGCTCTCAATTGAAAAGAGAGTGACGTTACAGGCATAGTTTCTCTAGGAGGCGTTGGCCAAATAAAGACGTCTTTCATTGAATTTATAACGCGTGATGCAGGGCCTACATATACGGAGTGACCACTGAAGTTTTGTGCAGCGTGAGCAGCCTTTTCTTTATTATTAGCAGGCGCTGTCCGCATCGGCCTTTCGAGGCGAGAGAGGGGGACAGGAGTGAAAGTTTTACGGGAGTCTTCCTGGGCCGGGAGAGTCTCTTTCGAGCATCCAGTGCGTATGGGCGTGTTCTTCTGAGCTTTTGCGTCGGCGCGAGACTCTGCGTTGTCTCTTTCAAGGGTGCCCGCTTTCTTCGCTTCTGTCTATGTCTTCTGCTGTGAATGTTAGTCACCCGGTGATACTCCATCAGCGATTGTGAATGTGCTTTCCTTGACCATCGGCAGCCTTTTGTGTCGCATGTTTTCCATGGCGAGGCACCAACGCTCCTGTGGCTCTGTTTGATCGCCCGCGGCGCGTGCCCCTCGCTTGTGCCAGCGCCGTTCGGCAAGTGTCTGAGCTGTGTGGTTGGTGTCTACCAGAAGCTACGAAGACCTCCAAATCTCTCAGGCCCTCCAAATAAACGCCGCCACTATTGAGCACGGTGGTAGACGAGAAGCGCCACCTTCTCAGCAGCTACAGCTGGAATCATGGCTGCTCCTGGTTTCGCTGTGATGCCGGGCCCACCTGTGAGTCCGACGGCATGATCATCAGAGCATTTAGAACAAACAGGTGGCCCCACCTAAGTCATCTCTATTGTCACCAATGTGCTAGCTGCCTGCGGCCACAGATGACGAGCTCATAGACTCCATGAACTTCCGTAGCGATGCTGTGATGATGACGGGAGCGATTGCGATGCTCCACGCAAGCATGTGCAATCGGCACCGAGTTCTTAATGTACGGACGCTTCTGAAAGCTGTGACGCACTGCCGCGTTCAGTGGAGATTCCAACAAATGGTAGTGGAATACCACAACCTAGCATGGCTACTCCGACGTAGAGCTTCTGCAGCATGCAGCTGCGGCTTTCATGAAGCTAAACCCACAACTGATGACCACAAGAACATTGAGGAAGAAGGGCAAATCAAAGCACCGTGGGCTGCATGGTACACCGCATCTCCCAAATGGGCCTGCGGTGCACGCAAGCACTGCAACCGCATTGCAACCTCAGTGCATGCAGGAGGTTCTTCACAGCGCAGCACGGCGGAAAGTTCTTTCTGCGCCACAAGCTACCGTTCCAGCTCTGGAGAATTTCACTCTGGCGAGCTCAATGTGGTGCCGTCGACGTGCATGGGCGCTCGCCGCGTCTCCTGGGATTCCCGTTCACCCAGCCGTAGCAAGGACAGTTTTAGTCAAGCCATTAGCACAAAACAGTCCCTTCATGCCAAGATTGCGTTTGATGCTGGCGTCTGCGCTGTCGTCGTGGCGTGGTGTCATCAAGGTGCGAGTCAACACCCGCCAAAATATCGTGGCGGCCGACGTGTCGTTCCGGGAGTGCCTGGAGAAGCTGCTTGGTGCAAGTGAGCTCTGCGGCATCCCCGTGTCCGCCCGAATTCCTGGTGACGTAGGATACAGCACAGAGTACCTGCATGGTGTAAAAGGTGACCTTGCTGATCAAGAGCTACTATAGTGCATTGAGTCGTGCGTCCTGATAGTGTCTCTTCTATTGAGCGGAAATGCTGTAACGCTGCAGTTTGCTGGCCCTGTCCCGCCAGAGCACGTGATCCTCTTCAAGCTGCAGTGTTGGGTGCGCCCTGCTAGGCCGCGTTCATTGAAGTGTATGCAGTGCGACCACCTTGGTCACGCAGTACCAGCAGGTACGCCAAATGCTGCCTACGTTGTGGTCAGAGTCGTTCTTCAAAAAAGAGCGGCGGTGCCAGAGCACATTGTGTAAACTGTGGATAACCACCCAGCAAACACTCCCGCCTGTTGTCAATGGCAAGAGGCATACAAGGTGGCCGCCATCCTGGCCTCATCTTTGGTACCACTTTCCAGACAAGCTGTGTGCACCATTTTACAGGAAGAGAATCACCCACAGCTGTCGGGCCCTCCTGTTAGCCCAGCCACGGGAATATATGCACAGGCCGCTTCCGGTGCACCACGTGCTGTACCAACCCCTGCCCGCCAGCAGGCCAGTGCCTGTTCGGTGCCACCTAGTACTACTTCCAATGCGTCTCTTGTTACCCCTGAGGCGGCGCTTTCCACCAAGGCCATGCCGCAATTGCGAGAGGATGCGCAGGACGCCATCATAGCCTTGCTGCAGCTCTCTATGTGCGCGGTCGGTGAACTCCTCCCATCGAACAGCCCGATGAAAATCATCTGCCTCCATGATGGCGTTTGCAGAAAACTTCCTGCCATCAAGGCTAGTCAAGAGTCCAGCCGCCGTCCACGTGTCCACACCAACTCGTTGCGGTGGTGTGCTTCGACCTTAAAGAATCCTTGCTTCAGCATGAGTACGATGTACTCGCTCTGCAGGAAGTGTACGTTGCAGGTGCGACTCTATGGCTATTTGGATATGTCGGCTACTGGAATACCACAACCTGCACAGTCTCCGGGTCCTCCTATGAGCCAGGCCTGGTGGAAGGCTATCTCCAAGACACTGGCCGATGTCTCTCGTACGTGCGTACCTCCATCGCACACACGGTAGTCAGTGTTGATGACCTCACAAGAGGACCACTAGAGTGTTGTGCTGTAACAGTGTGGCTAGGCTCCTGCGACACCACTGTGGCCAGCTTCTACGTGCGTCCCAACAAACCTTGAAGCGCCTCCAGCCTGCTTCCCATAGTCGTTCGCCTGGGCCGTAATTTTCTCTTCTGCGGGGACATGAATGGTCACCATACTGCCTTGGGTGGAGACAGTTGTGCTCGGGGCCGAGCTGCGTCGGACGTCATCCTTCTTGCAGGCCTCAAAAATTTGAACATCGGGGAGCCTACCTTTCTGCGCAGAAGTGTGTGTACTTCTATTGACTTCAGTGTTACAACAAATCATTGTGCGTTTAACTGGTCGATCAGTACGGACACCTGGGGATTAAATCACTTTTTTCATTTTCCTGAACACCAACCCTCTTCCCTCCCCCAGGAGCAGAGTTTTCTCAAAGTTCAATTGGGGCACATTCCGACGACTTATTGCGACTCCTGCGGAGGGAGACTTCTTGCAGCATGTGACCGACAGCGCTAAAGCGGCTACCGTCGTGTCGAGAACCAAGCCCGGACCTCCCGCTCCTGACCTCAAGCAGATACAGTTGTAAGCCACACGGAGAAGGGTCGAGCATCGTTTTATCCGCGGTTTCGCGGCAGAAGTTTGGGCAGCTTTAAGGCTGCTGGACGCCGTTTGGAGACGCCAAGCAAACCAATGATGGAAGCGAAGCGGGGAGGGTGTCTGCAGTACCATCTCTAGCACTCGACGCAGTTCAAATACGTGGCGGCTTCTGCGATCACTGCAGCGCGGGTCAGCCATCTCTCAGCCTATACTGACCATGTCATCTCTCTAGGTCTCATGGAGCTCGCTCTGGCGTACCTATTGGCGAGTCAATTTGCAACGATACTACCAGGATTACCAGCAGAGGTCCGGATCTTCGACAGACCAGTATGTATACGCCATATACATAACCCTGCCTTTACCATTGAGGGAGTGGCAGTTCTGTGTCACGAACCGTGAATCGTTTTTGCCCCACGAATCGACCGCGTCTCTCAACCACTCGAAGCGGCGAAGAGCACCTTAAGTGGACGGAATTTCGTTCCAGACGCTCCGAAACCTGGCAGACAGTGAGAAGGCCTAGCTCCTGAGTCACTTCAATGACATATGGAACAGTGGAAAGCTACCAGAGTCCTGGCTTACTGCCATCATCGTAACTACCCTGAAAGCACGTAGGTTAGCATCGACGCACTTGTCGTAGAGGCCTGTATTCTTACCTCAGTCGTCTGATAGGTGATGGAGGCAATGGTCTTGGTCCGCCTCGAGAAAATCTCTAGGACCTTGGGCTATTTTCCCGAGTAGCATACCGGATCGCGGACCCACCGCTCCACAGCAGATGCGCTCAGTGATGTCATTTTGACTCTTAAAGCATGCAAGAAGCAGGAAAGAGGCGGCTTTTGCAGTGCTTTTAAACGTACAGGATGTCTTTGATGGCGTGCCGCGCCTGACAGTCATGGAGGCACTGGCAGTCCTGGGCGTGCACGGCTACATCCTGTGCTTTGTGCAGGCCTCTCTGTCAGCCCGATTTTTCCACGTGAGACTCGGCCACGTGCTCAGCTCTCCACAAGCGGTATCGCCAGGTGTGCCACATGATTCTGTACAGAGCCCCTGCTTATTCAACATCACATCGGCACGCCTGCCAGTTTTTATTTCTTCTGGCCAGCGCTACCTAGTCTAATGTTTCATATACGCTGACGACATCACCTTGTGAAAATGGGTCCCTACCAGGAACTTGCGAACTGTTCGAACCCTCCTTCAGAGTGCTCTGAATGATATGGTCGGCCATGTCGCATCTGTAGGCCTCTCCGGCCAAAATGAAGGCACTTCTTGTGTACCCCAGGCCAAGGACACGCAGCAGAGTGGCCCGTCTAACCATCGAGAGCACCACAATACCGCAGGAGAATGCGGTGATTTGCTATGGGCTTCGCATCGATCCTCGGCTGTCCTGCACTCCCGCGGTCAAGGAGGCCACATGCATGGTGAAGAGAACCCATAGGGTGGTGAAGGGCTCTTCCTCAGTGGCCGTGGCTGCTCACTATCCGAGGCTCTTCGTCTTTACACAGCAGCAGCAACATCACGGATACTGTACGCATTTCTAGTGGTGGCGCTTCTTGGGTGGCTTTTGGAGCGCCTCGAGTTGCAGTATTGGGTCTTCTCTCACTGTGTCCTCGGCCTGCCTCGATCCTCTCAAATCGCAGCCACCCTGGCAGAGGTGGATGTCTGCCTCTCTCCCTGCTCCTACAGCAACGCGGCCCTCTACACATTGATCAATAGTCCATGCGCCTGATGGGTGCCCCTTACTCAGATTTGGGTGCACGTTAAAGAACCCCAGGTGGTCTAAATTTCCGGAGCCCTCCACTACGGCGTCTCTCACAATCATGGACCTTGTGTTTGTTAGTCGTTCATTAGAAAACTTTTCTGTATCGGTTGATCCCGGAATTTCTGATCACAACCTAGTATACTGTTCTTTTTCTTTGAAGGTACCTAACACCAGCAAATGTAAAATGATAACGGTTAAAGATTTCTCTCGTGCCAGAGATGAAAGTGTTTTGGATTATCTGGAACTATGCCTTGAAAATTTTCAAAGCAACAATACGGCTGTACTTTGGGATGAGTTGAAACAAATTATTGCTTACTGTCTTAGCAACTTTATTCCCAACAAAACTAAAAAAGCATCGAAAACTACTCCTTGGATAACGAGAGAAATCTTGCACCTCAAGAGGAAAGTAAAGCGCCTAAGGCGACGGCGGGCCTCCCGTGTGATTATTCACCAAATGCAAGATAAATTAAGCCTTGAAGTACAGCTAGCTAAGCGCTGGTATTTCCAGCACACGTTGCCAAACTTCATTCGCACGGCACCCCAAAAATTTTGGTCTTTTATAAGCAGGAAAACAAACTCAATTGACCAAATCGTTCACGAAGGCCTCGTCGTTGTCGATAAGCAATGTATCGCAGAGCACTTTAATCATTATTTTCAAAGTGTATTTTCTAGTTCTAATACCATTGTAAACCTTAATCGCATGCCATGTGACACGAACACTGATATTGTATCACAACCAGGTGTGGTATCAATGTTACTGAACCTTATAATTAAATCATCTCCAGGACCAGATAACATACCGAATGCCTTTTTGCGCAGATATGCTGAAGCGGTCTTGTCTTGTCTTGTCTCCTAGAAGATTTTGGCTCATACCCACGCCCCCTTTTTGGTAATCATTTTTCGTTCTTCGTTGTCGTCAGCTATTCTTCCTGCAGATTGGCTAACTGCGCGTGTCGTTCCCATTCCGAAAAAGGGCGACGCAGCACAAGTGGCCAATTATAGACCTATTTCATTAACGTCCATGTGCTGTAAATTAGTTGAACATATCATTGCTAAAGAAATAACAAAGTTTCTAAATGATAACAATATACTTTCTCCTCATCAGCATGGTTTTCGCAAAGGGTTATCGGCTGTAACACAATTAACGACAATTATTCACTACTTTGCTAGTACACTTGACAAGTCGAGCCAAATCGACGTGATATTTCTGGACTTTAAGAAAGCGTTTGACCTTGTTCCTCACAGTAAACTTATTGAAAAACTGCAGTGAATTAACCTTCCCGCATATATAGTTAACTGGGTAGCAGCTTATCTGTATAATCGCAAACAGTTTGTATCAATCGGTAATTACTCTTCTAATGAACTTTCAGTAACGTCTGGAGTACCCCAGGGTAGTGTTTTGGGACCTTTACTATTTCTAATATATATAAATGACATCGTTAACGAAATTTTTCCCCCTATTCAAATTAGGCTTTTCGCAGATGATTGTATAGTGTTTAACGAAGTTTGTTCTCTTAATGATCAATTATATCTTAATTCTAACCTTCAAAACATCTTGTCGTGGTGCGGGCGATGGGGTATGGAATTGAACAAGGAAAAAACTGTCTACATGTCTATAACAAAAAAAATCAATATGATGTCGTTTGCTTATAACCTAGGCTCTACACCGCTCACCAAAGTAAATCAATACAAGTATCTTGGAATCACGATAACCAGTGACCTAAGTTGGAATAACCACATTTCCAACATATGTAACTCCTCCTTCAAAAAACTGTGTATCCTCAGGCACAAACTAAAGCACACTCCTCATTCTACTAAAATGCTAGCCTACACTTCACTCATTCGCCCGAAACTAGAATATGCAAGCATCGTATGGGATCCCTACACAAAAACTAACATAAACGCTCTAGAGATGATTCAACGCAGAGCAGTTAGGTTCATTTTTTCTAAATACAGAATAACTGACTCTCCCACTAGCCTAATGACACAACATAATATCCAAACACTTCAGCTTCGAAGGAAAATACACAGGCTAAAATTTCTCTACCAACTGAAAAACAACTCTTTCTCTCTAAACCCACACGCGTATGTGACACCACTTGCAGCACGTCGAACACGGCATCGTCACGAATTTTCTTTAACACCATATAAGACCAGAACTAACCTTTTCAAATATTCTTTCTTTCCGCGCACTATAAACGATTGGAATAATCTGCATTTATCACAACTAATAAGCATAGACTCCATTGAACATATTGTCACGAGGTTGTGACACACGCAGCACTTGAGAGGAAGCACGCAGGAGTCAGGGCGGTGTCGGGCGAACTGTTTATTGGGCGAACTTGTGCCCAGCAAAACAAGGCCAAACACAACTCACAGCAACAGCGGCGTGAACAGTCGTCGGCCGACGGAAAAAAAGACTCCCCAGTGGCGCACTGCGCCGGCTTTTATACACGCGTCGTAACGCGTTCCAGAGTGGCATACAAGATAAACGCGGCCTGCGTTGCGCTTAACAGATACACGTGTCATAACGCGTTCCAGAGTGGCATACAAGATAAACGCGGCCTGCGTTGCGCTTAACAGATACACGCGTCATAACGCGTTCCAGAGTGGCATACAAGATGAACGCGGCCTGCGTTGCGCTTAACAGAAAGTGATAGCGGCTTTCTTTGTAAACCAAAAGAACCGCACGTGTCACTACCCCCCTCTGAAAAAGCATCGTCCCGATGCTAAAGACAGAACATAAGAGAGAGTACATGCAATAAATTACATTAACAATGCGTCACAGCTAATCAGCGCGCGTAATAAGGTTTAAGTCGCACCACGTGTACGACTTCGGGTCGTGCACGGCGTCGTTGGGATGACGTTAAGCCATCGGGCACGACCTCATAGTCCAGTTCACCACGACGTCGGACTACCTTGTAGGGTCCAAAGTAGCGTCGCAGGAGCTTCTCAGACAATCCCCGTCGTCGTATCGGCGTCCAAACCCAGACAAGGTCGCCGGGTTGGTATTCGGTGTGGTGTCGTCGAAGGTTGTAGTGGCGCCTGTCGACCGTCTGTTGGCTCTTGATTCGCAGGCGGGCTAGCTGTCGAGCTTCTTCAGCGCGATCCAGGTAGCTGGCGACGTCGAGGTCTTCTTCGTCGGTGCCGACCGGTAGCATGGCGTCAAGCGTTGTTGTTGGGCTCCGTCCGTAGACGAGCTTGTATGGAGCAAACTGCGTCGATTCCTGCACGGCCGTGTTGTACGCGAAGGTTACATACGGGAGTATGGCGTCCCACGTCTTGTGTTCGACGTCCACGTACATGGCCAGCATGTCGGCGATGGTCTTATTTAGACGCTCGGTGAGGCCATTCGTCTGTGGGTGGTACGCGGTGGTTCGGCGGTGGCTTGTCTGACTGTACCTCAAGATCGCCTGGGTTAGGTCAGCCGTAAAGGCCGTACCTCTGTCGGTGATGAGGACCTCGGGGGCTCCGTGGCGGAGGACGATGTTCTCAATGAAGAACTTGGCGACCTCGGCGGCAGTGCCCTTGAGCAAGGCCCTTGTTTCGGCATAGCGGGTGAGGTAGTCAGTCGCTACGACAATCCATTTGTTGCCAGAAGTTGACGTCGGGAAGGGCCCCAGTAAGTCCATGCCAATTTGTTGGAATGGCCGTCGAGGTGGTTCGATGGGTTGCAGAAGTCCGGCTGGCCTAGTTGTCGGCGTCTTGCGTCGCTGACAGTCTCTGCATGTCTTTACGTAGTGGGCGACGTCGGCAGTGAGGCGAGGCCAATAGTACTTCTCTTGTATTCGTGACAGTGTGCGGGAAACACCAAGATGTCCGGCTGTCGGGTCGTCGTGTAATGCTTCCAGAACCTCTGGACGTAACGCCGAAGGCACCACGAGGAGGTGGTCGGCGCGGAGCGGCGAGAAGTTCTTCTTCAGGAGGACGTTGTTTCGCAGGAAAAACGAAGCCAGTCCTCGGCGGAATACTTTCGGCACGTCGGCGGTCTTGCCTTGCAGGTAGTCCATGAGGATCTTGAGCTCTGGGTCAGCTCGTTGGCGTTCCGCGAAGTCGTCGGTACTTATTGGTCCCAGGAAAGAGTCGTCGTCCTGGTCATCCTGGGGCGGCGGATCGACAGGGGCGCGAGACAAGCAGTCGGCGTCGGAGTGCTTTCGTCCGCTCTTGTAGACGACGGTGATGTCAAATTCTTGTAGTCTGAGACTCCACCGTGCGAGGCGCCCTGATGGATCCTTCAAGTTAGCTAGCCAACACAAGGCGTGGTGGTCACTCACGACTTTGAAAGGCCTGCCGTACAGGTAGGGGCGGAACTTTGATGTAGCCCAGATGATGGCAAGGCATTCCTTTTCTGTCGTGGAATAATTGGTTTCTGCCTTCGAAAGTGACCGGCTAGCGTAACTGATGACCCTTTCAAGTCCGTCGGTCTTCTGCACGATCACGGCGCCGAGCCCTGTGCTGCTTGCGTCCGTGTGAATTTCGGTGTCAGCTTCTTCGTCGAAGTGCGCCAGTATTGGCGGCGTTTGCAGGCGTCGCTTTAATTCTTGAAATGCCTCGACTTGTGGCGTTTCCCATTTGAAGTCGACGTCGGCCTTCGTGAGGTACGTCAGTGGCTCGGCTATCCGCGAAAAGTTCTTCACGAAGCGTCTGTAATAAGCGCAGAGGCCAAGAAATCGGCGCACTGCTTTCTTGTCGGTGGGTGCAGGGAAGTCGGCGATCGCAGCTGTTTTCTGTGGATCAGGGAGCACTCCCGACTTGCTGATAACTTGGCCAAGGAACAATAGTTCCTCGTAGGCGAAGCGGCACTTTTCTGGCTTCAGGGTAAGTCCCGAGGCTTTGATTACCCGAAGAACAGCTTCAAGGCGCCGGAGGTGCTCGTCGAAGTTGGAAGAAAATACGACTACGTCGTCCAAGTAGACGAGGCAAGTCTGCCACTTCAAGCCTGCGAGTACTGTGTCCATAACCCGTTGGAACGTCGCAGGCGCCGAGCAAAGACCAAAGGGCATGACCTTAAACTCGAATAGGCCGTCTGGTGTTATGAAGGCAGTCTTCTCTCGGTCTCTCTCGTCTACTTCGATTTGCCAGTAGCCGGTTGTGAGATCCATCGACGAAAAATACTTGGCGTTGTAGAGTCTGTCCAGAGCATCGTCTATCCGTGGGAGGGGATACACGTCTTTCTTCGTGATCTTGTTCAGGCGACGATAATCGACGCAAAAACGTAGGGTTCCGTCCTTCTTCTTCACCAACACCACGGGTGATGCCCACGGACTCGTAGACGGCTGAATGATGTCGTCACGCAGCATTTCGTCGACTTGTTGCTTGATGGCCTCGCGTTCCCGTGCAGAAACTCGGTAGGGGCTCTGACGGAGCGGACGGGCATATTCGTCGGTTACGATGCGATGTTTCGCGAGAGGGGTCTGACGAAGCCTCGATGACGACGAGAAGCAGTCCTTGTATTGGTGGAGTAAGGCTTTGAGCTCTTTTTGTTGCTGCCTGGAAAGGCTTTGATTGACGTCGAAGGCGGGCGCGGACACTGCTGTCGACGTTGCGGCTCCCTGAGAATCGGTGAGGGCGAAGGCATTGCTCGCTTCCACAAATTCGCTTAGATGTGCTACCGTCGTGCCCCTATTCAAGTGCCTATATTCGTTGCTGAAGTTCGTCACCATTACCTTGGCTTCGCCGTTATGAAGCTTGGCTATGCCTCTTGCGACGCACATCTGACGGTCTAGGAGCAGGTGCTGGTCGCCTTCGATGACACCTTGTAAGTTGGTAGACGCTTTGGTGCCGACGGAAATGATGACGCTCGACAGTGGCGGGATGGTTACCTGCTCTTCTGTCACATTCAAGGCGTTGTGAGCGACGTTGCAGTCTGACGCCGTTGCATTATCCGTGGACAGCGTGATTGACCCGGATCTTAGGTCGATGACTGCGCCTTGCTGGTCCAGGAAATCCATGCCTAAAATGACGTCTCGCGAGCATTGCTGCAGGACCACAAAATTCACAGAATACGTCTGGCTGTGAATCGTGACTCTTGCCGTGCAGGTTCCAGTCGGTGTTATAAGGTGGCCCCCTGCTGTTCGGATATCCGGTCCTTCCCATGCAGTCTTTACCTTCTTGAGCTTAGCGGCGAAGAGACCACTGATGATAGAGTAGTCGGCGCCGGTATCTACTAGGGCGGTGACGCTGTGGCCGTCGATGATCACGTCGAGGTCGGTGGTTCGTCGTCTGGCGTTCCGGTTAGGTCGGGGCGTCGGATCACGGCTGCGTCGGCTTGGTCCGGTGCTGCTATGTCGCGTCGGCGGCGAGGCTTTGTCGTAAAGACTCTGCTCAGGCGGCGTACTGCGACTACGTCGGGAAAGTTCGTGCGTCGTGGTCGTCGTCATCGGCAGCGGCGGCGGCGGCGGAGGAGGATCTTCGGCATTGCGTCGTGCAGCAACCGCACCTCCATCGGTTGCTGCCTTTAGTTTCCCGGGTAGGGGCTTGGGGATCGGCCCCGGTTAGGGCCGGTGTACTGGCGGCGATCCGGGGAGACGTAGCGGCCAGGCGAAGGTGAACGGGATGGTCGTCGTTGTTGCCACTGCGATCCGGCGATGTAGTCGGCGATGTCGCGAGGTCGCTCACCTGGGCGCGGACGCGGCGCGTTCACGTCGAAGCCACGCAGTCCCATCTCACGGTACTGGCAGTAGCGGTAGGTGTGCCCGGCTTCGCCGCAGTGGTAGCATAGTGGGCGGTGGTTCGGGGTGCGCCAAACGTCAGTTTTCCTCGGCGAGCGCTGGATTACTGGCGAGCGGGAAGGCGTCGGGGGTGGCGGCGGTGGCTGGCGACGAAACTGCGGAGACGTTGGGTCCTGGTGTTGGCGAGGAGCGGCGACAGGTCGTCGTGCAGTAGCGGCGTAGGTCATCGCCTCCGGTTGGGGCTGTGGCCGTTCAGGAACGCTCAGTGAGCGCTGTAGTTCCTCGCGGACTACGTCTTCGAGAGAGGCGACTTGGGGCTGAGACGATGGCAACATGCGGCGCAGTTCTTCACAAACAATAGCGCGTATGGTCTCGCGCAGGTCGTCGGGGCAGAGTCCTCGGACTTCTGCGACGTCTGGCGACATGCGCCGATCGTATTGGCGGGTCCGCATTTCAAGAGTCTTCTCGATGGTGGTAGCCTCGGAGAGGAACTCTTGTACCGTCTTTGGCGGGTTTCTGATCAGTCCGGCGAAGAGCTCCTGCTTCACTCCCCGCATAAGCAGGCGAACCTTCTTGTCCTCAGACATGTCGGCGTCGGCGTGGCGGAAAAGTCGCGTCATCTCCTCCGTGAAGATCGTTACGTTTTCGTTGGGGAGCTGCAACCGAGTTTCAAGCAGTGATACGGCTCTTTCCTTCCGCACGACGCTTGCAAAGGTGCGCAGGAAAGCAACGCGGAAGTCGTCCCAGGTTCGAAGCGTTGACTCGCGGTTCTCGAACCAAGTCCTTGCGGCGTCTTCCAGGTAAAAATACACATGACGCAGCTTGTCGTCCGGGTCCCACTTATTGAGGGCTGCGACGCGGTCGTAAATGTCAGGCCAGCTTTCCGGGTCTTCGTAGGTCGATCCGCGGAAGGTAGGCGGCTCTTTGGGCTGGTTGACGACCACGGTTGCCGAAGACCTTGCTTCCGTCATCGTGGATGCCGGCTTCGTAGCAGCTTTTGTTTTCTTGTCCTTGTCGGGGAGCGGCAGGTATTCGGGCGGTAGTCCTTGTTGTCTTCGGCTCACTCGAACGACCGGGTCGGCGTCGTCCTCTTGGCGGCTTGGGCTTGGCTCACGGCTGGACGGGGGCGTACGGTACATGGATCGAGAAGCACCTCCACCAGATGTCACGAGGTTGTGACACACGCAGCACTTGAGAGGAAGCACGCAGGAGTCAGGGCGGTGTCGGGCGAACTGTTTATTGGGCGAACTTGTGCCCAGCAAAACAAGGCCAAACACAACTCACAGCAACAGCGGCGTGAACAGTCGTCGGCCGACGGAAAAAAAGACTCCCCAGTGGCGCACTGCGCCGGCTTTTATACACGCGTCGTAACGCGTTCCAGAGTGGCATACAAGATAAACGCGGCCTGCGTTGCGCTTAACAGATACACGTGTCATAACGCGTTCCAGAGTGGCATACAAGATAAACGCGGCCTGCGTTGCGCTTAACAGATACACGCGTCATAACGCGTTCCAGAGTGGCATACAAGATGAACGCGGCCTGCGTTGCGCTTAACAGAAAGTGATAGCGGCTTTCTTTGTAAACCAAAAGAACCGCACGTGTCAATATATCTACTTGATTATCGCCATTGTCATGTTGATTACTCTTTCATTTCTAATTTTTAATGCTCCTTTTTTGTATTTCAATTCTTTTTTTGTATTTCAAGTGTCTTGCGGGGGTATAGGCAAATGTTTATGCGCATGCAATGTGTTCTTACTTCTGTTATCTCTTTTTGACGTTGTTTTCATTGATTATGTTTTTCGTATTTCTTCAGTGTACATCTTGTTTAGTTGTGACTTTCTCCTTTCATTTTTTGTGATTGCTGTTCACGGATATATGCATATGCGTATATATATATATATATGTGTGTATATATGTGTGTGTGTGTGTATGTGTATATTTATATTCATGTATTTGCCCTCCTGCTTGGACCCAAATAGGGTCTGCAGTATTGTATAAATAAAAAAATAAAATAAAATATGGTGGTTTTGGGACGGTAAACCCCACAAATCAATCAATCTGATGGGTGCCCCGTGCTTGCCCAACTGCAAAATCCACCAGGATTTCGGATAGGTTAGCTGCTGCAGATCTATCGAGCAGCTGTGGGACTGATACTTCCAGCTGTACCTTTTCCCTCGCTAACAGAAAAACCACTGGCTATCAACACTAGTCTAGGAGAGCTCTCCAAGCGTAACTCACTCATTTGTGCTCTCAAGCAGGCATCTGCCTCCAAGCTAGACGAAGAACTGGCTGGAAGGCTTGTTGCGCACACAGGCGACTCCGTCATTCCAGAGATAGGCTGGGCCGCAGCTTCCGGCTTGATGCCAGCACTTGGTTGGATGGCCTCCTGTCTTCTACCTTTTGCGGCCTGCTCTACCACTGCAGAGACGACCTGTCTCTACCGGGCAGTTGACCTCCTGGCAGCAAGCCTGCTAACGTGCCCTGTGGCGTGTGACTCAAGAGCTGCGTTGCTGGCCTTGCCGAAGCCGAAACGGCCAGGATTCATAACGCAGCTGCTCGCCCCCAAACTGCATGCCCTCCTTGCCAGTGGCGTCGATGTTTCTCTGCAGTGGATCCCATCTCATGAGGGAATCCAGAAAAACGAGCAGACTGACGCCCTGGCGAAAGAAGCACATCACTACGCCGTCTCTGTGCGCCTACTGCGGTCGCCTCAAAATTTTCGAGGCTCACATTGAGGACTCTGTTGCTACGCTGCTACCCTGAAGATTGCGTAGCAAGAATGAAAACACCATCACGACTATAGTCTTTATAAAGGCACGTGAACTTCTTTGCGGGTTAGACGGTTGTCAAAAGGGTTCACAAAAGAGTCAGAGGACTATTTTCTTTGGAGGGCACGCTCACAGAAACGACAAGTTGGTGTCACGCGCATCAAGGGGAGAGTGATTCGAGGAGAAAACCGAGAAAAAAATAACAAGGACGCAGTTTTCAGCCTCCCGTCACGGGGCTCAGTGCCCTGATGAATGGGTAAGGGCATAGAGTTTCTCACCAACGTACCAAGAAGAAAATCTGGCATGAGTGAGCTGCTGGATGCAAGAAAATGACGGAATATATTTGCTTCGAACTTGGCTCGGAACTGTATACCTCATAGATGCGTCAGGCTTCACGGTAAATAGATCGTTTTTTTTTTACTGAAACCACACGTACTAAGCTAGTTGGTTCTCTCATTGCACAGAAACGTGTTTTATTTAACTCTGGAGCCTTCTTCGTCGATGTACAATTTTATGACGCGTAAGAAGCAACCAACGGCCACTAAAATCGGCAGACAGATGACAAAGCGAGCGTTCCCTCTCCCCACTGTTCTGTCGTCTGTTTCTTGCGCCGTTTGGTTGACCCGTCAAGTAGACCTTTATTTTACAGTATATTACGCAGGAATGAGATCCGCTTATAAACGCTTTATTTCAGAGAAGCTTTATTTATGTAAATGTATTCGCTTTTGAACTGTAGCCTCACTGAACACCAGACAACACAAGCCTCGCAGACACATATACCGTCGTTCCCGGTGCCCCGACGGGGTCCCTTAAGAAATTCGCATAGATGGTGGCGCCAGACTTCTCTCAGGTATTTCTGTGAGAAGTTTTCTCAGTAAGGGGAAAGTAAAGTGGTTAAATAGAAAAGGTGATTACAGGCATGGTAGCATTTGACGCAGCCTGTGGTTTTTTCGTTCTGTCTGCGTCTTCTCGCACTGCACGAAACCAAGTAGCCGAACTATTGCGTCACTTTGCATTATCCAGATGTGATCGGCAAGTGGCCAACGAGAAACTGAATCTGCAATACAGAAGCGTCATAAGCGGCTCACATTTAAGCAGCTCTCTTTTAAATTCACGTTTTTTTTTCACTACGGGGAAATTCAGTGCAACTTGGAAGATGACTCAGGCGTTTTCTCGAATATCGCACAAAGGGGCGAACTGTTGTTGCGATTGTTTGGTTGTCACTTATTTCGCCTACCGTCCATCCATCCACCCTGTTGATGTCCAGTTATCGGGGCAACTTCACGTACTTTTATATTAGCATCACGTACAAAAACTTCGTGTATTGAGGAGAACAATACTTTTTGCAATATTTGTTATTTATTATACAAATATTTATTTACCAATACTGTAAGCCTTTGTACAGGCCGATACAGGAAATTGTTAAAAAGTATACATGAGCATGGGAAAACGTAAAACAAAAACGAAAGCAGAACACAGAATGCTTCAACACATAATAATACTTTAGTAATACACAAGAACATCACAAAAAAGCAGAAAAACCAATATATCCACAGGCACCATAATTGTGAACAAGCTTCTGCAACATTTACATCATGAATTTTATGCCTATATGTAAAATAATAAAGAATTACGCTTTTACAATAAATTCATCCGCAGATCGACATTCAACAATTTCATTTAGTTATGCGTTTCAAGTTTCAATTGCCCATGGAAAAAAGAATATTTAAACAGGTTGCATTTGGCCAGATAAGGCCTGATGACTTTATTATTACAGGTTTTGATGCAGCAGTGGTGCAGCATCTACACATAGTTTTGTTTGTTTATGTTTGTGTTTCGTGATAGAGCATAAAAAAAAAACTTCATCGCGACCACATTACGCCGACACGCAAGGGTAGGCGACGATGCCTGATTTTTAAGTCCACTTACGCTCTGGGGTCGAGAGCACTTCGAATACATAAATCCTAGTGCTTTATTTTGTATACATTTTAGGTTTTAAATGCGAAGCATTTCTTAGCGAACTTCGGGGACATTGAGCGTATCTATCTATCTATCTATCTATCTATCTATCTATCTATCTATCTATCTATCTATCTATCTATCTATCTATCCGCCTACGACTTTTAGCTCTCCTGGCCGTTTTGATAATGATATTGATACCAAACCTGGTATGGCATAACATAATTGTATGTAGAACATATCTTACAAGTCATAACATCAAAATATTGACATTTATGTCATGGATGTCACAATATACATATCATGGTCCTGCTGCCCTTGCGGTGGTTTCGTTCACATGCCATGTTGCAAAACTGGTATAGTATTGCATGATTGCATGGCGAACACAAGCGACAGACCCTAACATGAAAATCATGACATGCGTGTCATGTAACAACATGGCATGCCAAACTCATGATACGCTTGTGACCGTTTCGCTAGCGTCACATATACCTAATTTGGTATTACAGTGCGTGAATAGATAATGCAGGTATGTGACTGGTGCAAACGTGATAATCATAAGATGCATGTCATGAAACAACATGACTACAAGCCACACTCATGATGCGCTGGCGGCTATTTCGCTAGCTTCAGTTGTACCGAATTTGGTATAATGGGACATGAATGAATGACAAAGGCGTGATACTGGTGCAAACATGAAAAGCATGAGATGCGTGTCATGTAACAGCATGACTACATGCTACACTCATGATGTGCTCGCGGCCATTTCGCTAACTTCACATGTACCAAACTCGGTATTACGCGACGTGAACGGCCGACATTGGTAAATGACACATACAAACATGATAACCACGACATTCGTATCATGTCACAACATGACTACATGCCACACTGACGATGCGCTCAGGCCCGTTTTGCTAGCTTCATATATGCCAAACTTTGTATTCTGTGACGCCAATGGATGACGAAGGTATGTGACTGGTGCAAACAAGATAATCATTAGATGCGTGTCATGTGAGAACATGATTACATGCCACAATCAAGACGCTATTACATTTCGATGTGATGCGTTGCGCGTCCTCGCCGGCGTTCAAATGCTGTCGCGTCACGCCGGCGTTGCCATGCCAGGCGCCGGTCCTGCCATATACCGTCACCCCCGGGGGGTGACGCATATACTCGCAGGCGCGCGCCGCACAACGTTGCTTTGACGCATGTACGTTTCATCGCGTCCTGTGTCCTTCCGTCACAAAAAGAGGGAGACGCAGTGTTGTCTGGGAATGCATCGGCGCAAAATGCAGCATGTCGCATTTCACGCCGGTTGCCGTCGGATTGCCGACGAACGCTGCTCGCACCTGGCGTGAGGCTATCGAGTGCTTGCGTTTTGCTAAAGTAGCGTCGCTGTGCCCAGCGTGCACGCGAGTCAACGCTACATCAGAATATAACGGGCCCTTCATGATGCGCTCACGGCCGTTTTGCTAGCTCGGCATATACCGAATTAGGTGTTACATGACGTGAATGAATGACAAAATATATGAATGGTGCAAACATGGTAATCTTGACACGCGGCTCATGTAAGAACAAGACATACTACGCTCATGGCTTGCTCGCGGCCGTTTCGTTAGCTCCACATATACTAAATTTGGCATCTCGTGACGTGAACAGATGAATAAGGTAAACGACACATCCAAACATGATAAACATGACAGGAAATTCATGTACGGCATCATTTACCTCCACCTCGTAATTTTGTGTTTATTTTAAAGTGACACGTCAACAATTCTCATTCGGGCTTCGCACATCATCGATTACAAATTTACGTGGGATCTGCAATTTTTGTATATGTTGTTTCTGGTGTGGGTTCCACACAATATTACCATACTAAATAAGTGGCCCCACTAATGTTTTATATGCGGTTAACTTCACATGCGATGGAGCTGCAGACAGTTTCTTCGCAAAAATCCTAATGTTCGGAAAGTGTTTGTGCACGTGTTATCAATGTGAATATTTCATTTCATGTCTCTTTTAAAGGTGATGCCCAGGTATTTCACTGAACCTATCACTAATAAAGGGTTACCCATTAGTCTCTAATTGAGGCTAAGAATCGCCTTTTATGAGTTACGATCATGAATTTAGTTTTCTTAACAATAAATTTAACGGTTCATTTGTCCCACCAATGAGCTTGCTTGTTAAGTGTATATTCCAATCTGAGTTGATCATCGACTCTCTGCACGCAAGCGTAAATAACCAAGTCATCGGCAAAGTACTGTAACTTTACCCCTTCTTCTGTGCATTGAGCGATATCATTGCGTAAATAAGAAATAACAGTAGTGCGAGAACAGATCCTTGTGGCACTGCTGAATAAACTTCGAGTTCATGAGTGAGTTCATGAGTGAGTGAGCAAACTTTATTTAACCAGCGGATTGAGGCGTGGGCCTAAGCCGCACCAGGGGCGGTGGAGAGACCCTGTCTCTCAGCCGCCTCCCGTGCCCGCTGGATGGCCCATATTTGATCTGTGCGATCTGAGCTCATGAGAGTCATAAATATTTATAAAAACATACCGAGTTCGGTTCGAAAGATAAGCTGCTATTCATTTTACAATACTGTGTGCGAATCCAATAGACCTGATCTTTTTGCTTAATTAATAGTGTGTGACACGACCAAAAGCCTTCGAAAAATCAACAAAAATAGTATCATCTAGAAAATTTGAGTTATTCATTGACGTAAGGCCATGGGTTATCTCTAATAACTGAGCAATTGTTGATAAACCTTGTCTAAAACCTTGTTGAATAGGGTATAACGAGTTATTTTCCTAGAGGTACGTCATGATAGCTTTACTTAATGTGTTTCATTAATTTACAGCAGCAACTAATAGGTGATATTGGTCTGTGTGTTTCCACGTGTAGCTTGTTGCCCTCTTTGTGAATCGGTATTACGTTAGCGCACAGCCAATCTTTAGGAATAGAAGATGTACTCATTGATGTCTAAGGTATTATCTGCAAAAAGATAAAAAGTTTGCTGAGCGTATTTTCTCCAAAATATATTTCATATGTTATCTGGTCCGGACAATTTTTTGGTGTTCATTCGCAAAATGAAGCTTAGAATACGTCGTTCTGTTATATCAAAGTCACCCTTCCGGTTATGAGTTATGGCATGCGCACCGGTGCAATTGCTGAGCGTGTAAAGACGGGCCGAAAATATTCTTTAAATGTATTTGTCACAATGTGCATGTCTTCTATGACTGAGCCTGCTACTCCTATATTACTGATTCCACCATCTGGCTTTGATAAGTGGCGCCAAAAATTTTGTGGTTCGTTTTTAATGAAGTTTGATGAAGTGTTTGAAAAGAAGTAGTATTTTGAAGCTTTCGATTATTTCTATTTTTAATTTGCAAGCAAGTTGTCTTGTTTCTGCTGAATCTATTCTTTTCCTTCGTCCACGTTTTCATTTCTGTTTTAGATGAATAATGTTCAGCCTTATCTATGGCGTTTTTCACTTGGTTCTTTTAAATTTAGTCGTTATAAAATTATTTTCAGTGTCTTATAGCCTTTTTGATTTTTACCCTGATAAAGTTGATATCTCCGTCAGTCTCAGCTGAAAAACTGTCCAGTGTTTCTTCTAGATAGTCAATATTGCTTTCATAATTAGCTAGGCTGTAGTCTTTCAGAGCAACAAAAAGATGGTTTTGCTTTATGTCTAGTGCTCCTACTTAGAATGAAGAATGTTAGAAAGAGCATTTTGTGAACTGATATTTCTTCTGTAATATTTGTGCGTGGTGTTATGGCTTGCGATACAAATGCAAAATCATGTATTGCGCTAGCAATTTCATGGACACGCTTGGGTTCTTTAACAATCGGTGACAAAGAAAATCCAAACATTATATCCAGCAGATACAGTTCTCAACATCTCTGTTGTTGATAGTTGACGTATCCTAGTTTATCCCAGCAAGATTGAAGTCACCAGGGAATAAGAACTTTGTGAGGTTGTTCATTCATTTGGGTGGGTAGTAATGAAGCTTCAAAAGATATTCCTCGGATACCCCTGGGTGCCGTAGATAGCACCTATCAGCAACTATCAAACTTTACGTTGCACCAGGCACTTTCATGATTGTCTATTTCTGGCCCTTCTTGAAACGTTAAGCTGTTCTTTATCACAATAGTTACTCCGCCCCTATGGCCATCCCGATCTTTGCGAATCACTGAGTACGAAGCAGGTACAACTTTGATATCTTGCATATGGACATGAAGTGAAGTTTCTGTAACTATCACAACATCAGGACTATGCAATATGATTATTTGTTCCAATCGGTTAATTTTATTGACAATGCTTCGAGCATTAAGGCACAAAATTGAAAGAGGCGCGGAAGTCTGTTGAGTCTTGTAACCTTGTCATTTTTTTTCGTCCCTTTACCCTAATGTGTACTGATTACGAGGCCTGGTAATCCCGTACATCGTGCTCACTCTTTTTTGGTAAAGTCAACTCTGGTTGGCAAGTGGGGTTTAACGTTCGAAAACCACCATATGATTATGAGAGACGCCGTAGTGGAGGGCTCCGGAAATTTTGACCACCTGGGGTTCTTTAACGTGCACCCGAATCTGAGCACGCGGGTGTACAACATTTCCGCCTCGATCGGAAATGCAGCCGCTGCAGCCGGGATTCCATCCCACGACCGGCGGGTCAGCAGCCGAGTACCTTAGTCACTAGACCACCGCGGCGGGGCTCGTAATGTTAACACTAACTTGGTTATCAGATCCCACGTGTACATCCATTCATTCCAAATTTAATAAACGACAGCAACACCTTTCTACCATTTGGCCTTTCACTTGCCGTTGAACGCTATAAATTAGCTCGAATGTCTCGAGTCCTTTTCGAGAAATCTTCTGACACTGATATCTGTGTGCCCTTAAGTTTCTTACAAGCATGAAAAAAACTCAGTTTTTTCCTTAAAATCGAGAAGTCGCAGAATGATCAGGTGAGGGCGTTGACTAGCGATTTCCAGCCCTATGAATTCTTTCTATGGATTTAATTTGCAGGCCCAGCATATTAATCAATATATTTCCTTCATCTTATTTTTTACACTCTTGGGCTCCTCATCTAATTTCTCAGTGGCGCCATAAATTACAAGATTGTTGCGGAGGCTTCTGTTTTCTATATCCTCCGTTTTTATAACAAATTCATGCAGCTGTTTGGTCATGCTCTTGCAATAGCTTTCATATTCCGACACTTTTTGTTCATATTGTGTTAATTGAGATAGGTCATTCTCAATTACAGTCATCTGATAGTAAGGTAGATACGGTTTTTTCAACTTGCTACAAACTGGGAGTCAATACTTTCAACGTCTTGTTTGTTTCACTTTGTTCTTTGTGTATTTTTTTCAGTAGACCAGTGTTCGTGCTTTCGTCGCTATCTGAATCAGAATGCGGTCCTGGATTCAATTCTACATCACCTGATATTGGTAGTAACAGCCTCATGACATCGTAGCATTCACACATCAACTTAGCGAGAACTTGTGGACTCGGTAGCATCATCAGGGTTATGTCATCATCGTGCACAGAATATCCAAGACACTTGTCACTGACTTGCGCAACACGAAAGAAACGCATGTACATGTCTCCCGAGGTAGTACCACTAAGTGCACTCATGAGCTGGCTATGAAGCTCTCTTTTTTTTTATATCGACTGAGTCGATAGACGTCACTGGTTTCGGTACTTGATAGCTGCACTGCTGAACTCTTTCTATGATCGGCAGCTCATAAAATTTATTTTTAAATAACAGCCAGTTGACAGCAGTCCCAGTGCACAAGGGTGGTTCATTGCTTCCCTGCGAAACGTCAGTTGTCAATCCAAGGCTTACGCCACTTGCCGTAACGCGACCTGTGCCACAAGAAAGAAGCACATGAGCATGTGTCCTGAGGTGGTGCCACCAAGTCCAGACCCACCCGCTCCACCGCTTGAGCGTTTGTTTTGACCGCCCTAGGGGCGCTGTTCAAGAAACATGGCAGAGATTTGGCAACAGTGATGGCAACAAAGAAGTTGTTGGCTGCCGGTGAATATAGCCTCGCGAGATTTGCAGCACTTGACCGGTTCCCGCCTTACAAGCTAGGCTGAACCTGTTCATAGCGATGCGTGGGCAGGATGCCAAGAAGTCTCGCACATTACCGTGGCGTATGAGCGTGTTGTGTCGCACCCTCGTATCACTACACCATGCTCGAACACAACTGTCACTCATCACCATGTCACATGGAGAGTGTGTAATGTTTGGAACCTTGACAAGTAACTATGAAACTTCCTTTCTTAGTCTCCAGTGAAGACGCGGAAACACTACATCAAATACACTGTCGTGTGGGAAGGCTCAACGTTGAAACGTTATCATTTAGTGAAAATCCAAGTGTACCAAAAAAGAAAAATGATGTGTATATGTGAAAGCATAAATGTCTGTGTTCTTCTTCGCTTTCCCCGCCTTCATGGCGCTCGCCGAGCAGGGACGGCGTGCTTCGGCAGTGCGCCTCCAGAGAGGGCCACCCTGAATGTCGTCCTGCTTCTCCCACAGCATTGCACACAAAGGACACTTTTTCAGGCGAATATTATCATGAAACGTCTCTTTACCACCTGAAGAATATAACAAACATAAGCAAAGGAAGTTGTACCATTGTTTCCGATGGGAGTGACTTCACATTTATAATCATGAACGCGTCTTCCTCATCCCTTTGGCCCGGAAAAAAAAAGCATACTTGTGGACGGAACGGGCATTTGTTTTGCTTGTATGCATAATCCGGCCTCCGCAGTACAGTCACGTCGGGACCATAACCGCGGCGCGGTAAGATGGCCACGACAGCGACTGGGGTTGAAACGAGCTCCATGAAGAATGGCCGTGCGGGGATAAATCGGCGTGCATACATCGGGGATCCGCCGGGAGAAAAATACGGCCGCAGCTGCGCCGGCCACGCTCCCTCGTCCGAGGCGAGGTTTTCTCTTTTGTTTCCTCATGCGTGGCTACTCGCATTAACCGCAACAGGCAGCAACTGTTTTCACCTGTGAAAGCAAAAACGAAGAAACGCCAAATCCACTAGCTTAGACAACATTTATGTGGGCAACATGGAATTTACTTGCTCAAGACACAAGGCAACTCTAATAATTGTTGGGGCTCCGCTTCTTAACAATACGATGTGAGAAGCACGTTAGTGTACGGCTCTTTATATTTCTAGCTCTGAGTGCCTGTAACGTGCACACCAGCACAGTGAAGTCATGCATTTCCTTCGAAAAGCAGCTTTCGCAACCGGGATTTGATTTCGCGACCTTCGTTCGTGTTAGTAGTCAAGCAGCTTAGCCAGTGGACCCTAGCGGCTGGTATAACAATATACAAGGTGTATGAGGGGAAAGTTGGAAACATTTAGGTAAAATATATTTATATAGGCAAACAACTTTACTAATTGCCAACTATCCAAGATCTGCTATTGTTTTTCGAAAGATATCGTCATCTACTATGCTTACAATGGGACCTGAAAAGTGATTCTTTTTCTTGAATGGTACGAAAAGAAAAAAAAACACGCGAACATTGTACAATGCAGCGTAAGGCTTGAACCGCCGAAAGAAGACGACTTTGAACACAAACCTCGTTGCTTCGACTCTCTCAGGAGTAGAGCAGGAAGAGTTGTTTCTTTTTGGGAGCAGCTTATTTCTCACAGCCAATCTCCCCTTTTGGTGGAAAGTGGGAAAGCACGAACAGTTACTCTCCCCATGCTGGTACTCTTCTGCAGATCTTTTTTTCGATGTTCCTCAAGCGAGAAACAGTTATCGTTTTGCACAAAAATTAACAAAAAGCACGAAACAAAAAACCCAGAACACGCCTTGGTTGGTTTACTTCTCTAGCGTTAAGAGGTATACAGAGGCATGTAATAAGATAAATGTTTATATAGATATGTGACATTTGCAAACAACTAGAAATTCGGGTGACCCAAAGGAAGCTGATTGAATTCGCGAAAACACAGAAAAATGCATACAAGCTACACATTGGTTCCAAGCGATACAATTATGACTGTGCGAGGAACACAGTTATCGAATCCGTTAGCTTCAGCGTGGCGCGCGTTCGGAATCAATGACCAAGATATGCTGATACGTCAGTGCCACTGTCGATTGCTAACACCCGCAGAGTTATGTCGAAGCAGGATATGATCTTTACTCGTCTGATTGACGTTAGCTCTGATATTACCACATTTTCCAAAACTTAGCTGAATCCTGCTATCAGTGATGATGAAATTTCACCTTAGTTGGCATGCACCTTATCCACAGGTGTGATCGTACTAGTAAAATAGGAGGCGGTGTTTAGTAGGCGCAAGGAAAACCATGAGTTCATTTTTCATGAGCGCAAATTCTGACCTCGAAATATTTTGGATAGCTTGTGCTGTCCCTTCCTCCCAAATCTTGGTAGATTGCTGCTATCTTGTGCTGGACTTCAACTCTTTGTTCAATAATATGCGACGTCACAATACCAACAAGGCATGTGAAATTTTTGAACCAGACATAACTTACTTATTAAGCGACTTCAGTTCGTTGATTGTGTCATACTGCAATTGCACTGTCAAAAGTCAAATGGTTTTCTTGACTGAATTCTACATGTCAACCATCTTCAAACTGTTATGAAGCCTACACGTGGTCTAAACTTTCTAGATCATCTTCATGACCGCTTCGGAAACAATAAATACGTAATACAGATTACTTGGACGTATTCAGTGACAATGGGTAACCCCAAGTAGATAGAAACATACCCCTTCCTGTAGCCGGTGTACATAAAAAACAAATTAGGGGCTATAATAAAGACAATTATCAGGAGAATTATGGTCAACTTGCGCTATTTTTCGAAATTTCTTTTCTGCTGTTTCCGCAACAGATCCACTGAAAAGAACTGGCTGCTTTTCAAATAAATTTTTGAGTGTGTTAGTTGACAAGCATGTTCCACAGGTTAAAATTAGCAATGGTAAATCAAATTCATGGTTCACTAAAAACCTTCAGAAAAATTAGAATACGAAAAAGTGCATATACTATAATTCCAAGTGCTTGGGCAGTTCATTTTCTTGGTTTAAATATAAAACATGCATAAAAAGCATATTGCGCAGCTTTGAGGAAGGCTTAGGAGAAGTATTATTCTTTATATGCCCACCCTACGGAAAAAGAACCCAGCTGAATTTAGGAAAGTCATAAATTGCACCAGCAAAAACCAAGGCATCTCGTTACACGATTGTAACAATGTCCCTCTCCCAGCTAGCCAGTTTCCAACAGCATTTAACTCCATTGTCACTGCTGTCTTAACGAAAGAGAACACTGCCACCATACCCTACGCAGTTGAGCTTTATTACCATATCATGGAACCAATAGACATTCAAATAGAGGGCATAATTATAGCCATAAAGAATCTTAAGCTATCTTCTTCATGCAGTGTAGATGGAATCAATTTAAAGGTGCTATAGAATACAGTAATGGTCTCAAGTGAAATACCACACATATATTTCGGCAGTCTCTCGAAACTTGCATGACATTGTCTGACTGCAAGTTGGCTAAAATCGTACCAATATTGAAAAGTTGAAAGAAAACCTTATTAAAAATAACCATCCTATAGTTCGTTTACATGCATTTGTTGTAAAATGCTAGTACACATAATCGCGTCACACATTTACAGACAGCTGGAATCCAATAATTTCTTTTTCAAAAATCAGCACGGTTTTCAAAAGGACTTTTCAAATGAGACTCAGTTCTTTCAATTAACCACATATATTCAAGGAAATATGGACAATAATTAACAAACTGACTGCTGTTCCTCAGCTATTCGAAGGCTTTTGACCGGGTCGCACACTTTCGCCTGATATCGAAACTTTCCGCCTTTAAGTTTGAATCTCATACACTATCCTGGCTCCAAAATTCGCTATCCAATTGTCAGGAGCACGCAACAGTCACCGATTTCTCTTCTTTCCTAACTGACGTTGCTTCAGGTGTACCACAATGTAGCGTACTTGTATTCACCAATCATCTTCCGCAACATGCCTCTTCTTCCATTAGGGTTTTTGCTGACGACTGTATTCTTTAGCGTCCAATCAATCACAGTGCAAATCAGTTGTCGCTCAAAAATTACCTCGATGGTTTGGGTAGTACATGGCTCACGACTCTAAAGGTTGGTGCACACCGGCGACTAGCAGTGGTCGCGCGACCATTCGCAACCGGTGAAGAAAAAACGACTGATGTTCACACGGGCACAGGTAGCATGCAAGTGACCGGAAGTCGCAAAACTATATATTCGAGTCTAGACCTTGTTATCAGCGAGAACTCTGGAGACCGGTGCCGATCAGCAGACTGCCGCCAGCTGAGTGAGCAGAGCAAACGGAGCGTGCTGCATTTATTGTTTTCGTCCATTCTAACACAGCGTTCCCAGCAGCATCAAGTTGTTCGATTCATCCAAAGAATCAGAGATTGTCATGGCGCTGGTGCGCTATGCCATAGTGTCAGCGTTGGCAGCACATAAGCCAAAAAAAGAAAAAGATTGGCAGATCTCACGTACAGTGGCAATCGATGATATGCGAAGCACGAATGAGGAAGGGTGATAGGTCACTTTAAAATCAGCAAAACGTTAAGAGGTGGAGGTAGATTATGCCATACATGACTTCCATGCCATGATTAACATGTTTGGACGTTTAATTTACCTTAGTCTTCTATTAACGTCACCTGATACCAAATGGGTTATATGTAGAGCTAGGAAAACGGCGGCGAGCGTTCTATGAGCGTAGCATGTAGTCCTGTTTTACACGACACGCATATCATGATTATCATGTTTGGACGTGTCATTTGCATTCGTCGTCCATTCATGTCACGTAATACGAAATTTGGTACATGTTGAACTAGTGAAATGGCCGCGAGAACGCTATGAGCGTAGCGTATGTCATGTTTTACATGAAACGCATATGATGATTATGAGGTTTGGACGCGTCATTTATCTTCGTCTATTCCCTTCCCGTAATACCAAATTTGGTAGATGTGGATCTAGAGCAACGGCGGCGAGTGCGTCATGAATGGCCCAATATACTCTGACGCAACCTTGAGGCACGCGCAGGCTAGGCGCAGCGACGCCACGCTAGCAAAACACGAGCACTCTATATATAGTGTGACGCCAGGCACGAGTGGCGCGGCCAGGTGGCAACCGGCGTGAAGTGTGACGTGCTGCATTTCGCGCCAACGACGTCACTTAGACAGCACCGCGTCTGCCTCTCTTCGTGACGGAAGGACGCTGTGGGCGCTCAAACGTGCGTGCGTGAACGCAACGGCGTGCCTGCGAGTATATGGCATGCAGATCCACACCGAAGGTCAGTGGGCAGATCCACTGATCTCTACTAAAAGGATATCGACTTCTGGCAAGGCATCGCCGGCGTGACGCGATAAAACGAACGACGGTGCGCACGAGTGCTGGCTCATGTCGAAGTGTACTGGCGCCTTGAGTGTGCCGTGTAATAATGTTCTTACATGACACTCATCTCATGATTATCATGTTTGAACAAGTCACAAACTTTCTTCATTTATTCACGTGACGTAATACGAAATTTTCGCATACTTCACGGTAGCGAAACGGCCGTGAGCGCATCATGAGGGTGGGACGCAGTCATGTTGTTGCATCACACGCATGTCATGATCATCATGTTTTGACGTGTCATTTACATATGTTGCCCGTTCGCTACACATAATGCCAAATTTGGCAAATGTGAAGCTGGCAAAACGGCCGCGAGCGTATCATAAGCGTGTAGTCTTGTGTTTACATGACACGCATCTCATGTTCATTATTTTTGCACCAGTCGCGTATGCCTTCATCATCCGTTGACGTCCTGTCATGCCAAATTCAGTATATGCGAAGCTAGCGAAACGGCCCCGAGCACATCATGAGTGTGGCAAGTATACATGTTGTTACATGACACGCATGTCATGATTTGGATGTTAGGGTCAGTCGCTTGTGTTCGCCATGCAGTCATGTCATATTATACCAGTTTTGCAACATATGTGAATGGAACCACCACAAGAGCAGCAAGACCATGACATGTATATTATGACATTGATGCCATACATATCATAATTTTCATGTTGTGACTAGTCGGTTATGCTCGTCATACAGTCATGTTATATTGTACCAAGTTTGGTATTAATACCTGTATCCAAACGGCCGGGAGAGCTAAAAGTCGTAGGCGGCTAGATAGATAGATAGATAGAGACGCTCAATGTCGTCGAAGTTCGCCAAGAAACGCCTCGCATTTAAAAACACGGTGGTGGATGTGACCGTTTTTCTGCTCGCGAGAGTTGGCCGGCCGTACAAGCTGCCTACCTCTCAAGCTGTGCTATGACGACGAGGGGCATTTATGAGAGTGGTACCTATTCGGAAAACTTCCTTGAATTTAACTTGACTTGCCATAGCCTCCAATGCTGGAGAAACGTGCCTCGAACGCGTTGTCTTTAGCCGGTTCCAAGGCATGAAGCACAAACGCGTTCCAAACCCGCTGCGATGAATGCGGTGACAAATTGAGTCAAATTCGAGACAAAAAAAAAAGATTCTGAATACGGGGCAAGATAGTGCACAAACCATTTTTTTCTCATTTTGACTGTGTTTAGCTTCTTGCAAATGCTGCCTCGCAAATTCGCCACTTTGCTCAAGCCGCTGCACCCCACCATTTCCAAGCGAAGTATTCTGTAGTGACAATGGTGCCACAGACCCAGAGGAATGCACAGGTTTGTATCTGGCGACAGGAGGCAAGCGCAATGAAAAAAAAAGACAGATAAAAACAAAAACGAGTCTGCATATAAATAAATGCTGGTGTGACTTTCAGGCATCGCTGATCGCTTACAGTAGTTTTCCGACTGCAGTAACGTGACTGAAAGTCGAGCAAGAAGTGATGATAGCCAAAGCAGTCGCTTTGCGACCGTTTGAGACCATTTGCGACTGTTCGCGACCAGTCGCTAATGATTGCGCCACCGCTGCTAGTCGCCGGTGTGCACCAACCTTTAATAACTCAAAATGCGGATTAATTTCGTTCATACGTGAACCTAGCAGATTCAAATTTCGAAACAGCATTATTCAGTCCGTTCCATCGGCTGCAACGCAATATCGGCACTTGAGTGTTATAGTGTCAGCTAAGCTATCGTGGTCCGACCATATTTACAGAATACTGCGGTCAAAAGACCAAACAGGGGGGGGGGGGGCATAATAAAAAGTGATTCACAATGTAACTTAAATAAAAAGAAAGTTCAAGCAATAAAAACATGTTACGGCAGTAGAACACAGGATAACATTTGAACAAAGTTAAATGGCAGCAAGAAATTGCAAATTGCAACCGGAGAATGCAAATCAGATACAACGTGAGACAGTCTGAGATATAGAATTGTACGGTGAAAAACGGAAAGTGCATTGAAGTCAGAATTTTCATTATCACAGAATGCATCAAAAGGTAACGCGTTCCAATCATTGATCGTCCGAGGAAAGAACGAGTTCATGAAAAGATTAGTACGTGCGAGGTAAGGTTCAAGAGTGTAACTGTGAGTATGTCGAGTTTGTCTTGAGATTCGATTTCTTATACAAGTTTCTGGACAAATGTTAAATTTATGGAAATAAAGTGAGTGTAGAAATTTCAGTCGGGCAACAGCTTTTTGGTATTGTAAAGTAGGGATATCATTAATGGCCATGATTGTTGTTGGCGAGTCATTTATGTGGTAGTAATTAAAGATAAAGCGAACCGCTTTTCGCTGCACCATCTCAAGCTTCCTAACATCTTTCTTTATATGTGTGTTCCAAACGTCACTAGCATAATCTAACTTTGTTCTTATAAAAGCATTGTAGGCCAACATTTTAATTTCTGATGGCGCTGTTTTTAATATGTGTCTCAAAAAACCGAGCTTTCTAGAAGCAGATGAACATGTTTTATAATGTGGCTTGACCATGATAGGTGGTTTTAATTGTGACGCCCAAATATTTATATTCTTTAACCTCAGTCAATAGACAGTTGTTCAGAGAATACGTATAATTAAAACGGTGTTTCTTATTTGTTATATGCATGACAACTGATTTATCGCTATTTAATTTCATTGACCAGTCTTCACACCACTTAGAAATGGCACAAAGGTTGGATTGCAGGCATTTCTGGTCATTCGGAGCAGTAATCGTTTTAAAAAGTATGCAGTCATCTGCAAAAAGCTTTATGTGGACTTGTGATGTGTCTATTGATTTAACAATGTCATTTATATACACTTAGAAATGGCACAAAGGTTGGATTGCAGACATTTCTGGTCATTCGGAGCAGTAATCGTTTTAAAAAGTACGCAGTCATCTGCAAAAAGCTTTATGTGGACTTGTGATGTGTCTATTGATTTAACAATGTCATTTATATACACTAGAAAGAGAATAGGTCCCAAAACACTACCTTGAGGAACTCCGGATGATACTGGTAGAATACCAGACATGCAGTCATTTACTTTAACATACTGCTTGCGATTGTGAAAGTAAGAACGAATCCAGTCAATGAGGTTAACAGGTAGACCTAAAATATGTAATTTAGAAATGAGTTTGCTATGTGTGACAAGTTCGAAGGCTTTACTAAAATATAAAAAATAGCATCAATTTGATTCCCCGTATCAAATGACGACGTAAACTCATGAATTGTTGTGACTAGCTGCGTTGTGGCCAATAATTTTTTCCTAAATCCGTGCTGTAATGGCAACAGCAGGCGTTTTTCTTCAAGAAATGTAGTGATGTAATGCGCGACTATGTGTTCTAATAGCTTACATGACGTACACGTTAAGGAAATAGGCCTGTAGTTTGCAATGTTTAAACAATCCCCTTTCTTAAACACCGGTACTACACGTACCATGCGCCAGTCATCAGGAATGAAGGAATTTTTGAAGGAGAGGCGAAAAACGTTGGTTAAAATGTGCGCGACGGGTTCGGCATATTTACGCAAGAATGTGTTAGAGATATTATCTGGACCAGCTGAAGATTTATTTTTCAGGTTGAGCAGCAAAGAAAATATACCCTCATAAGTTATGAACTCGGAAGACATTACTGGAAGAAGGTTGTCATTTGGTGATTCAAGTTGGGGAGCAGAAAATACGGAGCAGAAATATCTGTTAAACTGATCAGCGACAACCGACGCACCATTTACAATAGAACCATCAACAGTTATTTGACTGGGCGTGGCATCCGTTTGCTCTAAATATCGCCAGAATTTTCGGGGCTTTTTGTCAAAAATTCAGGTAATGAATGAGTGAAATACCTAATTTTTGCGTCGGAGAGTTCGAAAGCAAGGCTGACATTTCATTTAGATATCTCACTAACTGGTTTTTTATGTTTTTGGCTCGTTTTAGCCTACGGTGTAAATGAACGATTTCTCTTGTAATCCACGGGTTATTTTTGTTAGTGCGAACATAATTGAAGGAGACAAATTTTTCAATGCAATAATGAGTAGTTTCTTTCAGAGCATCCCAGGGAGTTGTGACGCAGCCCGGCATGTTATCACGAAATTCCCACAAACAGTCAAGTATTGCACGGTCATCGGCTTAACCGAAATCTTTTATTAACTTTTTTTCTTGTTTTTTGTGCAACTTTGCATCACCAAGCGGAAAGGAAAGGTACACCGCCTTGTGGTCCGACACACCATCAACCACATCCGCAGAGTATGTAGAAATATCATTACTAATAAAAATTAAATCTATTACAAAACGGGTACTTCCCGCTTCTCTGGTGTACTCGGTAACAGTTTGTTTTAGGTCACACATAATCATAATATCCACGAAAAAGGAAACCGGGTGACGCCAATTAATGGACGGAATATTAAAATCACCGGCGAGTATCACCCTGTTGTTCGAAAACTCAGCCATATGATCGCATAGTTTGGAAATGTATTCAGCGGAAGCCGATGGAGGCCTATACACAGCACCCATGGTAAAGATATGGTCCCAGCAGTTTACTCTAAGGAACAAACTTTCATGACCATCGATTTGGTTTATAACAACACCTGTCAATGATTGCCGTAAAACAATGGCTACGCCGCCGCCCCTACTTGGCCGATCACAACGAAAAATGCTATAGTTTGGCGGTATTAAAACGGAATCACAAACGTTGTCATTTAACCAGGTTTCCATGATTACTGTTATGTGGGGATCATGTTCGAGAAGCAACAGTTCGAGTTCGCCAATTTTATTTACAAGGCTCCGAGCATTAAAATTTAGTATCCTTATATATTTTGCCTCTGTATGCGTTGTACGTCAGCGAGTGGCGTCCCACTGCTTTGGAAGTGCTACACGTTCATTTCTGGTATCGTCCCATACAAAGATCGTGTCATCAATTTTCAGCTTATCATGCAAAAGAGATACGCGCTTCTTATTCACTCGGTCAACTTTGGTGCTATCCCAAAGAAGCTTGCGCCTGTGCACTGTTTCATGACTGTAGTCATTTTGAATGAAAATGCTTTCCCTTCAAGTTTGTTTGTATTTTGGCTGACAGCCTGCATTTCATTAAAATCTTGAAAATAGGCTATTACTGGGCGTCGGCCGGCGCTGCGACTAAGGTGGTGAATACGAGCTATAGACTCAATAATGAATACTGCCGGCGGCTATAGACTCAATAATGAATGAGGTGGTAAGTAGGCTTCGCTCGACCTCGAGAGCTTGCAAGCTGGCCGGCGGCCAGTGTGAGAGATGCGCCGGCGACGTGCTTGCCCCGACCACCGGTGGCGGTGGCTTCTCGGAGTGTCACCGGTGTTTCACCAGCTGCAACTTCTAAGCGGTAAGAAGGTCTCGTTGACCATCGGTGTCGAGCCGGGGGCATAGCGAGCTCGCACGGTCACCGTGGCAAACTAAGCCAACACCGGCCACCGCCGTAGCAAAGAACTCTTTTCAGATAAAATAAAGGCTGCTTGAATGAAGAACAGTTTATATTCTCTGATGTGCCATGCGACCACAGCAGTCAAATGACTAATGCGAAGGCGAGTGCTGAACGAGGCAGATGCACATAGAAACAGCGTACGGCATGCATGCCCATGCAATGCATGCGAGCAACAGCAACCGCCACTGCGAACCGTTTTATTCGTTGAAGTCTATCACTCCGTAGCTTAAACTACGTGGATAGCGGACATCTTTTTTGGTGCGTGGGAAAAATAACGATGACAATAACTCTGCAACAGTAAGCATTTTGTGATCGCTAGTTGTTTCCTGAGTAAGGCATAGTGGTATAACGTGGCAGCGCCGGTGTCTGTGTACATTGCCGGTGCTTCTGTATGTGCACCAGGAAGTGTTCATGTACAGCCGCTCGGGCTTTGGTACAATTTAGTGTATTTTGTGGATTCACGCACAGTACTGCTAATGCAAATCTAGTTCATGCGACTGAGCATCAGCTTATAATTAGGTTTCGCTATAGTTAAAAACCTTTGATTATTAGGCAGGTTTAAGATAAAAGATGTGTGTGTTGAAGAGTTTTATTGAGGCCCCTGTAAATGTACACCTAAACTCCGTGCATGTTCATTCCTTAACTATACGGGAAAGCAGTGTCTCTGCAGAGCTACATCGGAGATCAAAACGATATATATATATATATATATATATATATATATATATATATATATATATATATATATATATATATATATATATATATATATATATATATATATATAGCCGGCGGCTGAACTGAAGAGTTATGCAGCGCGAGCGGTGGTCAGTGTGAGTGTTGGCATATTGTCTTGTGTTTGCGGCAAGAAAGACGATGATAGTTATTTAAATGCTATAAAGGACTATAGAAAGAACGAAGAACTCGCGACCAACCTGCCTGTGGTATCTCGATCTCTGCGGCAAGACCTATGTTTTGCGTGACACTAGTTGGAAGTGCTGAGGCCTAGAACCTTATGACGGACAGCCTTTCTCTGGTGCACTGATTCAGTCGGCGCCTACTAGGCCTAAGGCCGGAGTCCGCACCTGTTCCGCCTCTTACCAGCATGGCAGCTTCTAGCTCATCCACACTTATCCTTCCATCACCGACAGCTCTTCCCTCGAAGGTGTCTGTTGAACATCTTCGCGTTCCTGAATTTTTCGCAGTATCCAATCACTGGAGTGAACAACAGAAACTTGGCCCTGCATATTTTGCACTGGAAAATAGTGATCGCACGTCGTATGAGAACCGCGAGGCTACTTCCTATTCTTTGGACAATTTTCGTCGAAAGCTCCTCGACACATTCATGAACACGGACCGACGGGATCGCACAAAACAACTGATCGATGCCCGCGCGCAAAAACCCAATGAACCAGCTGCCATATACGCATTCATCTGTTTTCACGAGCTGGCTGAAGAAGGTGCGTCGCCTAATGCGAGTTGTTAAGGAACCTGTGTTCTCGGGCCTCGTATGAAATCCGCCTTCGACAGTAAATGAATTCATGAGAGAGGTAACTGTCATCCAGCGTGCACTGCAACAACGAGACCAACACTTTGACCACCTGCCGAACGACATGGCAGTAAGGGCTCAGAACACTGCCGTTTCCTGCAACAAATGATCAGGGAAGTACTGCGTGAGGAACTTTGGGCCCTCTTTGTTCTTCCTACCCAACCGCCTGTCGCATATGTTGCGGAAATCGTTCGCCAGGAGTTTAGTCAAGTCTTTACACCACCTGCGCCAAGTCCATAGCCACATCCAGCGAGCTATGCTGATTTGGTCCGTCGTCCTTCAGCGTCATTTGAGACGACGCTCTTCCAGCCACGACCCGCTGCCGTGCCTTTGTGTGACGATTTTGTGAGACGACCACCAGTTCGCCGCACTGAATTATGGCGCACGGCCCACTGTCGACGATTTCCTTCCGCTGCGTGGCACCAGGTCATACTGCCCGCTATTGCCGTCATGGCAATTCCGGGTGCGGCATTCTTTCTCGTCCCGCTTCTTTCCGCTTCGAAGACCGTCGCGACCACGACACTGATCAAATGACCAGCCAAGCAATTCCACCACGTTGCATCACCTGCGCGTCACACTTCCCTGAACAATCAAAACTACGCGGACGTCACCAGAGGCCGTTCGCCTAGCCCGCGCCCGGCAAACTAACTGCTGTGACCTCCGGGGGTAAGGTTGCTAATCGTCGAGGCACCGAATAGTTCCCCCTACCATCGCAAGAAGGTATGATGATGACAGCGACGACGAATACGATGATGAAGACTAATGCAGATGAAGTTGTACGTGCCGATCTTGGCGTTCTCATAGATGCACATAACGTAACAGCACTGGTTGAACCTGGCGCCAACTTTTTGATCATGAGAAAAGAGCTCGCCGACCGCCTTAGAAAGGTCAAGACGCGTTTGCCCCTGTTCGCCCCAAAGGAAGCGGACGTTCTCACGTGCGAGTCGTGTCAATAGCGCCGCACTAGACGAAAAGTCCTCCACAAATCGTAGGTAACAGGCGTACAGCCCTAAGAAGCGCCTCACGGCCTTTTTGTCGCATGGTGCAAAGATTTCGCTATGGCGTGTATTTTGGCCGGGTCAGGTCGAACATCCTCGTGACTGACGACGCGGCCTAAGGAGCTAAGTTCGTTTAAACCAAAGAAACATTTGTCCGGTTTTAAAGTAAGACCAGTCAAACGTATGGCCTTGAGGACAGTCGATAAATGGCTTAAGCCTGTTTTACATGCGAGCGACCAGGTGGCGGTGGTCGCGGTTACGAGCGGCGGGAAGACGCGCGGACGCGCGTTCGTTCCACATGCGCCGCTGCTACCGCTGCTGTTGGGCGACGCCCGCCACTCTGGTGGGCAGTGTTGTCCGCGAAAGGCGCCGGTTAACCGCTGTTTTCAGTGCTATCTAAAAGCCGCTCTCTCTTCCAAGTGTCCTTCCTTTCGCACCCGTGTGCTGCGAGGTTCATCATCAATAGCCGCTCGACTTTTACGCGTCTGAACACTGATTGAACTAAGTGTAACATGAATCTTATAACAAACGAGCAACATTTGCAGTTGCTTTTTTTGTTTTGTCCTGGCTTTTTAACGTATGGTTTCTGTTGCGCGCTCATATAACTGACCACTGAGAAACAAATGAAAGAGTTTGCTGGCATGGTTTTATTAGACAGCTGTTCCAGCTAGGTGAATGCTTAAGAACTGCGAGCATATTTCGCGCACCACTTCCCATGTTTCTCCGATTCAATGCTTTTGCTTTCAGCAAATTAACTTAGGGATTAATTTTCCCTTAAGATTTAACCTTTTCACTCGAGTCAAAATAAAAGTTTATATAAAAACTCTCAGTGGTAAGCTTCGGCCGTGTTTGTGGTCACCCTGTGGCATATGCGAACACACTCTTCCTCAGGAATCTACTTTTCTTCTGGCGCCCGAATTCGCATGCTTCCACCAAAAATAGTAAGCCTCTTAGGTTTCTCAATGATTCAGTAAAGCACCTCGGTGAGAGTTTCACCAACGGCAGGTAGCATGGTATACGTGATAGCCTCGTTCTCCCTGTTCTTTGGCTGCTGTATATACACTTGTGTGCGGCCCAGGTCAGGGACTACGCAGCGAGTCTTGCTTTATCGGAAGTTTGCGTCCATAAATGCTGCGGTGGTGAGCAGGAAAGCCGAACTATCACATCATTTCACGCAACACACTTTTGCTTCGCGCCCCCTCTTTGTTGAGTCACATCGCGAAATTCCTTTCCAGTGACTTGTGTGGAATGCTGCTTCTCAAGTAGACTGCCGTAGCACCCGCCCTTGCTCTCTTGTTCGTGTGAACCCTTTCATCTGTGCACCGTCACCCAAGTTCATCGCTTGTTAAAACAGCAACATTTGCTGCGACACAGAAGTATGGCGTGTCATGCGGCTCCTCTACGTGGGAGTAATATTCGATGAAAATGCAAAAAGAAGACAGTATTAATAATATTATTCAAACAAAAGAGGTACCGCACACGATTGTCACTCCAGTGAAAGCATCACTGAGAGCAACAAAAGGAAAACAGTTGCACTTCGACTTCACCAGTGAACATGGCCAGTTCAAGCGACGACTTAACTTTACAAAAGCACGATACTTCTTAAGGAGCTCGGCAGTTTTTCCCAAAGAATGCTCTTCTTATGCTTCTTGCGGAAATCCTCTTTTTGACGTCCCAAAGAAGAGGTCGTTTCACAACTTCTGCAACGAGCAACTCGTTGATAGCAGCTCGAGACATTTGTGAGCCGGGGAGAGGACGGATGTCGTCTGCTACTCAGTCGGAGCGAGTTCTGTGAAGCGAGTTCCCCGCAGCGCGCACGTTCACTCCTCGACTCGGCCCCTCGCATCACGTGTCAAAAGACGTCACTATTCACTCTGCTGCTTCTGCCAAGAGCGAATTTTTCTAACCCTGGCGAGTTTCACTAGAGCGACCAGTCGTCGTGGTAGAAACCTGTTTTGGTCTCGCGCGGCGGCTGCCGCTCCGCTCTTCGAACAAAATCACTCATATGTGAAACAGGCTTTCGATGTTCCTCGAATGTTGCCGCGAATGCAATAACATTGTCCAGATAGACCAAGCATGTTTGACAGTTGAGGCCTTATAGCGCGATGTCCGTGAGACGCTTAAAAGTGGCTGGCGCCGAGCACAACGCAAAAAGAAGCACCTGAAATTCGTAAAGGCCATCGGGCGTCACAAAGTCTGTTTTTTCACGATCTCTCGTCGACCTCTATCTACCAGTGGCCGCTTCGGAGGTACGTTGATGAGAAATAGCGTGCATGATGGAGCCGATCCAGTGAATCGTCTATGCGAGGCAGTGGCTTGACGTCTTTCTTCGTAACATGCATGGTTCAACTTGCGATAAAGGGCACAGAAGCGCAAGCTGCCATCTTTTTAAATAAATTCGGCGACTTTGAGCGTATCTATCTATCTAGCCGCCTACGACATTTTGCTCTCCTGGCCGTTTCGATAATAGTATCGATACCAAGCTTGGTATGGCATACAATGACCGCATGAAGAACGTATTTCACTAGTCATAACATGAAAATTATGGCATGTATCTCATGAATGTCATGAATTACATTTCATGGCCCTGCAGCTCTTGCGGTGGTTTCGTTCACATGGCATGTTGCAAAACTGGTAGGGTATGGCATGATTTCATGGCAAACACAAGCGACATACCTTAACATAAAAATCATGACACGTGTGTCATGTAACAACATGACTACATGCGACGCTGATGATGCGCTGGTGGCCATTTCGCCAGCTTCACTTATACAAAATTTGTATCGTCGGGCTTGAATGAATGGTGAAGGTATCATACTGGTACTAACATGATAAACTTGAGATGCGTGTCATGTGACAACATGACTCTATGCTACGCTCATGATGCGCTTGAGGCCGTTTTGCTAGCTTCACATGTACCAAACTCAGTATTACACGACGCGAACAAACAACATAGGTAAATGACACATCCAAACTTGATAATCCCAACATGCGTGTCATGTAACAACATGACTACATGTCACACTGATGATGCGCTTGCGGCCGTTTCAATAGCTTTGCATATGCCACATTTGGTACAACGTCACACCAATGGATGACGAAGGTATGTGACTGGTGCAAACATGATAATCATGAGATGCTTGTCATGTCAGAACATGACTGCATTCCACAGTGAAGGCGCCAATACATTTCAACGTGACGCGGTGCGCGTGCTCGCCGGCGTTCATTTCGTCGCGTCACGCCGGCGTTGCCACGCCAGGCGCTTATACTGCCATACACTCGCGGCGCGCGCAGCGCTGCGTTGCTTTGACGCGTGCGCGTTTCAGCGCGTCCGGCGTCCCTCCGTGACGAAAAGAGGGAGGCGCAGTGTCGCCTTGGTAACGCATCGGCGCGAAATGCAGCATGTCCATTTCGCGCCGACGGACGGTGGTAGCGATTGGCGTCAGACTAGAGTGCTCGCATTTTGCTAACGTAGCGTCGCTGTGCCCAGCATGTACGTGATTAGAAGCACAGGGGAGACGCTAGGTGGTTGAGTGGCTTGCGAACGCGGCTGCATCGGCTCCGCCAACTGACGTTGTTCAAGTGAGTTTGATGTGCTTTGCTTCCGAGATTTCTACTGGAGCAACTCCGGGAAGTTTCAAGGAACACCTGGATACCCCATCAATCACGGCAGGTCCACTGGAACCTCTTTCGTGGGTCCTTTCTCCGACACCAAGGGTTAGGCCTATTTGTGCTTATACACGACATCGCGCGCCGCAGCGCGGAAAGGCGGAACGCACGGCCGCTTGTTCGGCCGACCCCCGAGGAGGCCATGCCTCATGAGGCTATGGTAGAAGGAGAGCAAATCTCCAAAAAAGGAAGCCGAGTCCAACGGCTGGATTACCGCCCACAGAAAGCAGAATGCGGATAAAACCGAGTTCAAGCACGAGACGCACTCGGCTAGGCAAACTGGAGCCCACGTTGGCCCCGCTAAAGCCAGCAAGCTGCGAAAGGTTGCCGCAGCCTCCAGGCTACCGCGCCTGCCCACATCGCACTTTCGAGTGGTCGTCCGCCCGGGGGGAGGGCTGGACGTGCGAACATGCAGTCAGTTGAAGGTCACGCAAGCCATTTTAATGGCTGCCAGGCTGCCCCCAGTGGCAGCCGAGGAGGATATCGTGTGTGCGAACGCCATGCAGAATATCTTCGTTATAAGCACACCCTCCGAATCAAATGCCAATGCATACTGCAAAGTGCAGGAAATGTTCTTGGCAGACAAAAAGCACTCTATCTCGGCTTACATTACACCTCGGGGAAATACCTGTAGAGGTGTGGTCAGAGGCATCAAAACCGATCTGGCCGACCTGCACTGCAAAGCCTTTTTGTCACACCCAGAAACCCGATGGTACTCGGAATCAGGCGCATAAACGAGACCCCTACCGTGATTGTACTGTTCAATGGCATGAAAGTGCCCAACTATGGTCACTGCAGCCCCAACCTGCTACGCTGTACACTGTACAAGAGGCAAATCAACACTTGCCGTAACTGCGGCCGAATTGGCCACAGGCTCGATGTCTGCCCTAGACCGACTGAAAAAGTGTGTGAAAAGAGCGGGACTTCAATGATCGCAAACGGACACGAATGTGTGCAACCGAAGTGCGCACAATGCGGAGACGCTCATCTCATCGGTGACTGCAGTACCTGCAAAAACAGATACCAACTTCCCTACGTTGTAAGAAGGCGACGTAGAAAAAGAAGGAAAGGTGGTCACAAGACGAAGAACGCTACGAGCAACGCCGGAGACCGGGAAATCGCCGCTTCTACCAAGACACCAGCTGCGGCTGCTCCAAGGAACGCCGCCACGGAACGCTCTCGGAGTTCTCTGGGTTGGCTTCAACTCGCAACCTACCTGGGCGGACAAGGTAGCCGGAAAGGTGAGGCTCATGCTCCCGCGCAACCAGGGCAACTGCCACAGCAAACGCGAGACAAAGTACAATCACTAGAGCGCGAGAATGCGTCTCTTCGACAGGAATTAGCTGATATTAGGTCAATCTTGCAAGAAATGCGGCAGCGAGAGCGCGCGTCTAGCGATCAAGCTACCGCAGCCACAGCGTCCGTCAACAGAGGCGCGAAACGCAGGGCAGGCCCTGAGCCCATGTACGAGGAGGCGCTTAACGTATGAAGCATCCAAACACTACTTGAAAAGCTAAGAAATGGCGTTATTGCTTAAATTACTCCTATCAGGCTCCAACTGACCATGCACACCACGAGGCTTCAAATTTTAGAATCATACAGGCAGCACGCACTGCTTGGTACACCCCCTTCGAGTCAGTAAAATGGATAATGCAAGCAATCTAGTAATCTGGCAATGAAATTGCGTCATCTTCCGCAAAAGAAAGGCAGTCGCAAAAGAAAAGGCCTTCCGCAAAAGAAAAGGCCTTCGACAAGGTCAAACACTCTCACATACTTCATTCCATTAAAGAAGCGGGTCTAGGAGAACATTTTTACAACTACATCAGCTCATTTCTTAAGAACAGAAAAGCTACCATTCGCCTAGGAACTCTCGGCTCAAAGACGTTTGATCTTGGACCCAGAGGCACTTCACAAGGGGCAGTGCTATCCCCATTTCTATTTAACTTATCGCTAAGAGCACTTTCCCACAGTCTGGCCGAGATTGAAAGTCTCGGTCATGCCTTCTACGCTGAAGACATCATCGTCTGGTGCGAGGGAGGTAGTGATGGGCAAATTGAAGAGCGATTACAAACAGCGATCAGGGTTGTCGAAGATTTTCTTCACAAGGCAGGACTCTGCTTGTCGGCTAATAAATCGGAACTGCCCCTTTATCGGCCAACAATCGGTGCAAAGAAAGGAAGTTTCCCCGATATCTTGATCACCACAACAAACGGCTCTATTATTCCGATCGTAAAGAAAGTTAGAATCCTCGGTATGTTCCTGGAGGAGGATGGCAGTAACGCCTACACGTTAGAACGCATCGCAGCCAAAGCCAGTTCCATGACAAAATTAATCACGAGGGTGGCAAACAAACGAGGGTGGTTATCCGAGGAGAACCTTCGTAGACTCTTTCACGCCTTCCTAATGAGCCACATCAACTACATCGCCTTGGCCCACAAGTGGAGCAGGAGAGATGAAGCCCGATTAGAATCAATAATTCGCAAGAACATAAAAAAGGTACTTGGTCGCCCACAGAGCACCAGTACAGAACATCTATTGGCGCTGGGTGTCCACAACACCTTCAGCGAAATAGTAGAGGCACAACAGGTCGCCCAAGTTGCAAGACTGGCTTCCACGGAGGCTGGCAGACAGTTACTAGCGCATACTGGTATACGGTCTCCCATTACCAGACAAAGGGAGTGCACGCTCCCTATCAAAGTCAGGGAAATGTATACAGTATCTCAGGTACCTAGAAACATGCACCCCCGATACAACTGCGGCAGGCGCAAAGCAAGAGCCAGAGCCCTTCTTCAAACAGCGGCTACAATTGAGGACAATGTCGCCTTCGTTGACGCAGCGCAATACGCAGCTTCCAATCACTTTGTTTCAGCAGCTACGTCGTTACGGGGAGAGCTGCTGACATCACTAACGCTCAAACGTTTGGATGCCGACAAAGCTGAACAGGTGGCAGTGGTCATCGCCATGCCCACAACGAACCGTTCTACTATTTACATGGACTCGCGAGCCGCCACTAGAGCATTTATGAAAGGCTCGGTGTGCAAAAAAGCCGCGCGCATTTTCTCTGCTGCATCTTTTACAGGCAAAAAGCATATAATTTGGTCCCCTGGTCATGTGGGCAGTGATGCTCAGGAGACCATCCCAAACGCCAACGAACTTGCACACTCCCAGGCGTGAGGTCTCACACACCGCGCCGGAAGTGGGCACTCGGAGGCTGAGGGAGGGCAGTGGCAAAGGGACCCTCTTCTCACTTTCAATGAGGTCTGTAAGCACTATCAGCTAGGGCGTAGGAAGTTTCCGCTTCCACACCCACATCTAAACAGACCACAGGCAATCACCCTGCGAATGTTACAAACAAACACGTATCCGTGTCCGCTTATTTGGTCAAAATTCGTAGACGGAATAGACCCACGCTGCCCGCGTTGTGGTCATCCAAGGTGCACACTCCAGCACATGCTGTGGCAGTGTCACGACTTGCACGGGGGCTCAGGGTCTCCCTCCACTGAAGAAGACTGGCTCCAGCTTATCACCAGCTCCTCAAAGAACCAGCAGCTAAGAGCTGCCCAGAGAGCCCGCGAAGTCGCCGAGAGCTTTAACCTCCCGGTGCCATCTTGGGCGGAGCCACCAGACGGTACCCCCTCACGGGGGCATTCTCGTCTTCTCAGGACCAAATAAAGTTCTTTGACTTACTGACTGACTGAGTATTTGCGTGAGTCAGCGCTACATTCTACTATATTGGGCCCTCCATGATTATCTCGCGGCCGTTTTGCTAGCTCCACATATACCAAATTTGGTTTTACGTGACATCAACGGATGACGGAATATAAGACTGGTGCAAACATGAAAACTGACATTCGTGTCATGTAGGAACATGACAACATACCACGCTCATTGCGGGCTCATGGCCGTTTCGCTGGCTCCACATATACTAAATTTGGTATCACATGATGTGATCAGATGACGAAGGTAAACTACACATCCAAACATGATAATCATGACAGAGAAGTCATGTACGGCACCATTTACCTCCACCTCTTAACGTTGTGTTGATTTTAAAGTGACATATCAACTTTTCTTATTCGTGCTTCGCATATCATTGATTCCCAATGTACGTGGGATCTGCCATTTTTTTCTTGACCAAAACCACGGAAACGCCCAAGGACTTTTCGGACGTTTTATGACGTCATCCTCGAGCATTTTCTGTTCTTGCTTTTGAATCTTCTCGCGTTTTTACGAAACCACACAATAGGAATTCTGTCGAATCGGTCGTCTGCTGTGTTCATTAATAATACGGTGCTTAGTCAATAGTGTTTGCTCGACCTTTGACGGACACGAAAAGCAGTCTTCGAATTGGTGCATCAATTCAAGCAGGCGCTTCTTATCAGAGGGCGGCAGCGCTGAGCAGATATCCACCAACAAGGTTGTCGAGGCAGGGACAGTCGCGTCATGTGGTTGTAAGTCAAAACAATCCCCGGCTTATTCCACACCATCGTAACAGGCAATCGCTGTGCCCTTCTGGGTTAGACGACGCTCGTTGCTGAAGTTTCTGAGGAGCACTTCTGCCTGTCCATTAATAAGTGCCAGGGCGCCTCTCGCGATGGACATGCCTTGCGTAAGCAAAACCGCAAATGTGGGCTTTCTAATCACATCGTAATAGCAAGGCCACCCACAGGGCACCGACACAAGGTCTGCAAGATGGGTGGGATCGTCACATCGTCGACTATTCGCAAACGGCCGTGTGATTCGTCGCTGCTGTTGTCGACATATGAATGTGGGCAAAACGTCACCATACGTTTAGGGATGTTGATAACAGCGCCATGATCTTGAAGAAAATTTATGCCGAAAATGAGCTCTTTACAGCAGTCTGGCAACAGGACAAAAGTGGCGACGAAGCTGTAATCCCCGATATGAATTCGAGTGGTGCCTTCACCCGTGGAAGCCATCAGCTGACCACCAGCACTCCTTACGAGCGGTTCTGCCCAGGGCCCCTATTCAAAAAAACTTCCACTATGGGAATGGTGGATTCCACCATTCTCCCTTTTGATGGATTATGGTACAGGAAATAATGATGGCATATGATGTATGGTGGCGTGGGGTGAATGCTGGAGTGTCGGCAATTCTGAAGCACGAAACGGCGCTAGAACCATCGTGACGACCTGAAACTAACAAAAAATAATTGTATAAAGCGTTGTAAAAAGCAACCGTCAAAAAAAAAGAACACGTGCGGCCACGGGGTTTCTAACTTGCAATATTCGGACTTTCAACTAAAACCACTAACCACTGCGCCATGCCGACGTTATTGCCTTGCTTAGAGCAGTGGTCACAGTTTACGCAGGTTCTGTTACTACTGCGGTCATTATGGACCTCGACGTCTACTATGTAGCTCCCAAACTACCACCATTTTGGGTGGAGGCGCCCGATGTAATGTTTACAGAAGCCGAGGCTCAGTTTTCCCTGGTACGCATTACGCAGGACCACACCCGTTACAGTTGCATCCTCGCCCACTTGGACGCCAATGAGGTCCGGGATGTCCTTGTCAACCCAACAGTGACCAACTGATACGAACACCTCAAGGCCGAACTTGTACGCCGTCTTTCATCTTCAGATCAACAAAAGTTGCGACTATTCAGTCCGCAGAGCTTGCCGAACGCGAACCTTCGCAATGGCTCAGCCACATGCGCACTCTCATGGGCAGCATGGAAGTACCGAATTTTTTCCTGCAATCAATTTCGCTCCAACAACTCCTCCCGCACATCCAAGCAATCGTGTGGGTCCAGCCCATGTTTCCTCGCAACGACCTCGCCGTGATCGCTAACCGCAATATTGTCTCTTTGTCTCAGTCAATCGCCCACCCTTCAGGCTGTCGCCGCACCGCTGAACACCACACACCTTGCGCGCCATATTGACGACATTGATCGACAACTTGGCTCCATTCAGCAACGCCTCGATGAGCGACTTTCAAGACATCAGTGATACAAATCGCAAAACATTGACCGTAACACCACCTCATCACAGCAGCCTGCACCGCACGGCTTGTGATACTACCATCGGCACTTCGGTGACATTGCGGCAATGCCGACCACCCTGCTCCACTCACTAGAAACTCCCATGGCAACTGGTACAGATGGCCGCAAGCTGCCAACCTGACGGCCGTCACACCTTCGTTATCGACCAAATCACAAAACAGCGATTCCTTGTCAACACCGCTTCCGACATCTGCTGCTACCCACGAGAACACTTTCGAGGCTGCGAGCATGGTTCGGAAACAGTCGCCATCATCGGAGGTTATAAAATTTTGACATCAGATGGTGAGACTGCACCAACACTATTATGGAACTGAACAGTGCGGCGAACTGTGATGTGTTGTCAAAAAAAATTGGCAGATACCACGTACCTGGAAATCCACGTCATGCGAAGCATGCGGAAGAAAGGTGACAGTGTTGCAATTTTTTTATTGATTGACAAGTCATCAATTACGCTAAATTAAAGTACAAATGTCGCACACACAGACATATGTTGAAGAGCTGCAGATGTTTATATAACGATTTGTTTGCACTTGCGCAGCGATACCAACTGGAACATGCGTACTTGCAACACCAGAAACTGACATGAAGCGTTGATGCTCGCCAAGTTGCTGGCCCTAGACACTGCTACATAAATCAACTTCAGCGCATGGCAACTAACCTCATCTGACGTTAACCCGACGTGACGGCTGTATCAAAATAGTGCATATGTAATGTTTATAAGATTGGGTAGGCCGCACTGAAACCACTATTGACGTTTCACGAAGATTGGCATCTATTTGAAAAGTAGTTCCATACCTGGCGTAGCTCTGTAGTAAAATGCTTCATTGGCACCCAGAATGCTTGGGTTCGATTCCAGCTGGAACTCACCAGGTTGAAGCTACCAACGTCGAATATTTCTTAACACTCGCACGTTAAAATTGGCCATATGTGTTCTCATCATTCCTGAGCAGATACCAAGTGTCAATCACCTGTGGCACATACCCGCATCCAGCGGCGCCTACCCGCCCATGTGTATGTGCCGCTGTCTGGCGGAAAGTGTTTGATGACATACCCGACGGGATTGTGACATTATTCATGTCTTGACAAGCGTGTCGTATTCGTCAAGCCTTCTTACCCACTCAAGCTAATTTTGGTTCCCGCCAAGTAAATGGGGTGGCTACGAGAACACCCAAACGTAAGCGGCTACATAGATAGATAGATAGATAGATAGATAGATAGATAGATAGATAGATAGATAGATAGATAGACACGCTCGAAGTCACCGAAGTTTGCACAGAAATGCTTCGCATTTAAAAGCGAAACCTACTTTTGGATCTTAACTATTCAAAGAACTGTCATCCTACAGCAAGATAACGCCAAGCCACGTTGTGACATAAGGACTGCCGAATCAATAAAACAGATGAGATTCAAATTGCTGGAAAAGCTTTCATCCAGGAGCTAATACACACAAGTGGTTTGTTTTCGTATGACTATTCGAAAAAATTACTCAAAGGTAGGAGGTTTGCAACCGATGCCAGAGCAATTCATACTGAGTACAAGTGATTGCCGTTGCTACAAAAAAAAATGAACTGCTTTTTCCGAATCGGAGAAATGTGTGTGAATTGGGGCAAAGTGCGTTGAAGTACAGGAACGTTATGTAGAAAAATCGGTATTGTTTCAGTCTTTTATAATACAAACTATGTCTGTTATCAAATTTTTCCCTACTTTCCGATTTCTCCTAATGCATAATAGGTAACAAATAAACCATTTCGCACTATAAAATACCGATTGGCGGCATGGCATGTTGAAGTACATTCACGCTGTTGACAGCCCACATAATCATTGTAAAAACAGTTCATGGAAAAAAATAAGAGAGCTCGGTACTATTTTTGGAACGTGCGCACTGTACACACTGACAAAATGCATGATCACGAGTTTTGCCAAGGCTTATTGACAGCTTAAGCCATGCAAGTGTGTATCTCTTATTTCATTCTTTTTTCACACTGCGTAACTACATGTAATGTAATTGGTGTTAGATTTACATATTGTGACTCCACGTACAGTCGCATACAGTTCTAATTATAGCTCTTCAGTGCTGAGTGAATAATTCATGCTCAACTTCACAGAGATATGGGTGCGTTGGGTTGAGTTCTTATTGAAGGGGAAAATGGAGCAGCGCTATACAACGAATACTTAAGGACGAGAATGGGGCAGCTTCTAACAGCGCATGCAACTCTTTCATTGTGTTTCTTCTAGCGCTGCCTTCCTTTCCCATTCAATGTGAATGATATTAAACTGCTCAGGTGACTGAAGTCCCTACGACAGAAGGGGCATAGGGTGTTTTTTCCTTGTAGCACAGTTGTGCCCGGAAGCTTGAAATAGTGATAGAGGCAATTATGACCATTAGTTACGCAGGAAAATGAAGGCAATACATACACAATGTTTCTATCCTGACGGGACGGCTTCTTTAGTTATACGTGAATTAAATGCAGTGCAACACCACCACATTCAGGGTCACCAGACTGCGTTCAGTGATAAATAAAAAGAGGTATAATGGATAAAAACCATAATGTGGCAGAACGGTTCATGTAATTTATACTGAAGACCTCAGCGTCAATTTTCGTTTCAGCTTGCGTGAGCACCATTCATTATCTACGGAAATATTTAAATTCTTCATCAGAATTGTTTGTCAAGGGGACGAAGATGGCGAAGAAGATCTTAGGCGAAGATGTCCCCTTCAGGCGTCGACCACTTTTAACTGGAAGCTAACTTCTGTCTGAGATTTGCTGCAGATGACTGAGGCGCAAAAACATTTCGTGATCCGGGAAGAGCAGGGGAGAGAACAGTGCCAACTATCAGCTATCAATTACAGTATAAGAAATGCACAGGAAAAACAAGATAATTACACTCATGTATGCAAAGCCAACAAACGTCGTACAGCGTCATAGTCAAGGCAATAAGCTATCTAAAAACTGCATTTTTGTGAAATACAACATCGTAGATATATCGCTGTTAAAATCAGGCCCTATTTCATATACAAGATTTCGAAGAGCTCTCTAGTTGTTTGTTTGCTACTCCTACCAAGAATCGCCGCTTGCTCAAAGGAAAATAGCAAGGAAGGCGCCTCATGAGCAGCGCGAACGTTGTCTGCTGGGAGGTGTTGACAGTCTACACAAGGCTGATTCTGGGCGACAAGTGCGTGTGTTGCAACCTGTAGTGTCATATTTTAGAGAAAATGAACTCTGTATATTGCAATCTGACGAGGAAGGTGGAACTGGAGCTTTGTCTAGACAATCCTTCAATGAAAAAATAAGAGAAGCAATCAACGAAAACTTTAAGCCTGTAAAAGTGAGCCCATCTAATGTTAAGAGAGTTCTGGTCTCTTTGTGTGAAGAAATTGGGTGCGAATGTCTAGCTAAACAGATCACATGGTGCGAAAAAGATTCCCTTACTGCTTTCTTCAGTTATTTGCCTAAGGCCCTCAAACGTCTTGAATTTCATGACCCTTTCTTGACAAAGAATTCTGATGAAGTATTCAAGTATTTCTGTGGAAGCCGTGAAATAGGCTACCTGTTTTGTGCAGACGTAATTGACCTTTTTTACTTGGTTCCGCATCCGGAGCTGCTGCAAGCGGTTAAACAGCGCGTTGAAAGTAGTGGCGAAGCCATCTTTGTGACTAAAACAGAGATGTCATCTGCTAACTTTGTTACCCCCTTAGAAGCCTATCTCAGCCACACTTTCGTTTCTTTTGAACACGGCATGTTTTTACAGAAGAAGGGAATTTGCATTCGGTCAGGTGTTGCACCCATTTTATGTGACTTTTTTATGGTCCTTCGACCACGCACTACAAAGTGCTTTCACTTTGTCTTATCCTAATTGGTTTGAGGTGTTTAATATCTAAACACCTCAAAAAATTATGAAGATGTTGTTCATAATTTTTTTGCTTGTTATTGACAATAGATGACCTTTTTCTTGCCCTGCGATGGTTGAGCAGATTTCAGATGTTTTAAGACCAAACGCGAAGGCGGTCATGTTCACTAATGAACTTCCGAAAGATAGCTCCTTGCAGTTTTTGGACCTTAACCTGACAATTTCGGGTGATTATGTATGCTGTGCGTACCTTCCTGGTAGTAAGAAAAAATTGTTACTGTACGACTCAGCGCATTCAGAAACTGTGAAGCGTGGAATCGCTCTACTGTGTTTGGAGTTGGCACTACGCAGGTCATGTGAGCATGTCATGCAGGCTAGCTTTTTGCTTCAGCTTCAAGGACTGTCCAAGGCCGGCTACCCTCAGTCTGCAGTTAGTTCCGTGGTGAAATCCCTGCTGCAGAAGTTGAAAAGCAATGCTGCCAATGAAAATGCGCACCCGAAGGAGAGGGTGTGGGTTAAGCCAGGGGTGGTCTCTCATATGCACCGCGTAAGTCATAACCTCAAGAAGGCGGCTACGCGTTACGGCGTCCCGGTCGTTTTTTCAGCTCCGAACAAGCTGGCTCAACTGTGCCTGCGTATCACATGCGATGAGCTAAGGGGTTGCCAGAAACAGCACAATAAACTTTCTATAGGCGTTCCGCACCAGCTTGGCTTGTATATGACATACCCCTAATCTACGACAAGTCCTACATCGGTCAAACAGAGCATTGCATCAATGACACATTGAGGAAGCATGCTGATAGTTTGGACAAAAGTGATGATGTGCATCTTTCTGCGCACTGTAAAGCCTGCGGATGTGTGGCTTGCTTCGAACAAAAGGTGATTCTTGGTAGGAGTAGCAAACAAATAACTAGAAAGCTGTTGGAAGTTTTTTATATCAAGAAGGAAGGACGCTATTGTAGCAGTGATGCATCTATAATGTCGTATTGTACAGAAATGCGGCTTTTAGATAGCTTATTGCCTTGATTATGACGCCGTACGCTGTTTGTTTATTGTGCATAAATTCACGGAATCGTCTTATTTTTCCTGTGCGTTTCTTTGACTGTAATTAAACAGCTGGTAGTCGGCCCTGTTCTTTTTTCCCTGCTCTTCCCACTTCACAAAATGTTTTTTGCGCCTCCGTCATCTGCACCAATTACTATGAACTAACTCAAAAACGACCCGGCTTGAAATACCTGTCCGAGAGTAATGTGGTTGACTGCTATCAGTAAAGTATGTCTTTCCAGCTAGCCAAGAGTGTGCATCACGATGCATCCACACAGGCATACGTATACATGCATATCTGTGTATTTTTGTAAGTATACTATGGTACTCTATACCATAACGATGTGTCTCCTAAAGCGCATGCTATATGCACAGAATGATATTTTGTTTATTGCGCGAAAAAAAATCACTACACGTGGCCGTGCGATTTCATTATGTATAAACGGCAGGTTGCACGCGTGTGCCGCATTTGTCGAACTTTTGGCTGGGAAAAAATTGTTTCAGACATTAAAAAAGGTTGACTCTGTGAATATACTTTCCTTCCGAATTCATTTTGCAAGAGAAGTGTGGAAACGAGTGCAAAGGATGCCAACAAAGCGCATGCCGTCCTTTCTATTCGTCTCCCCTCCTTCAATACAAAGCCAAACCTACTCGGGCACGTATACTTGTGATTTTTCATTGGCTGAATTCCGCAGTCGGTGGACACGGCAGTGGTCTACAGACTCAAATGGCGCTTCTTTGTGTCATTGTCCCGGTGCAAACGAGTACTTGAACGAGCTTATCTAAGGCATAAAACAAGACATTAGCATGCATATTGCATTATCATGTAGCTAAAAATTTTTTGTGAAAGTGACAGTGGCTAAGTGCAACCGCTTGCACACGACCAGCCTGGGTGCACTACTCTGTTCGATAAAACTTGTTTTTGAGCACCTTTTTTTTTATACAAACGCAGTGATTCGCATCGACAAAAATGTGAAGCTCAGAGTAGCAGCAAGAACTCGTGATTGTAGATTTAGGGTGTCGAGAAATTCGAAAAATTTACGCAGAGGCAAAATAAGACATTACCAGTGCTCGACTACAGGATTTGCTTTGGGAAAAAAAAGCCGGTTTAAAAGCGGTTTACCGTAGGCGGATTCACACGGTGAAAAGGGCAAGTCCTCAACGACACCTGAGGACCATGTAGTTAGATTGGCTCCACCGTAAAATATGATGCTAAAGACAATAAATTGAAATATAACATACATGATGGGCGCCGACCATGTTTGGGAGTCAAGCAATCTAAGTGCTTTATGAGCTTGTCATAAAGATGTCGATAGATGGAGTGGCAGAGACAGAAGCGAAACAGTGAGGATGTACATTATGGACAATAAAGCCTTCTTAAGGACTTGCGTGTTCATGTCGAACGGGTGGCGTATTGTGCAAGCACGAAGCAAGGATGGAGGATAAGAGATAAGGAGCGCACATTTCCAATGTGTATTATATCATGGGGTTCAAATTTTCGGTGAATCCGTGGGAGCACCTTCCACCGTCGCCAAGCGACAAAAAAAGTAAGCAATTCCTAAAGTTGGCTATGCTCTATGTGATTTCTCCTGCATCATCACAAAGGCGCTCAAGGAACAAGAGGAAGAATAGATTTTTGGGGCGAGCGCGCTTGCAGTATTCCACAGGTGGTTTGGCTGCGTTACGACGAGCAATGGCAACATCATACGACCGCGCGGAGCGCTTAGGTGCTGTGCACCTAAAGAAAACACTGGTTTAACGCATTCATGCGAGCAACGAGCGCTAAACGAAGCTTGTCGATCGCCGGCAGAAGTGGCGATTTACAGCGTGTTCCTCGGCGGATCTGTGCCAGGTGAAGAACGCAGTGGCGGGTCAACGGCTTCTCGCAGGGGGAGCGTGGGAGCTCGGCGCGGCCTTGGGGCTCACCAAATGGCGTCTCTCACGCACGCAATATGTTGCACAGCCGGCCGCACACAGGTGCGAACGAAGATGCTGACAAGTTTGGCTGCATGACACCCGGTAGCACCCGAACGGTTACACACTCGTGTTCGGCGCTGCACAGCGAACGTCGCTGTGCTACAGTGTACACTATAGCTGTGCAGCCCCAAGCCGTGAATCGTCTGGCCGCAGTATCAATGATTACAGGTGCCTGCTGCTTGTAGTCTGTCCGCACAACTCGGGCATGGAAGGCGCACGAAGCGTAAATTTACAACAGTCTATTTTTGTCTAGAATTCCGTGACACTGTTGCTCATGGCCCCAGCACACCGCGCATGTCCCGAACACTATGTACGTTTTTACGACCACACATGAAGCGTATCGATTGAGTGTGGAGCAGTTTAGCGGATCGCACTGGCGTAGCATCTTATGATGTCGTCACCGTTTGGCGACAAAACAACATATAGCATGACGATGTAGATTGTTGGCCCACAATGGCCGTTGGCCGTTACTTGGTCAGCTATCTAAAAGCATCTAATAGAATTCAATAAAAGAATAAAAATGGTAAATAATGTATAATTGTGCTACACGAGCAAGCAGTCAGGCAATTGGATAGTCTCGAAGCCGAAAGCAATAATAAGAATAGACTAAGAAGGTAGTATTTATGTATTCACTATGCACGCAAACACAGCAGAGCAAACCTGCCTGTGGCTATAATTTGATTTATTCCTTCCAATCAATAAAATTACTGCAGCGTTTATTTATGTAAACCTAGCTTCTCAATTGATTTGATTGATTGATATGTGGGGTTTAACGTCCCAAAACCACTCTATGATTATGAGAGACGCCGTAGTGGAGGGCTCCGGAAATTTAGACCACCTGGGGTTCTTTTACGTGCACCCAAATCTGAGCACACGGGCCTACAACATTTCCGCCTCCATCGGAAATGCAGCCGCCGCAGCCGGGATTCGAACCCGCGCCCTGCGGGTCAGCAGCCGAGTGCCTTAGCCACTAGACCACCGCGGCGGGGTAGCTTCTCAATTGGATCGACTAGGTATCTTTTCGTTTTAAAAGAATATTGGTGACAGAATAAAAAGAGAAGGTCTATTGTTGCTATTCCCTTGCAAAAGACACATAACGGAGTTGCTGTGAGTCAAGCTTTATGTAACCAATAATTCAGATGTGGAGTTCTACAATATAATCTGGTCACTGTAAATAATAACCACCGAGATACACACCACTATTTTTTTAGCATAATCGTATATGTGCGAAGTCTCCAACTTTATCCAATGATAACTTGTCTATTTGTTTGCGCAAACAAGCATCTTTGTATCTTAGCGATGCTGCGTAAGCCAAATCAGGTAAAACAATTGGCCCCGTATCTGCATTTATTCTGCAAAAGTCGTTGAAAGACGATAATCTTGCGTGTGGAAAGAGTGAACAGATCTTTCATTTGGTGTTCTGCTCAAGAAAATCGGGGAATGGTATTCTGGAAGCGCTGCGTTAGAGTGCCTTGAAGGTGCAGCGGAAGCGAACGAGCGCATCAAGTCACGTCACACGTGAGACATGACCGTCATCTGGCAGTTTTTTTTTAAGCGCGTGGCTCTGAGATGGGTGTGCGCGCCCGCCTCAGAGGTAATAAGGTGTAGAACGCAAGGCGACGGGTAGGTGCCATCGCCGTCTCGTTTTAGCAAAGCGTGGGAAACACTCGCCTTTCCGTGCAAGCGTTGAATGGTCAGCGGAGCGTAATAAGTGCTACGGTCCTTAAAATTACTTATGTATGCCTTTTCTAGTACAATGCGCACATGCAGAATATATGCGTGTTGTTATGGTGCCCCAGACATGCGCAATAATTGCTTTTTAATAGACGATTGCACAAGCATGAACGCTCAACCTTGAGCAACATAGGTGGGCGCTGCGATGGGGTCAGCCGTTTCAAATATCCGATGCTGTTAGGAGTGAACAAACCGACAAACTTACAGACAGACAGACCGCAATTTTTGCGTGGAAGGTCCCCAAGAAAGTCTATCGTCTTTATTAAGGAAGAGGGATCCGCCTAAACATGCTTTGGCTAACGAGTCTGCCATCTCGTCCTGATCAATCCAGCAGTGGGTAGGTACCCATAGCAAATATAAGTTTAGCAGGATTGTCGGTGGTAAACTACTAATAATACTCATGCTATAATTTCCGCTGCAAAGAGTGCAGTACACGCACTGAGAGACAATCAGTAAGTATGACTACTTCTGATTCGCTTGCAGGAAGTTTACAAAGTGCTCCCGCTATACAAAACAATTCAGGAATGAAGGTAGGAGAACAATCTGGTAATTGATCTGAAAAAGGCCAGTCGAGAGAAGGACAGAACCTGCCGACTCCAGCCTTTTCGTTCAATACAGATGCATTTGACGAAATATAGTGGTTTATGGACTGATCAGTCAAGTAATCTTGTTTTATTCGATATGTGGGGTTCAACGTCCCAAAACCACCATATGATTATGAGAAACGCCGTAGTGGAGGGCTCCGGAAATTTCGACCACCTGGGGTTCTTTAACGTGTGCCCAAATCTGAGCACACGGGCCTACACCATTTCCGCCTCCATCAGAAATGCAGCCGCCGCAGCCGGGATTCAAACCCACGACCTGCGGTTCAGCAGCCGAGTACCTTAGCCACTAGACCACCGCGGCGGGGCAGTCAAGTAATCTTGTATCTGATACTTTAAATATCGAAGGGGCATTCGTTCTGCATTAAAAGGGAAAATATAAACAAATTTTATGTAAAGTTTTGAATTGAGCGTGCGTTCTCAGGTAATCTAATTGATAATCACATTCAAAAGTCCTAGCAGTGCTAGCACAACCCTTATCTTAGGGGAGTGGACGGTTGACCGTTGTGTTCTAAAGAATGCGTTGGTTCTTGAATATAAACGTAAGAATCTTGTCCCAGAGGGGAACTTTACATTTTTAACAATGTTTAAATTGTAAATATTTTGATCCAAGCTAACAACAAAGAAATAAGAGTATATATCCACAGAATGAACGATGAAGAAGGGAACGAAGCTTCGAAGGGTTTTATCGGGAAATCCCGTCAGTGCATCCGTCCACCCGTCTGTCTGTCTGTCTGTCTGTCTGTCTGTCTGTCTGTCTGTCTGTCTGTCTGTCTGTCTGTCTGTCTGTCTGTCCGTTCGTCCGTCTGTTAGTCTGTATGTCTGCCCGTCCATCCATCTATCCGTTATTTCATCTAGCGAGCGCTCCAAGAACCATCATCTCGCACTTTTTCATCACATATTCATCATATACATATACCGCCATCCAGCGGACATTCCAAGGACTGGAATGAGAGGTGGCTACCGCATACAATAGACGCACGACCCATGCACTCCTTAAGGCACTTCGCCTCTTAAATTAAGGGCACGCTTCCACATGCAAACCATGATTTGCAATAAAGTTGGCGAGTCCAATACTTAAGTCAAAGCTTCTGTTTCTAATGATATTAGCTGTCTCATTTCATAGGCAGCACGGCCAGAAATTAGTACGCACCCGAATTCCATAATAGGCCGCACATACATCTTATAAGTCATTATGAATGTATTTCTTCGCAATCCTGTTTTTCTCTTTCCTAATTTTTGTACGCCAGCTCTATACATAGCGAGCGAGTGCTGTTACGAGGCACGACGCCAACATGGTCCCGAAGGTTCCACTGCTCCGAAACTTGCCGCTGCCAAGATCACTGGCTGTTTGGTAGCATGTGTTTCACAGCTCGCGACTGCTTCTTCGCAGAGCTGATAGACGAGCGGACAATACGACGGTGAGCCAAGGCAAAGTTTACGTACAGCATAGAAATAGAGGCGTTACATATTCGGCACTGGGGCTGACAGCTCAGAGACTCCAAGACCCGAGATGTCTTCTCTCTGACGCATAGGTCGGCGTTTCTTATAGGCACCGGGTGGATTTTAACATCCCTAACGTCCAATCAGAAGCGTCGCTGGCCGTGATGTCAGATTCCTCCAGTCAGGAACCACCACTGAGTTTCATCATGATCCTCAAATCTGAAACCGCTGCTCTGGGTTGCATCCAAGAACGAATGATGTTGCCACGCATTGCTTAAGACTCGCCAGACTGGATGGCACCCCTTGCATCATCGGGCCCGTGGGCTAAGGGAGCTTGCCGGGCGTTGCGTAAGACAGACCGGTGCCGCCACTTGATGACGTCGTTGAGATTATGGCGTCAGGTAGGCTCGCTTGCTGGCCTTGACACAGATTGTCTTTGCAGCGCCAATGACGTTCGATGTGGACTCCCAGGCGTAACAGCACCCTCGCCGCCAGACAATGCTCCGGAAAGACAAGCTGCTTCCACGTTTTTCGGATGTCGGGCGCGCTCGTTCGCCAGGTCTCTCCAGGATTGCCTCCAGGGCCAGGTAGAGGATGGGGCTCGAAGCTCACCTCCGTGAACACATACCATTCTTGAGGACAGATCCCAGCTCTGCTGGCTTGTCACCAAAACTTGTCGACTAGCTTCGCTTGTCTTTTCTGAAAATTTTTGGTCTCACTACTTGTCGATGGTTCTGCAGTTTGTCAAGATCGTTTCGACGACAGACAACACAGTACGCAAGCAAATGCCATTGCTTACCTGACGGAACACCAGACAAAATATAGTACAACATATACCTAGCTACGTGTCGATCGGAATTTCGTTCCCTCAACATCAAGAAGCACATGTGGGACACAAGACTGTTGACATGAGAACTCAAAATTTTACACGTACAACAACGTAATGAAATAGAATACATTAAATTCACTTCTTGAGGTCACTCTGGACGAGAGTGCTTAGTTAGGGCTACGATGAGGACAAAATTTTTCCCCGACTAACCAGCGAAAAACCGAAAGGTAGAGAAGGTACTAGCTGAAACGCACGGCTCAATGCGTCTATAGCGTTTGGATTTTTTCTTTTAGCGAACGTTTCAGTTGTGCTTTTGGAGTATGATGCTTCACCTTAGTAACCGGCCACATTTAGGTGACATGTAATATAACCAGGTAAGAGGACAGTGGTCCGTTTCAACAACAAAACTCGAACCGGAGACATAACAGGCTAGCTTTTGAACAGCCGACGCGAGGAAAGCGCATTCCTTTTCCGAGGAACTGTATGCCTCTTCCCTGCAGCTCAGTTTTCGACTTAAATACAAAACTGGTCTTTCGTTACCAGCACTGTCTTTCTGGAACCCTATAGCTCCCCTGCCGTGAACACTCGCGTCGCATTCATTGACAAATCTGTTGTAGAAATCGGGTGCCATGAGAACGGGCTTTTCGCTTAGGGCCTGTTCCAGCTTGCAAAACGCATTCTCCTTTCTTGAGTCCCATACCACATTCACTGTCTCAGACTTTCGAAGTAGGTCAGTTAGAGGGCTGGCAATGCTAGAGTAGTTTTGCACGTAATGTTGACAGTAGCCAGCTAGGCCCAAGACTGCCCTTATCACTGATTTTGTGGTTGGTCGTGGATAGTTCACGACGGCGGCTACCTTAATTTATGAAGGTCAACGCCGGCCACGTCTCACAACGTGTTCTAGGTTGTGGGGTGTGGCACACACCTCGCCGCACCCTAGGTGACATTTAGTAGGTTTCATGCTGAAACGAGCTTCTTTCAATCTGTTCAGCACGACTCGTTATTGCTTGACGTGTTCTTCCCAGCTGTTTGAGAACATTTCGACAACGTCATAATACGGCAGAGTAAACTCAGAGAGGCCCTTAAGAACGTGGTCCATTAGGCCTGAAAAACAAAAGGGTGCATTTTTCTATCTAAAGCTCAGCTTAAGTAGACGATACGTTCGGAACGGAAAAACGAACGCGGCATAGCGGCTAGCACGCTCCGTAAGGGGGACTTGCCAGCACCGTAGCACGAGGTCTAACGTGGAAATATAACTAGGCTGTGACACAGTTTCTACTCTCTCCTCTTGATTTGGTATCGGGTAAGTTTGGTCTCGAGTTATGGCGTTAAGAGGCCGATAATCTATGCATGGCCTGGGATTTTTCCCGGCACTTGAACCAATATTACAGGGGGTTGTATGGTCACTCTCGTCCTATACTATAACTCCTAACTCCTGCAGTTTATCGATATCCTCTTTCATTATCTGCTTTTGCACAGGGGAACATCAATACGGCTTGCTACGGATTGGCTTCTCACAAGTTAGCTCAATATCGTGTTATATCGCCGTCGTGTTTAGGGGACGATCCGAAAACACGTATTTAAACTCGGAAACAATCCTCCTAAAGTCCTTCTTCTGGACTTCACTTAACCTAGGCTCCAGGTTCAACTGCTTCAAGATTACATCAGATACCCTTTCAATTACATCACTAGAAGTCAGAACTTCTGCTCCTTCTTCCTCTGCAGCATTTAAAAGTAGATTTATGAGCGCTTCACTTTGAACGTATGGTTTCATCAAGTTACTGTGGTAAAGTTTGTTCGGCCGCCTTCCTGATTTCACTTCATACTTGGTATCAGAAAGCATCGATATTACTTTGGCAGGCCCTTCCCAATGAACCTCAAGCTTGTTCCTTTTGGACGGCCGCAGAAGCATTACCTTGACTGCCCAATTCAAAGGTGCGTTTCTTCGCTGATTTGTCGTAGTACTCTTTCGACATCACTTGTGTGGTCTTCATGCGACTTTTCACTTGATCTTTCGTTTTTCCAAGCCTCTGAAGGTGGTCTAGAACATACGCAACTACATAAGGGTCCTCATCGTATGCATCCCAGGACTCGCGTAGTATTCGCAATGGTGTTCTCAAACTCCTGACATACACAAGCTCTGCAGGGCTAAAACCAGTGCTCTCGTGAGGAGCTGATCTCAAAGCGAACATAGCGGGAGGAATACACGCTTCCCAGTCACATTTGTGCTCGTAGCAAAGAGCTCTCAGTATCCGTTTCAGAATGAAATGCATACGCTCTACCGGATTAGAATGTGGGTGATGGATCGAGCTGTGCACTACTATTATTCCCCATTTATCCAAAAAGGTAGATGTAAGACAGTTGATGAAGACACTACCGTTGTCGCATTGGATTACAGAAGGAAATCCGACATGTGCAAGTATAGATAGTGCATCCACGACATGAGGAAAATTGAGCTCCTTAAGTGGTACAGCTTCTGGAAATTTTGTGGCTACACAGAGGGCCGTCAGAATGTACCGAACCCTTGCCTTTACTCTGGCAATGGCCTGACGATATCAATTACTAGGCGCTGAAAAGGTTCTGTGATAATAGGCACAAGCTTTATGGGTGCCTTCCACTTGTCCTAGGAATTCCCCGCTCCCTGAGAAGTGTCGCATGAGCGTACAAAGTCTTCAATACCATTCCAGCATTTTGGCCAATGAAACTCTAAGGAAACTCTTGGTCTTTTTTTATGGCTTTGGTCTTTTTGATGCCGAGATGCCCTGCCCAGGCGTTTTCTTGCGCCAGTTCCAATAGTTGGCGACGATACTGTTGTGCCACCAAGAGCTGCTCGTACTTGCGCCCTTGCACATTTGTGTAGCTCCGATACCGGAGCCCTGCATTCTAAAAAATCTTTTTATTTTTCCCAGGTTTACGCTTTCCGTTAGCGCTTAAATCGAGAGGTCGTCACGCTGCTCTCGTATAAGCGTCTCTCGATCAATCCTCGAGAGCTCACTCCTACTTTCCACTATAGGCGAAAGCGTTGCACCTCTCTCGCTCTCATATACTCGCGTCATGTCATTTCCTCTGCCGACAGAGACGGCTTTCACGACGGGCGGCTTGAATGACTCATCAGGAGAATTATCAGTCCGAGGCACCATCGCCTCGCCGCCAATGTCACGCAGATCAGCTTCTTACATAACTACACAATCGAGACCGTCATCGATGCGGAGTTAAAGTTAAACGTCATTTTTCGTGCTTTGCCGACTTGGTGAATCGAGCCCAGGACGAGCATTACTCAGTCGCCTTCGACGACGCACGGAATCGCGAAATTTTGTGGCCCTCAACACCCTTCGTCATATTGGCATCGACTTCCCCAAACAAAGACAACTTCGACAAGACCCACCTTGGTCACATGAGGATGTCGACTGTCAGGTGACGATTCCACGGATGCGTAGCAAGCGTTCCACACCCACAGTAGACGTACGTTCTTTTGTTCTTGAATATATTGAAGAAAAGTACGGCGATCATTTGAAAGATTTCACCTATGAACCAGTCGACATAGTGCGTGGAGCAAGCGCTGCAGCGTTTGTGATCCTGTCTCTAAAGTCGTCCTGGGCAGCGCGACCCGAGTGCATTGCTTCATTGACAGCATGTGGAAGCGTGGAAATTTGGGCAGCCATTAAGAAACTGAAGTTTTGTAAGGAGAAACAGGTCGTGCTGTTTTCGGGCAGTAAGCCTGCTTTGCAGCGGCTAAAACATGAATTAGTTTTAGATCGATGCACTCAAAAATCACTGCGAATCCTTAAAGACCTGCAAGGAATTGGTACAAACATTAAGTTTCAATGAATTCCATAACACCTGGCTATAGCGGGTAATGAGACGGCTGACAGACTTGCCCGGAGTGCTCTTGAGCTTACACCAACGAAGAAGGCTCCCAAAGACAATCCTCGTATCTTATGAGAAGCTGTCAATAAGCATTTTCACTCGTTGTGACTGACGCCTCACCAGCCATGTGTGACAAAAGGGCTATCAAGGGAAGAGGCCTGCTTGCATCATCGCATACGAACGGGATCAGCGAATACACCAGCATGGCTCCACAAGATCAGACTCTCCGCGACGCCATTGTGCCCGAAGCGCAAGAAAATACGGTGATATAGAACACTATTTGCTTAAGTGTCGTGAACTTAAGGAGCAATGGCAAGGTTTATTTGAGGAACTGCAATCGCTAGGCTCGCCTTGTGACAGTGTGACTGATATTAAGTTTCCGCTTGGTCCCTTGATCTTCAGAAAGAAAGTGTCGCTACTTTTCTTGAAATTCTTGAATGCTACAGATCTCGCATGTAACTGGTGACAAGTGACAATTATGTTTGGGGTAAAGTGCACGAGCTAGAGCACCGACGCAATACTGCATGTGGAATTGCATAGAGGCCGCTGTCTTATGCGGGCTTACGTCGCACTATGCACGACTTTTCTTTTAAGAGCCTGTTCGTGCTTAGTTAAAAAAAGAAACAAAAGACATTAGCTACAATTAGCACAGAGGAAACCGGGCAGGGCGATTGCCTGCAAATTATGCAAGGCTAGATACACCGGCTACTTACAACATCCTTGACTTTAACCTCAACCTTGGCGCCTCAAGCTCCCGTGTCTGTCACGCTGTCCTGAATGAGTAGTGTGGCACCGAGATCAGTGCAGGTTAATGCAACAGCCGTGTTTGGTAGCTGCGTGAACTGAGGCAGAACACGGCGGCTTTTAGCCATTTCGAAGTGGCGGCATTCCTTAATAATCATATCTACGGTCGTGACGTTGGCGTACACGAGCAAGTTGAAGGCGTAGTCTGCGATGCCCTTGAGTATGTGGCCCACCTTGTCACTCGCTGTCATTTGCTCGTCCATTTTCTGGCACAACGCGAGCACATCCTGTATGTACGAGACATACGACAAATTGAGGACTGCACACGAGTGGGGAGTTCTTTTCGCACTGCCATTCAATGACTGGACGGGTCCCCAAAGATGTCACGTAGCCGCTCCTTGAAGATACTCCAGCTGGTGAGCTCTGGCTCATTGTCGTCGAACCAAACACGAAGGGTGCCGTCCAAGTAAAATATTAGGTTGGCGAGCATTATGGTAGGGTCCCATCGGTGTGTCTGGCTAACACGCTCGTAGGTACGGAGCCAGTAGGTAACGTCAAGCCCAAGTTGTGCGGAGAATGTATCGGGATCACAGGGGTAGGGCATCGTCAGGTATGTAGTGGCTGGAGCTAAAGACGGAGACGCTCATGGGTTGTTGTCATTGGTAGCCCTGGCCGGAGACTGAACGGTGCGGCCACTGCGAAGCTTCGTGGTGAGGACAGGGAACGTTCCACATCAACCAAACATGTTACGGAAAAGAGGAGACGCCGTATCAACGAGGCTGTGGATTAGATGTATTTTAAACCAGCGGTAATGGCGTGACCAGTTGACCAGTGATCGACCGCAGACAACCCTTCAGTGGTGTTTCACTACACAGCGAGATTAAGTTCCGGTGAAAGCTTCCGCGCCTGCTGTCGCGTAAGGGCCATGTACGATAAGTGGGAGAAAAACGGTTTACCGTGCTCTTTGAGAAGCTGCTCAAAGTTATTAGAAAAAAGATAAGGAAAACGATCGCGAAGTGCGGCAGACACAGCCGCTTCGGTGCGAAGCTTACCGAACAGGCCTTGAATGACAACCGTAGCGATTGGTAAGCAAGCACTTTGCTTCTCGACGACTTGTCTGATCCGCGTGCATTCTTCTGTAAGGTCGTCCGGTGACACCAACGAAGGATGCACAACGTCCATGGTTGCCACCGAGTGTCGAAGTGCTGGACCAGTTTTACTATTCACGCTGATTTCTTGGAGATACGGCTCTAACAACCGCATGTTCTTTTCCGATTCCCAGATTGTTGTGAAAGCAAACTTTTGCTTACACTTTATCGCGATGTGCCGTTCCTTTTTGTAGTTATAGAAAATTAGCGGCTTCCGTGATTCAAACGCCCATGTGGTATTAATGCGTTATTTAACAACCTCACTCCATTTCTCCGCTTCCATTTGCTCTTCTCCTACAGTGCCCTTCGTAAAAGACGGGTCTTTCCTGAAATTACGGTGCGGAGTAGATTTTCGTTGATCAGGTTTCTTTGAAAAGCCCTGTTTCCTTTCATCATTTTCAACGGCACTGCCCTGGTATGCAACTTTCGGCGAGTATAATACTCCTCAGCTAACTCTGCTACCTTATTAAGCAGCACTTGGCCAAGTTTGTCCTGCAGCCAAAGCTTGACACCTTCCTCGATGCAGCGCTAGAGGTGCTCCAATGCAACGCGTTCTACCACTTTATCGTGATCGTCATGGACACCTTCGCCCTTGAGCCATTCAATTTAACCAGCTTTAAGACGAAACGCGAAGTCAACGTGTGACTTATTGCACTTTATAGCGTACCGGAACCTTTGTCGAAAAGCCTTGGGTGACAACTTATAACGTCCCAAAAGCACTTCCTTAACCTCGTCAGAGCTCTCAAATGCTTCCTTCGACAAGCACGTTATCACGTCGGACAGTTGGCCGGAAAGTAGAGCCAACAGGTTCAGCGCCCTAAGAGACCGCTCCAAAGCATTTCGCTCACAGACGTGTTCAAACTTGACGAGATACTTCGCCATGTCCTCGCCTACTACGAACGGTGGCAGTTGTTCCCGAATTCTATAAACGCTGACCTGAACTATCTCAGAAGCTACGCTAGGCGCCTGCGAACACTGTAGGTTTGCCAATTCTGTTTGTTTCAACTCGAGGTGCTCCTGTCTCTCCGCCTCCTCACGCTCGCGACGTTTGCGCCTTTCTGCTTCCTCGCGGCGTACTTTGATATCCGCCCAGGCTTCATCGACTTCCTCAGCCCACACTCCTTCATCCTTCATGATCTCAAGAATTGCTTGCTTTCGTTTCGCAGGGCCCAAGGTAAGGCCAAGTTCCTAGGGAATTCCGATGAATTCTTTCACTTTAAGGTTTTCAATTGTTCACACTAGCCTTTGGCTGTTTGCCCCTGTTAAGAATATACTTACCGTACCAGCTATCAGTGTACTATCAAGACGCGCAAGCAATTTTTAAGACTGCCGTGTTTACTCCCTCCGTGTTAACTTTGGTTTCAAAGTGCTCCGACTTGGCTTGAAACGATCAAAGCTGACTCTAATGCTTCATACAGCCCTTCTCTAAACTACTATAACCTGTGCTAGAGTAGTCTGGCGAACTGATGGGAAAACATCAGGCACTCACCACACCGATGTCGCTGGCGCCGGCCGATCCCGCAGCTGCCATCCACTGTTACGAGGCGCACCGCCGACGATGTTATGAAGGGCACCACGAAACTTGCCGCTGCCAAGGACACTGGCCGCGCCGACAGCGTGGGGACCCGAAGAGCCGAGATGTCTTCTCTCTGACGCATAGGTCGCTTCTCTTATATACACCAGGTGGACACCTTTACGTCACAAACGTCCGATCAGAAGCGCCGCTGGCCGTGATGTCAGATTCCTCCAGTCAGGAACCGCCGCTGGATTGCATCATCATCCTCTAATTCGTAGCCGCTGCGTTAGGTGTCATCCAAGGACGAGTGATGTCACGCATTGGGTAAATACTGGATGGCGCTGCTTGCTTCATAGGGCCCGTGTACTGACGGAGCTCGCCAAGGGTTGCGTAAGACAGACCGGCACCGCTGCTTGACGACGTCGTTGAGATTATGGTTTCACGTGGGCTCGCTTGCTGGCCTTGACACAGATTGCCTTTGCAGTGGCAACGACTTTACGTGTGGACTCTCTGGCGTAACAGCGCTCTTTTTCTTTTTGGAGCGCCGGCCGTTGAAACGACAAACAAATATCAAAAGAAAGAGGAAGCAGCCAATAAATAGTAAGAAACTGAAAGAAATACAAAAGGTAAAAAATAAGAAATAAACAGACAGAAAAGCAAATGAGGCAGAAGATGAAAAAAGAGAACAATATCGTGGATAAAAGCGGAACAAACACGGCTCTACACTTTTATTAGGCTTGGCGTGTCCTAAGCTATGTTGTTTTACTGACAAACCGAGGAACGGCCCGCTGATGCATCTATTCTTTCACTTGTAGATCTTTGGGAGCCTGCTATCAAACGCGCCACTTTAATTTTTTTACCATATCTATTTGAAGCATTGTTCTAGCGCGAGCGTGTGCACTCAATCGCTGCAGTGGATTCACGACCAAGCGCGTGTTTCCCTTAGAACATTGATGGCGTGCTCGTGAAATTTGTCATCTGTGCAACGTGATGATTGACATATATGTGAAAGGAATGACAATTGGCTTGTACGCGCCTACTGTGCGTTTTTTACGTGTTAGGTACTTGGTGCGATACTGCTTAGTGCATATGTTCTTTTCTTTGCTTTTCGTGCCACCCATTCTTTGTATTTTGGTTGTTTTTCGCACGCATGAAGCAGCAATTGACGCTTTGCAGTTTTGTGAAGAAAAGGGCGAAGCTTGCACTGACCTCCAAAAGCACAAGTTGCTTGTCGGTTATTTTTGAGACTCAGTTTCTAGATTTATTCTCAGTGCGCGGATAGGTATGATTTGAACCACGCACTGTCAAGCACACGTCACTTCCAGAGACTCGTGCTGAAACAGTGAATTCGCACCTCTCGTACACCCACGAGCACGTCATCGATGTTTGCTTTCATCGCTTCGGGGTCTTCGCGAAGCCTTTGCCGCGCCTCTCTCAGTGAGAGGGATGTTGAGCTCCTTGGGTATTGGCGCTGAATGTTGCTTTGATAATTTCTAGTGGACGAGTGAATTACCCAATTTCTGAGGCACCTACCCACTTATGCTATAGCCATAGGGTATACCTTGAGCTGTACGAGGGTCAGTACAGCCAATCGCCTTGCGTTCTTCTTGGGGCGCGTTGGTATCCTCTGTGGCCATGACAAGCGTTTCGCCCACAAAAACTGACATCCATCTCACTTCTGAGCTACGAGTAAAATTTTTCATCATAATTATGTTCATCTAGTCGTACACAATTTTCACACATCTAGTGATGAACGTGTAATCCAAAGGTAAGAGGTTCGGTCTCTGCCGGCGGGAAATGGTCTTTTCGTGTACTTCAATCTATTCATGTGTATGATCACTATTATTACGCCCCAATCCTTGGCTGCAAAATAAAACAACGTCCCTCAGAAATTGGCTTCCTGTCAAAGTGAGCGTCTCGTCCCTTGATGCCTTCTTCCTTTGCGTGGTGTGCTCCTTCCATACGGTCGCGTGCGAAGGGTGCAATGTTCTATGCAGCCTACCAGCGGCGAACTCGCAGGTTCGCATGCAAATAAGCACCCCATGTGGATAATCGTCGCCGTCACAAAGTCGGTGTAAGAGGCACGTAATCATAAGCTTTCTTGTTTGGTCCCTCGTTGGCGTGAAGTTAGTTTTGTGCACTTTTCCACATCTTTATGGGAATTAGTTGAGTATGCGTTCAAAGCCACCTATACAATCGTTGGCCTCATTATCTCCTGGTTTTCATTATTATGGTCTTGTAAAACAAAAGAAACGAGCCCTCAGAAGTTTCCTTCTTTCATGCCAATTTTTTTCAAGGCATCGTTTATGCAGGTACATAATTATACTCTTGGTTAGTTCGAATTTTATTTTATTTATTCATATTTGGCAGAATAGGGGAAGGTAGGCTACGTTAGAGCCGGCTATCCCCACATCATCACAGTAATATACAGAATAAACACACGAACAAAAAGAATAAAAAATGAAAAAAAATTATCGGAGGCGCTATGTACATATTGTATACATTATAGAGCTTAAAATGCGTGAATGAGCACAATATGTATGGGAATAGTCCAGTTCATATATCGGGATCACATTGCGGATAGAGTCTGCACAAATAGCGGCAAGGTATAATATGAACTAAAGACAGTTCATTAGAAACGGGCACAGCTCAATAGACAGACGTGTATTGAAGCTCGGGACTCGTATCTACAGCCCAAATTTTTGTCTTCAACAGTGAACTTTATGACAATAAAATGGGAAGATCCCACGTACCTTGGTAATCGATGTTGTGCAAAGCATGCGGATATATGCGGATACAGAAATATGGTCTCAGTTTCTTGCAAGACTTTTTTCCACACTTTAAAGCCAGCAGTCTCTAAACACTGGTCAGATTCCAGCTGACTGGAAAACTGCCAAAGTTGTACCCATATTTAAAAATGGGGAAAAAACATGGTCGGAAATTAATGACCAATTTCATTAACGTTGTAACATGATGGAACACATTGTCAAATATCATGTTTAGAGCCATCTCAAATCTAATAACATCGTTTTCGGGAAACGGCACGGGCTCTGAAGAGGCTTGTCATGCGACATTCAAATACTGGAATTAACAACAGATTTTCACTCCTACATGGACTAAAACGTACAAACAGACTATGTATCTTCCTGGATTTCTCCCAAGCATTTGATCGTGCTGCACATTATTGCTGCTTCATCAAGCTATCCATAATAAAACCGGATCGTTAACCGTATCCTGGCTCGGAAATTCCCTTTCTAACAGGCAGCAATTCACCATGGACAAAGATTTCTCCTCGTTTTAGGGGCGAAACTTCTTATACCGGCACCCGTTCGTCCCCCCGTAGTGTGTCACAAGTATAACATTTTGACCTCCAAGGTGATGCCGGCGAGAGACTTCTTCTGTGCGTTGTTGAACAATAAAAAATAGTGCTCAATGTACATGTCAATGGCTGCTGATGGGGAATGAGAGACAGGAGCATTCGGCTTTTAGTTAACGCGCAGGCTGCGATCACCACTAGCAGCCATTGGCATGTACATTGAGCACTATCTGACAAGAAAGGGTTGCTACGTTATACTCGCTGGGTGTAACCTTCTTAGCTTTAGAAAAGTTTAGCGAGCGTTGAGCCGCAGTGCCATGAATACAATGAACTTGTATATACCATGAATGAACTCGAGGTGGTTGAAAATGGGAAGTAGATACGAAGCGCAAGCCGTAAGAAAGTAAAAGCCGAATTCTCC